>MU225843.1:1530376-1571245 GCA_018584345.1 Thuja plicata
CAAAATTATAAGGGTCACTATTTTTAAAGATGTAGAGTTAAATTTGGGGATTTGGGAGATTTGTAAAATATTATGGTTTTAGACCAAATAAGGCAAATTTTATGTATAAAAGGAGGGGAATTTAGAACAGATGGACAATTAGCCTTGGAAAAGTTGGAATTAGACTTTGGGGAAGTTTTTCAAAGGAATAGGGAGATTTTTGGAGCCATTTTCGTACTTCAGAGAATTGTTATGCTATCAAAGTGCTTGAAGGAATGGTCTTGGTGCATTGTATTTGATTTTTTGGAGATTAATCGGATCGGTCGTACTCTATTGGAGCCGACTAGGAGACGTAGTCACATTTGTGGCAAACTCCGTAATCAAACTCTATTTGCACCTTCTTATCTTCTTCTCTCTCAATTTTGTTTCTCAACTTAATTTTTGATGCATAATTTCATTTATGTATAAATGTATTAAGTCTTCCGCTAATTTGATTTTAATTAAGCATTCAATTCTGCAATTAGTCTAGATCCGTTTACAGATCAAGTCCAGACATACGTTGTCTGAAGTCTACAAAGGAATTTGTGGTTCTCATTCTAACGGTCTGACCCTGGCCCAAAAGTTGCTTAGAGCAGGGTATTATTTGCCAGATATGGAGAAAGAAGTTACTAGGTATGTGAAAGCTTGTAAGAAATTTCAGCTGCATGGCAATCTTATCCACGCTCCAGCAAGAGAACTCATTCCCTTTGTCACGCATTGGCATTTTCAACAGTGGGTATTTGATCTAATCAGGCAGATTCAAACCTCATCTTCTAATGGACACAAGTTCATTATCATAGCTACGGAGTATTTCACCAAGTGGGTTGAGGCAGTCCCACTTATCAAAGAGATAGGACATCAATTCTCATTGTTCATTCTGAACTACATCATTTGTTGCTATGGCATACCTTCCTCCATCGTCACTGATAATGAAAGACAGTTTAAGAACAACATCATGGTGTATCATCTTAAAATGGAAGCACTTCCATGTTAATAATGTTTATCCCTCCTTAGGGGATGTTTTTGACCACCATCATACTGTCCCCTCCTTTCAGCATCATCTCCTGCTTCTGTGCCTATTTAGGACCCTGATTGGGCCTCTCTGGGCACCTCCTACCCCACCTGGCATATTTTCCAGGGGTTCTGGCCCCCTGGGTCAAGGTTTACCTTGACCTTGACCTAGGTTAGGGTTGACCTTGACCTTGACCTAGGTTAGGGTCAATCTCAACCTTGACCTAGGTCCCCCTTTCAAATTTGGAAATTTGTGGGTTGTCGGAAGTCATCCAAAATTTATTTCCCGCTTCTAGGTTGGCTGTTTTGGGGTTCTGAAGTAGTAAATCTTAAATTATATTTAATATAGGTCCTCTTCTAGGGGAATGGGTCTAATTGGAATTTAATTCTCCTATGTCAGCCTCCTTAGAATATTGTACCCTAGTTTCATATAAAAGGAAGCCTTTCTCTCTCATTTTCTCTAAGTCTCCTAAGTGCAAAAAGCTCTAACCAAGATTTTGTTCAAGCATCCATTGTTCTACATGTTTTCAAGCTCTCAAGGTGTTAAATTCTTCCTCCTCAAGAATTCAAGCTCTCCATTGAAGATCAAGGATTCAAGCTCTCAATCCTTTGAAGGGATTTGGTTCAAGCATTTAAGATTTATCATTCAAGCCCTAGATCTAGCCATCATGATGGTGTGATCTTCCTTCAAGATCCTTTGTGTATGTTAAAGACTCTTTCATCAACACTTCAAGGTGGATTCCAAGCATACAATCATGGAGGTTTATGGTTTCTAAAGTTCATGCTTTCATACTTACATACTTGCTTACATTTGAATTACAATTGCATATCTATTTCAATATCATAGCTTCATTATTAGATTCAATTCTACTACTTGCTAGAATTCTTATTTCAATTATTGATTTCAAGGTTAATTCCTAAATTGGGGTTTGACTAAGGAAAACCCCTCGCCCCAAAAAAACAAACCTCTTTTTCTTGTAGGTACAGGTTCAGAATTGCTGATTTGAGACTATATCTGGATACCCTTTTCAGCTTTCTTTCGGAGGGCTTGAACAGATTTTTCGTTAGACCTGTGCAGGTCAGGGTTAACATTATTGGGTCAAGATTTACATTTGTGGGTCAAGGTCAACCTTTTTCATAAGAAAACATTGTAATGGAAAAATATTTCTAGGTTTTGTTCATCTCTGCATTTCCTTTTCAGATCATACTTCAGATTTTCCAAAAACTAAGTACAGACCCTTGAAAATAGTATTCTTCGATCTGCAATATTTCAAGGTTAGTGCATTTCTTCTATCCATTTCAATTCAAATATTTAACCATTCTAAATCTATCATACATTTACATTCATTTCAAAACACATTTTAAGAGGGAAACCTACGATTTCCTTCTTCATTCTTATTTCCAATAGATTGATTCATTTATGCATTGATCCTTTTTGGGTTGATCAATTTGGATCCTTCCTTTGTGCATTTGAGAGTAAAATGGAATATCTTATATTTCCCTCCACTCTAAACATTAAATTTAAGGTGATAAGTGATTTGAGTATCAAAACACTCTTATTCCATAAACGATCATTTTTCTCTTTTACATTTTGGTGAACCCGCGATAGACAACTCTTTCTTTTTGGTGTTAGATTTGAATTTCATATTAGATCTTGCATGCATATAGAAGTAGGTTTTATTTATTCTTTTTTTCATTTATATTTCAAAATTCATAAAAATCACAAAATTTGTTTAAAAATACAAAAACATTTACATTTTTCATTGTGTTCAACATATATGATTTTTGTTTTGAATACTTTGATGAGGATTTTGTTGTACAAAATGATAGATCCCTTAATGAGGTACATGGAAGTGAGAATGAAAATGGTTTGACTGAGATCTCCATGGATCCCATTCCTATTTCATCCTCCTCTACAATCTCTTCAATTGACCTTTACCATAGAAATGAGTTAAGGATAGATGATACTTCTTCTCCTAATATATGTCTTTTCTATGAGCCTACTTTAGGATATAATTCTTCCCCCTTTAGGGATCAAGCTGTAGCGTTCCTACAATGTGCTTTATTGATATGGAGGATAATCCTCCTATTTGGGATGAACCTTTGGATTTGAATGTTGATTACTCTCTTCCTCATGAAGCCATTATGGGTGATTCTACCTTTTGGTATGAACCCTTGGATAAAGACATTGATTTATCTCCTCCTTGTGAAGATAATTTGATACAAGAGGGTGAGATATTAATGGATGACATATTCATACATGATAATGAATCTTTTTCTAAAACACACTCTCCTGATGTAGAAATTTTAGAGAAACAAGAAAACATTATAGATTCTTTACCTCCATTTGGTATTTCTTCTAGTAATGAGACATTAGCAGGGAATGATATGAATTCCCTTAATGCTCTCCCTCTTAGTGATGATCCTATGGAGAATCAAGCTCCTACCCCATCTTCTCCTAGGATCTATTCCTTTATTTTCCCTTCTTTTGAATCTATCAAACATATTAATGATGACATAGTGACTACTGGAGTTCAATTGACTTCTTTCCATATGGCTTCTTGTTATGGTCATAGTTATCATTTACTAGTTAAACAAGGATTCCATAGTCGAGGATATGCTAAGCATAAACAAGGAATTCAAATGCCCTTATAGAATGGGGGGCATGAGAATTATTATGGATTGGGATTTAATCCTCAACAACATATCAATGTTACCAACATCTCAAATAACATTTCAAAACATTATGACCCTATGAAGGAATTTGACCAAGAGGTTGTTTTGCCTAAACTCCTTCGTGCTAAGATGATTACTAGACTTAAATGCAAAAAGAAATGTAGTCTATACTTGAAGATTCTTCCTTTTTGTTTCTATCATATCTTTCATGTTCACTCTAATGAATATCAAGATTTACATTATAAGATTAGGCAACTCATTGATAGTAAAATTATTTATATATCATGTGGCAATGAGTTATATTTCAATCCTACTTTCTCTAAATAACATTTATGTTCCTATTATGGAACTCCATATTATGTAAACAATGTTAGCCTAATCTTTGGGGGCTCGTTGTCTTGCATAGTATTGTGAGCGATATAATAGGTCCCCTTTCATCCTTGTCCCTACACTTGGGGGGCAAGGATGCCATCTCCTTCTTTTCTATCTTTCCAGGATTCACTTTTCCCTTGGTTAAGCAATATCTATCTATTATGTGATATCCAATCATACATGAAAATTTTGGTTTGCATTAAGAATCTATGTCCTTGATTATAACCTATTTCATTGTTTGACATTGGGTTTCCATGGTTGATAAATATCTCACCTTGGAAATTGAATAGTGTGCTATCCCTCACAAGGGTTAATTTTTCACTTGTTGCATGATATCTCTCTTATCTACAACAACATTTCTTGATATAATTTGATATATCCCTTGCTTTCACCCCTAGGGGGCAAGGTATTTTCCTTCTTCCTCTATCTAAGGATTTACTTTCCTTAGCTTAGTGGCTTTTGTTTATCATATATCATTATTTCCTTATAAATGTATGTTTTGACTATGGATACCCTCTTATATAATAGGTGATTGTCCTAGGTCATCACCTCTTCTTTATTTTGAAAATTATGTTCTTTATAAACTCTTTCTCTTTCTTTGGGTTAGAGTTTGATTCCTTCATCCTAAGATTCCTCTTCCTCTTGATTACAGGGGGCTTGATGATTGAATCTTTGGTCCCTCTTGTCTTAAGAAGATGACATTTTATCCTAAGCACTCCTCTATGGTGAGGGTCTTGATGATAAGATCTCTTCCCTTTTGAGGATCCTTTTTCCATAAGTGACATATCTATTTCACAATTATCTATGTTCTTGGATGTAAGGGTCAAGGCTCTTCGCTAAGAATATGGTATATATTGTTGTTAAGTTGGATATCTCCTTACCTTGTGAAGTAGGTATCCTCTTTTCTATTCCTTATCCTACCTAGTGGGTAGTCGTGATAAGGAGGGGGGAATATATAGGGTCTCCCTTGTACTATAATTTACATTTATTTACATTTTATAGCATGCTAAATCCTTGGAAGGTAACACACATAAGTTGCTAAATCCTGAAGAGATACACATTTTTACTTTTATTTTTTCTAAATCCTTGGAAGGTAACACACATAAGTTGCTAAATCCTGAAGAGATACACACCCTTTTATTTTACAATATGCTAAATCCTCAAAAGGTAATGTACATATGTTGCTAAATCTTGAATGGACATGCATTTTATATTCCATAGTGATACAAGAATGTGGATCTATGGATATTTTAAAAGTCATCAGAAGACACATTACAATTACAAGCATAGTTTATAGGTGAACCTATTGGGCTCTCCCTCCTTGGTGATTCATGTTAAGGTTGGCATCTTACTAGGTGAGGTAATCACTATCTCTTTTCTCTCTTTCACTTTCATGCTAGTAGGATTAGATCATGAAGCTATGTTATATATAGTGTTGTTCTTGTCTTGCTTATGTAATCATGTATGTTTCTATGATTGATTTCTATTTATATTCTATATCTTTTATGCATGTATGTTGAGTTAGAATATTTGGTCTAGGGGCTCATGTCCTTGACCTAGTGATGTTCTACCTTGTTGCGATCCACCAGAGTCTTTCTTCTAACTTTACCAAAAGCATGTTCAATTTCCATACTTCAGCTAAAGTGGGGGCTTAATGTATCATCTTAAAATGGAAGCACTTCCATGTTAAGAACATTTAGCCCTCCTTAGGGGATTTTTTTGACCACCATCATACTGTCCCCTCCTTTCAGCATCATCTCCTGCTTCTGTGCCTGTTTAGGACCCTGATTGGGCCTCTCCGGGCACCTCCTACCCTACCTGACATATTTTCCAAGGTTTCTGGCCCCCTGGGTCAAGGTCGACCTCAACCTTGACCTAGGTCAGGGTCAACCTCGACCCTAACCTAGGTCAGGGTCGACCTTGACCTTGACCTGGTTCCCCCTTTCAAATTTGGAAATTTGTGGGTTGTCGGAAGTCATCCAAAATTCATTTCCTGCTTCCGAGCTGACTGTTTTGGGGTTCCAAAATAGTAAATATTAAATTATATTTAATATAGGTCCTCTTCTATGGGAATGGGTCTAATTGGAATTTGATTCTCCTATGTCGTCCTCCTTAGAAGATTGTGCCCTAGTTTCATATAAAAGGAAGCCTTTCTCTCTCATTTTCTCTAAGTCTTCTAAGTGAAAAAAGCTCTAACCAAGATTTTGTTCAAGCATCCATTTTTCTACATGTTTTCAAGATCTCAAGGTGTTAAAGTCTTCCTCCTCAAGCATTCAAGCTCTCCATTGAAGATCAAGGATTCAAGCTCTCAAGCCTTTGAAGGGATATGGTTCAAGCATTTAAGATTTATCATTCAAACCCTAGATCTAGCCATCATGATGGTGTGATCTTCCTTCAAGATCCTTTGTGCATATTCAAGACTCTTTCATCATCTCTTCAAGGTGGATTCCAAGCATACAATCATGGAGGTTTATGGTTTCTAAAGTTCATGCTTTCATACTTACATACTTGCTTACATTTGAATTACAATTGCATGTCTATTTCAATATCATAGCTTCATTATTAGATTCAATTCTACTACTTGCTAGCATTCTTATTTCAATTATTGATTTCAAGGTTAATTCCTAAATCTGGGTTTGACTAAGGTAAACCCCTCACCCCCAAAAAACAAACCTCTTTTTCTTTTAGGTACAGGTTTAGAATTGTAGATTTGAGACCAGATCTAGATACCCTTTTCGGCTTTCCTTTAGACGGTGTGAACAGATTTTCTGTCAGACCTATGCAGGTTAGGGTCGACATTATTGGGTCAGGGTTGACATTTGTGGCTCAAGGTCAACCTTTTTCATAAGAATAAATCAAAATGGAAAAATATTTCTGGGTTTTGTTCGTCTCTATGTTTAATTTTTGGATCATACTTTGGATTTTCTAGAAACTGAGTACAGACCCCAGAAAACAACATTCTTCAATCTGCAATATTTCAAGGTTAGTGCATTTCTTCTATCCATTTCAATTCAAATCTTTAATCATTCTAAATCTATCATACATTTACATTCATTTCAAAACACATTTTAAGAGGGAAACCTAGGATCTCCTTCTTTATTCTTATTTCCAATAGATTGATTCACATATGTATTGATCCTTTTTGGGTTGATCAATTTGGATCCTTCTTTTGTGAATTTAAGAATAAAAGGGAATATCTTATCTTTCCCTCCACTCTAAACATTAAATGTAAAGGTGATAAGTGATTTGAGTATCAAAACACTCTTATTCCATAAATGATCATTTTTCTCTTTTACACATGGATGAGTTGTGCAAAAAGTTCAGAATCACACAACACTACTCTTCCATCTATTACCCACAAGGTAATAGACAGGCTGAGGCCTCAAATAAAATTTTGTTGAAAATCTTACATCATACGATTAACAAGTCAGGAAGGGATTTGCACCTGTAGATCAATCCTGTGCTATGAGCTTACAGAAAAAGCATCAGAACACCTATCGGAGAAACTCCATTTGCACTAGTATATCGGGTAGAATCAATTTTACCTCTAGAGGTAGAAATCCCATCTATTTGGGTTTCTTTATGTAGGCTTATACCAGATGAAGAATACAGAGTTTTGAGACTCCAAGAATTAGAAATACTGGATGAACATCAAAAAGTGGCATTCGATCACCTCCGAGCATATCAAAAAAGAATTTCTAAGAGCTAAAACAAGAAAGTTTGACCATGGGACTTCCAAGTGGGTGACCTCATCCTAAGGGAGAACCCTAAGAATCAACAACATCAAGTCCAAAAGGGGAAGTTTGAATCAAATTGGCTTGGTCTATATGTTGTCACTGCAATATTTGGGTTCGGACCTATCAACTCTCCACCACTAAAGGAGAGAAACTCAATGAGCCAATCAATGCCCTTCACCTGAAATGATTCTACAGCTGATACATCTTTAGAATGCTCATGTACATAGTAATGTCCTAAAAAAAATACTAAAAATTGCAAAATGTCCTGAAAAAATAAACAAAAATGGAATTGTCCTACCTGGTGGATGGAGTTTATCATTCACAAAATCTTCTAGTCTTGCAAGAAAAGATAGTAATGAGAATATATTTCTTCTTCTTTTCCCCCAAAATCCATCTAGATAAGTTTTTGTATTCCTCATCACGAGGGCATGTGGCTTATGTTGGCTCTAGTTTAATGAGATTTCCCATGGTTCTACAACTATATCCACCTGTTCAAGAGATCTACCCTATATCATAAAATACAAAAACAAAATAAAATAAAATAAAAATACAAAAAAAAAGAGAAAAAAGAAAAAGTGCCATTGATGAAAACCTGGCAAACAGGCGTCATGGTAGCAAAAATAGAGTCTCTACCAAGACAGTGAAAACCTGGTAAATAGGTGCCTCTTGTTCCACACTACTGTATCTATCATAGAATCACTTGGCTCTATACATTTTCTTTCTATCTTTCCAACTTTCCTACTTTCATTTGGTTATACACATGCTCTTAGATACCTCTCAAGACACCAACTTACATGGATTGAAACTAGTCGTACTCTCGGGGAAACCCTCCTGGTCTAGGGGGCATTGTCCTATCACCTTTTTGGGATCTATTTCATGATAGTCACCAGTGATTCTCACTGTGTCTTCCTACTGTTGCTTTTCTTATACTAAGATCTCTCTCCTCAAGAATCTCCCTCACAGCAATCACCAGTGGTTCTCACTGCATCTGCCTATTGATGTTTTTCTATTACTATGATCTCTTTACTCAAGAATCTCTCTCATGTTAGTCACTAGTGGTTCTCACTGCATCTTTCTACTTGCATTGTAATATTGGATTGCTCACATCTATTACAGTTGGAGTTATACTCAACCGCTCTATCTATTGATACTCGGTCTTGACATTCATTGCTTTAATTTGTACAAAGCTTTTAGTCACTTTCATGACATTCTAGTTCCTCTGTGAACCCTCCTAACTTGACACTGATCTAGATTCATAAGACTAGGGGCAACCAATTCGAGTTTGTCCTCAAAACATGAGTCCAGTCAGTCATCAGTGGTTACCTAGGGGCATGAGTCCCCAAATTTGATCACATCTTTAGTCAGTAATCTTGTCAGTTCTAAAGGACAACACTCTACTGACACAAACAGGTGTTTTTCAACACCCCACTCAATAGTATTTTTCAACACTCTCTTTGGTTACATCTATTTTTTTTAACACACATTGGATATCACATATGTAAACATCCATCGATAGAAATCAAACAAAATGCACTCACAAGCACAACGATGTTTTTCAACACCCCTATACATCTACACTTCCAAAAACATTGAAACATGTTGTGCTATGCTTGGATTTCTCTTTGTATGCTGCATGTTCTCATTGATTTCATTAATATTTTGTTTGTCTACTGCTTGTCGGTGTGGTCCCGATGGTTTGACAATGTCAAATAAATAGGGTGTATGTGATAAGAGCTCCTTCATTAAGGTGGACTAGCCTCACATCCCTTGATCTTGTTTATTTGTACACCAAGGTGAGGTTGGTACTATCTCCTTTTTTGTTATTTATATGTTTGTTTACACAAGCACGTACTCATGGCTATCTTGGCTTTGAATGCCTCAATGCTGGTGTGCTCTTTCTCTATCAAAATTGGAAATAGTGTTCAGGTCATCTTGGCTTTTGTGCCTTGATGCTTATGTTAGTTTCCCATACTTAATCCGATGAAAGTCATATTCATATCCCTATGGTCACAGTGGCAGCAGTAAGGATTGTATCAACTCCGATGTTCCAAACTATGCTCTATGATGATAACTATTCCAATGGGTCCAACAACCACGTCCTAGGTATTGCATCTAGCATAGGCTTGCACTTTCATTCTAGGTTTGTATTGCTACAACAGTTCAACATTTCAATGTGTTCTATTGAATTTCACACACTGAGAGGTTCTTCTTCATCACTCAGGCTTCATCGCATCTGCACAAGTGTTCGATCTTCACTCTCGATTCTTCACATGTTCTATTGGTTAGCATCTATCACACATCTAGACATCCTCCATGAGATGTTAGTACCATATACATTACATTCACAAATGCATTATCATATACACATTGCATTTCCATATCTCTATCAAAGCACATTCACTGCATACATCTATATTTAAATCTATATATACATGTGCATTACATCCATACATTACATACATGTGCATTTCATACATCTACATATATTCAAAACATGTTCATTTATTTGCATACATTCTAAATCATCTAAGCATCTAAACATATAGGAAATATCTCATAAAAAACAAAATGTGACACATGCAATGATACCAAAAGATGATCTCATATATATATATATATATATATATCAAATGTGTCGATACAATACAAATGGTTCTACTCGAGCACAGTCTATCTCAAAAATGATGGTACAATACAAAGATGCTAATACATCATATGATCTCCTCTATTAATATATCAAATATAGCTCTGGCCCTCTCCTTTGTCACCTAGAGGAGGTGGAGGAGGAGGCATATTTGGTGGAGGTGGTACTTGTGCACTCTCTAATCCTCTGGCATACATGGAAAATCTAGCCACTTGTGATGCCTCATCAGGCACCACCCCTTTATAGGATGTGTAATAATAGGCTGCTCAAGAGGACTGATGTTGAGTCTCCTCCCAAGCCCTCTCTAGCTGCCCTCAGACATCCTTCAGCTCCTGATCTCTATCTAGAAGCTGGGCATCCCGCATGGTAACCTGTACCTGCAAGTCTCTGACCTACCTCACCAGCTATCGTACTCTCTCTCTGTCTCTCTGCAGAGCCTCCTGTGCCTGTGATGATGCATCTCTGGGTACTGAACCCTATATAGGATCCTATGTAGGTTGATCCTCTTGCATCGGGTCCTCCTATTTTACCTCCTATTTCTTTGTCTGCCCCTGCACATCATCTAACTATGTAGCTATCCTCTGCATGATCTTCCTCCTACTGCCACTTATATCAGGATCAGTCCTCATCTATCATGCAAGGATGTCTACTTGTACTATGTGTGGTCATCGTCCCTATTGTGGTGCCTGCTATGGTGGTGGCTGCAGTATCTTCTACAGTGGAGGCAATGGTACCTGCTACTATGGCACCTGTGGGTGCACTACCTATGTTAGCGCTCCCATGCCAAATGGATCTGTAAACTGTGGGAAGGGATGAGTAATGAAATACTCCTTATACTCTGCAGTCATACCAACATCTGAAATTCCACTTAGATAATCCCATCACATCTGAGATAGGGCTCGCACATCTATCATACATTGACCAATATCTAACTTGATCGATCATCCCTTCCTAAGCTCATCAGCGAAATGAGCATAGGAACAGTACTCCTGTGATATCTCTTGTGCATGGCCAAACTACCACCAGACACATGTAAGAGGAAACCACTCAATAATGGTAATAGCCCAACTAATGAGTGGCCATGACATAAACATATAACCTAGCTGATCGCTGGCATCTTCCTAGTCCTCCATCAACCTCCATGATCGCCAAACTACAGCTACCAGATCATTGAGTTGTGCTCACCACTTCTCTATCTTACCCATTATGGGCTGAGTAATAAAACCTCTATAACTACACATGTATGGCTCAAATGGCTCTCTTAGATCCTCGTACATAGGCTAAGTAACTGGAAGGTGCTCCCATGACCACACTTGTAAAAAAATATGCCTGCGTTCATGCTATTCACCTCTCTATACGAAATCTCATGCATCTTGTGGTACATGTGGGCCAACATATACTGACCCCACCCATATTTGACTGGCTCAACCAACATCCTCTGTAGAATCTAGCCCCAACCACACTCAAAACCATCCTAACCATGATCAAGCATCAGATAGCATCCAAGGAATGCTGCCAACACCACAGCCAATCGGTGCCTGGGCCCATACTCCCTGATCAACTCCTCCCATGGGATGGCTCTACCCATGACAATGTCATCCTGCTAGATCTATCATAGCGCTAATGTACCTGGTCATGACTGCACCTTATACTCCACTCTAGGTCCATGGAAGGGTATCTAGAGAATCCTATAGATATCCTCAGGTTTTACTATCATCTTGCCTTGCAGAAGGTGGAAGGTGTTCATTTTCGAATGGAAATGCTCCACCAAAGCTCCTAATAGTCTATAATTTACCTGAATCTTGGGTACCTCACAAAGATGAGACAGGCCCAAACTATTGATATGTGCTATCCCAACATCATCTAGCTGTCTAACCAACCCACTGATGGCAGGATGATGTTACCTGAATGTGATATCTGGGAAATCAACCAGCAAGACATGCAAACAATGTCACACGAATAGTATTTGGCTCATGATTCAAGATAATCCATGCAAAACTGAGAAATAAAGGATTACAAACATCCTATAGATAGGAACAATGCTAATGAAAATTCTATTGGATGCAACACAGACTCATCTTGCACTCAAACTGCTATATTCTCTCCATGTGAAGAAGCAGCCTTCACGTAAAGAAGTTTTTTGGCCCGCGCAAAGTTTCATTCCAGTTCGCGTGAGAAAACCTCCTATCAAAGGGTTTCCTACATGAGATGTGGGTACCCTCCCACATGAGGATGCCCACCTACTGGAGTGAGAATCTACCTTTTGGCAGTTTCTCACACGAGCTTTCATTATGGGTCACACAAAGAAACTAGTTCCTAGCGCGAGAACCCACAAACCACTTTCTAAAAATTTGCAAAATGATGAAAAATTTGACTGAAAGTAGTAAAATTTGAAATCACAGAGAGGTTATTCGACCACTTACCAGAGGTCTATACACTGCCAGCCGATTGTGATGCCTGGATTGCTGAAAATGATGAGTGCTCATGGGGACCACCATTTTTGCTCAGAGCTCTTTTCTCAGAAGTCAACAGATGCAAATGATTTGAAAATGACCTTTTTGACTCATATATAGGTTTTGACCTAATTTTAAAAAGTTCCCCAATTTGTGTGAAAATTTTACCACTAGCTAATTCGACCACTCTAAATCCATTTTCATGATCAAAATCAAAATCTGACACTTCCATATAGCTCAAAATTGCATTTTAGAATTTTTGGGACCCACGCGATTGAACGTTTGTGCGGTCAACTTTCTGATGTTGCTTTCTTGTCAAAATCATATCTAATCAACGTTTTCTCAAATCTTCAAAAAACATTTCCTCAAAAGTCAACTCTAGTCAAGCCTAGTCAAACTTGGTCAACTAGACCTTGGAATCACTCAAAATTGATTCTGAATCTTCCAAATTCTTTTGTAATCTGTTCTGAGTTCTTGATCTTTAATTCAACATCTATATGCGATTTCTCACTCTCAATCACCATTATGACATGTCATCTTTCCCTTTTGCTCCTGAGGGGGCAAGATGATTACATCATTGAATCTATTCTAATTAATCTGATCTAATATTCAAAAGTCCTCATTGCTAGGGGCATCTCATCACTTGGGGCATGTTCAGTTTTTCATACCTCATAGTCAAAACTAGGTGTTCCATGACTTTGAATCAATAGGGGCATATTTTTTCCTTACATCTCATCATCTATTAGGTATCTGAGCAATCTAACTTAGATCCCTGAGGATCAAGCTTCATTCTGAAGATGATTCTTGAAATCTTAATCTATTAGGTATCTAAGAAATCTAACTTAGATCCCTTAGGATCAAGCTTTGTTTTGGAGATAATTCTTGAAATCTCAATCTATGAAGTATCTGAGCAATCTAACTCAGATTCTTGAGTATCAAGCTCCATTCTGGAGATGGTTCTCAAAAATATCATCTATTGGGAATTGGGGCAATCTAACCCTGAGTCTTGAAAATCAAGCTCTATTATGGAGATGATTCTAAAACTTGATCTAACCAATGTCTGGGAAATCTAACCTAGATATTGGGGGACTAAGCTTCATTATAGAGATATTCCTAAAAATCTCTATTGAATATCTTTTTATGGACAAGTATCGGGTCAATCTAACCCTGACTCCTGAAGTTTGAGCCTCATTCTGGGGACAGTCTTTTGAAAGATATCAATTTATTAGGTATCTAAGTAATCTAACTTAGATCCCTAAGGATCAAGCTTCATTCTGAAGATGATTCTTGAAATCTTAATCTATTAGGTATCAAGGCAATCTAACCCAAATCCCTAAGGATCAAGCTTCATTCTAGAGATGACCCTCAAAAACTCTACTTGACCGACATCTTGGTGATCTAACCTAGACTTTGGAGAGTTAAGCTTTGTCCTAGAGATCGCTCTAAAATCTTCATCAATCAATCTTTGCATCATCAATTTTTGAAATCTATTCTTCTATGCTTCAGACATCAGACTATTCTTTGAATCAATGCACTGCTTGCACATCAATTCAAAGAGGAGCAAAATGTAACACCCCAAAATTGGCATCATGCAACCCTAACCAATTTTTTTGCATTTTCTGAATCATCAAAGTCCTATTGTACTAGGCAATTCTAAGTCTCCATTGGCTTTACTTGACCTAAGTGTCAAATGTAGAAAACCCTAAACTTGCATTAATCATACTATATTTAATTCCTAAATATCAATTAATTGGCTAAATTAACCTAATGATCGAATTAACTTAATTATAAAGTCCTAGCACTTTAATTAAATTAAATTCACCCCTTTTAGCTAAAATACATAAAAAGGAATTAAATAATATTTAATTATTAAATAAATATCCTCATTTCAATAATTGAATTTAATTATTCAATAATTGAGAAAATACATTTATGAGGTCATATTCTATTTATTTAATTAAATATTCTCAACAAAATCTGCACTTCAGTTCAGAAATGGAAACTTTGAGTTGACTGAGATTTAAAAGAGAAACAAATCAGTTATCTGCTTCATAAAATCAAAAAGGCAACAATTAACTATTTCTCTCAAAAGAAACTTACTAATCTGAACTGGATTTCAATGAGTCAACTATTTCTCTCAAAGGAAACTTTCCATTCTGAATGGACTCCTAATCTATAAAACAACTCTCTTAGCTCTCATTCAAGTTAGTCTTTTCAATCTAGAGTTTTCGAAATCAGTAGTCTTTTGATTGCTAATAGAATGCATTGTTATTAAGATTTATTGCTATAGCTTAATGTCATTTAGATTTAATCATTCATAGTTTTAGTTTCATTTTCAAGAAATCTTAATTAAATATCATTGTTCATTTCTAGATTAGCTTGTATCATTGTTTATTCCTAGTTTAAATCTCTCATTTCTAGAGTAATATCATAACCATTTGTAGGTTAATTTACTTTTGTTTATCATTTCTAATCTAGCTTTGTATATTCATCTCTAGAATAGTTTAAATATCTCATTTCTAGAGAAGTTTTACATTTACTTTCTAGCTTAAAATCCTCCATTCTAGATTGGTCTAGGTTGTTGGACTCTCGATTCTGAGAGCTAATCAAAAACCCCAAACTAGATAGGAGGAAATAGGTCGAATCACACAGGCATGCAAGATGGATAATTTCATATCCATTCTTGTATGTGGCTGGTGAAGAAGGACTATGTTGAAGTGTATGGCTAAGTAACAAGACCAAATTTAGCATATACAACAACAAGCAGATAATAGAAAAGGATTATCCAATTCTTTTCTAGGGTTAAGCTCAGATCGTGGAACTGCATGGCTCCCAGATAAGTGATAGTGCCTACTGCATTTATCCTAAATCATCATTGCCCCTGAATCAAAATGAAACAATCCACAAACAAAAGTCAAAGAAAATAAGATCTTGATCCAGCATAGCTACTCTTATCACTTGGTGGTATCCAAGAGTAGCATAATAAAATAACCACAAAAGATAGACTGACATCCGATTGACATGACTGACCTAGTCAACAATTTATTGTTCCTTGATTTTCTTGATTCTCTAATGCTTGATTGTGTTTGGTTTGAGGAATAGATGACTCATATAAGACTGATCCATCTATTTTTGAGCATATCCATCACTATGTAAGACAATTGATTTGTTTGATTTGAATATTGATTGATTTGGATTAATTTTAATATAGATTGGATTGTTGATGGAGGTGTGTCATATAGGCCCAATTCAGATTTGTGAAGCTCATGAGTTTGACCTTGATTTATTTGACAAATTGGCTTTCTATTGATAGATTGGATAGCTGATAAAGATGAGTCATATGAGTCCATTGTTGATTGGTGAAGCTCATGATTTTGACCTTGATTGATTGGTTGACTTATTTTCACTTTTTTGATAGGTTGGATAGCTGATAAAGCTGAGGCATTTGAGCCCATTGCTGGTTTGCGAAGCTCGTGATTGTGACATTGATTGATTGGCTTGATTGCCATTCTCTTGTTGATAGATTGGATAGTTGATAAAGCAGTGTCATATGAGCCCATTGCTAATTTGTGAAGCTCATGATTTTTTCATTGATTATTTAGCTTGATCTCCCATTCACCTTGGTTGATAACCAAGCTAGTTTAATTGCTTTGAGATTTTCCAATATTTGATTTTTTTTATGAAGATTGATTTTTTTCAGGACATTTTTCTCTTTTTAGGATTTTTGATGACTTTTAAAGATTTTTAGGGATTTTTTTTTCAGGATTTTTAGAATTTTTCAGATTGCTCCTAGTCTAGCAAGGCAAGGAAATTATGGATTGATGGATGAACTAGTGATGGATGAAAGTCAAAGGTCTCTTAGTATGTCTTGAAGTTGTCTAGATGCCAAGTACTATCCATGGGATGGGATAACATGTTTCTTTGCAAGATAAGGGACTCACAATGACCAGATAAGATAAAGACATGGTGCATTGATTGACATGTGGTTGACAAGAATGGACATGTCAAGAGGATGTTGAAAGTAGGTTTTGCATTTTTTTATCTATATTTTCTAATCAAGACTAAGAGAGGGATTTGATAGGATAATGATAGGACATGGATAGGGAAAGAAAGATCAAGAATGGACAAGGGGAAGATATATGGATTCAAGGCTATGAAAATATAGGAAATATGGACCATAGGGATGTGAAAAACATGAATCATATAGGACATGTTAGAATAACTGAGAGGGGGGGTGAATAGGTGGCCTCAAAAATATTCCAATATATCAACCCAAAAACTTAATACCACAATGTTAAGCCTCTAGTTATCTTTAGTCCAACAAGATGAATGCCTTCAAATAAACTTATCAATTAACTACTGCTCGGAGTTCACTGTTAAATCTTATTCTTAAGCTTTACTGAATAACAATATTTTAATTTACCAAAAAATAGTAAATTACATAGAGTTTACCGATCAATCCAAATTAGTTATGTGTAATGAAAACTACTAAAGTAACAAATCATAAACACATTGACACATGTATTTTAATGTGGAAACCTTGTTAAGGGAAAAATCACTTGGGACCGGTAACCCAAAATTTTCACTCTTCTGAAGTGAGCTCGATGAAGAGCCAACCCTATTAAAGGTTTTAAACACACTGTTAGGTGTGACCTTGTTAGAAAATTTAATATAATACTTTGTCACTTGATATCTGGCATCTCATACTACCTTCTATGACCAAACCCAGTGTAGTTTTTCATATGGTATCTGGCATTTCATGCTATCTTCATGACCAAAATTTTTGATACTCCTCGGGATGTATCTCAATATAGAAAGAATCTTTAAATCTCGCTCAGTTAAGAGACTTTATGATCCAATGGTTAAAGTGAAACAGTAAATGATCTATTCATACATACAACTTATACTTGCAAATTTTTAGATCTATTGTAAGCTTATGTTACCTTTCTGATCAATGTATCATTTTAATACCTTTTCTCCACTTCTTTTCTACTCGATGATGCTATGCTTTGTTTCTCAGTGTCCACAAAAATATTTATCTCTTCCTTAGCTTGATTGAACAGGATTGTATGAAGTTGTTCTCATCAGTTTCTCTCCAACATCTTCTTTCTCTATTCACTCCCCTTAATTCATAATGAATTAGGTTGTTTCTTTATAGACATGATATCCCCATTTCTAGGTTCTTAATTTTCTTGAACTTGGTGTGAACCAAAATTCTCACCAATATTGATTTAAAGCTTAACTCCTATTTTATCTCTTTGACAACTGGCATAAAAAACTTTAAATCTTTTACTTATCTCTTGGCTTTAACATGTCGATGAATTTTTTTTTAACAAGTTAAGTCTATATTTAGTTTTGCCCGCTAAATGTTTTGTCATTTTTTGAACTTCAGTTCCTTTCTGTGTTTAACTATTTGCTAGCTTTGGTCAACACTTCAGTTCTCCTCAGGCTTCTTTGTCGGTGTTTTTTGTCTGTCGGGTATCATTGTAGTTATGGCTGTCGGTCATGCTTGTGATTGTGCTCATCAGTAATGCTTATTTGTTTTCATGTTTCAGGCATCACTGTGAATTTTTCTCTTCAAGTTTCTTTGTCCGTCAGGTTCCACTAACTGTTGGTGTTTGTAGTCACTTAGTGAATGATGATCTTTTATGCATTACAAAAAGCATAATCTTTATCTCTCTGATTCTATGAAGTGTTTGACACAATGTATATAACCAGTCAGATTATATCAATTTGAAAACAATGACAATACAATCCATTTTAACTAATTTAATCTTATAGACTGATTTGATGGCTTGTATTATCTTTCTACATTTTGGTGATGCTTGACATCTTCAAACATTCAATCAGTTATATGTAATCAATCTCTCCCATTGGCATTGATGGAAACATACTACATTATCACACTATATTATGACTAATACAATATGAAATATATAAAGTGTAGCAGCTTTTGTCTTTGTTTCTGATGTTGAGTGATCCTCTTCTTGATAATCTCCTTTAGTATGTAATATCTCCCTCTGTTACTTCTCTCCCTTTGATGGATATTTCATATGTAATCAATCTCTCCCTAAGGATAATGATTAACTCTTCATGGATAATGATTTTTGATAATGAGAGATAATCTCTAAATTTCCTGATAAGGAATAATCTTTCCCTTTGATAATGAGGCAATCTCTCCCTTTGACAATAATGCCAAAAAAACTTTCCATATCATTTCCATCCCTTTTCATAATATATTCCTTGAATTTACCTATCCATCAGCAATACATTGACTCTGGTGTTCAGTGTAGATTTGTACCTTTCTGTGTATAGATGTATCTTTGCAATCCTTCTTCTTTTTTGCATCAGCCTTCATGATCTTCTAATATTTTGTGAGTTGATGCAATCATCTAGTCATCTTAATGACTGATAGACAAGGGTTGGACCCCTAGTCTCTTTCTCAAGTACTCAAATGTATCTTTTGGTAATGGTTTGGTGAATATATCAGCTAATTGTTACTTTGACTGAACATATTCTAGTATCACTTCTTTTCCTTGCACTTATTCTCTTAAGTAATGATACTTGATTGCTATATGCTTAGTCTTAGCATGCATGACTGAATTCTTTGATATGTTTATTGCATTGGTACTATCACAATAGATAATTACTAGTTCAATTATTTTCATATTCATACCTTCCAGTAACTATTTGATCCATGCAATATTTGAATAGTTTGCAGTAGTAGCCACATATTATGCTTCTACAGCAGATTATGAGATGCATCCTTGCTTCTTACTGATCCATGTGACAAGTTTGTCACCCATGAAGAATGCTCCTCTATGTGTGATATTTTGGTCATCAATGTTTCTAGCCCAATCAGCATCTCTATAGACTTGTAGCTCAAATTTTCCTTCTCTTTTATACTATAATCCATAGTCCTTAGTGTTCTTTAGATATCTCAGAATTCTCTTGACAACAGTCATATGTGATTCCTTGGGATTAGTAGAGAATCTTGCAACTATTCCAACTGCATGTGCAATATCTGGTCTGGTATGAACAACATACATTAGTTTACCAATCATTGATCTATACATAGTCTGATTTACCCCATTTGATTTGTCTTCTTTTCTCATCTTACACCCGGTAGCCATAGGTGTTCCAACTGGTTTGGAATTTTCCATCTTGAATATCTTCAACACTTCCTTGATGTATTTGGATTGAGTGATATATATACCTGTATCTTGTTGAAGAATCTTAAGACCAAGAAAGAATTTGATCTCCCCAAACATAGACATTTCAAACTCTTTTCTCATTTCATTAGCAAAGGATTGACATAACATTTCATTTCCCCCAAAAATGATATCATTAACAAATATTTCAGCAATCAGAATATTACCATTGGTATCTTCTTTTAAGTAAAGATTTCTATTTTCACTTGTTCTTACAAATTCAATGCTAATGAGATAGGAGTGAAGTCTTTCATACCAGGGTGCTTGTTTTAATCTATACAAGGATTTATGTAGTCTACATACCATGTTTCTCTTGTCTGGATCAACAAACCCTTCTGTTTGTTCAATGTATACCTCTTCCTCTAGTATTCCATTTAGAAATGCAGTTTTGACATCCATCTGGTATAATTTGAATCCTTTGAATGTAGCATAAGAAAGTAATAATTTAACTCCTTCTAGTCTAGCAACGGGTGCAAAGGTTTCACCATAGTCAATACCTTCTTCTTGTGCATACCCCTTGCATACTAATCTTTCTTTGTTTCTAGTGACTTCTCCATTCTCATTCAGCTTTTTCTAAATATCCATTCGGTACGGATGACATTGTCATCTGGTCTCATTACTAGTGTCCATGTACTATTCTTCTCTATCTTTTCTATTTCTTCATTCATAACACTTATCCATTCTTCATTTTAAAGTGCATTATTAATAGATTTTGGCTCAAACAAATTAAACATATAGTGTTTAGTGACTTACTTCTTCTTCTTCTTGTTCCGACCTTCTTGTCTCCTATGATCTGATTCTATGGATGATATCTTTTGACATACTTGGAAATTTTTGATTCAGGTCTTTGTTCATCATTGTGATCATCATCTTGACCTTCATTCTGATCTCCATCGATTGCAACATTATTTTGAGAATTGACCTGATTTTTGGTAATTACTTCCTGATGCTCGGTTGCAATGTTCTTGTGCTCAGGAGTGATATACTATTGCTCAGGTAGAGTGTTAGAATTTTTAGTGTAAACAAACCTATTTTAGTCCTCTGACTCCTTCCTTCTTTCCTTATCATTCTTTTCTGCATATTCATCTATTGTCACATTTGCACTTTCAATAATTTTTTTAGATGACTTGTTAAGACATTTATAGGCCTTTCTTTTGGTTGAATACCCTAGAAAGATACCTTCATCACTTTTAGAGTCAATCTTTCCATTTTTATCATCCTTCAAAATATAACATTGATTGCCAAAAATTCTAAAGTAACTTACATTGGGTGTGTGACCATACCATAGCTCATAGGGTGTCTTCTTTATGTCCTTTTTAAATTTTACTCTATTCAATGTGTAGATAGTAGTACTAATAGCTTCCCTCTAGAAATTTTGATTGATGATTTTCTCAATCATCAATTTTCTTGCACAATCAACAATGGATTTGTTTCTCCTCTCAGCAATCCCATTTTTCTATGGTTTTCTTGGTGCATAAACCTATCTTTTAATTCCTTACCACTTTTCTTCTCTACCATAGCCTTATACCATTTAAACATCTTGAATGCTTCTGATTTATCTTTTAAAAACATAACTGTCATCATTTTAGAATAATCATCTACAAAGATATTGAAATACCTATCTCCATAGTAACTCTTTTTCCTCAAGGGTCCACATAAATCTGTATGGACTAATTATAGAATTACATCAGATGTATGGGTTTCACTTTTGAAACTAGTCTTTGTCATCTTACCTTTTTGACAATTCTTACACATGATATACTCAGGCTTAGACATTCTCGGTAAGCCTCTTACTTTATTTTTATTGCTGATCTTTATCATGTTGTCAAAATTTACATGGCATATAATCTTATGCCATAACCATATATCTTCATTTGTAGCCATTAAGTAGGTGGTATTAATGTCATCAAGATAGAAAAGGTTACCTTTTTTTTGTTCACCAGTTCTGATCAACCTTCTTGATTCATTAAAGATCTTTGCCTTCTTATTTTCAAATGCTGCTCGGTGACTTGTGTTATTCAGCTATGAAACACTCAAAAGATTATAATTGAGTCCTTTTACCTAGTAAGCATTTTCACATTTGATCAGGTTATTCAACATTATAGTTCCTTACCTTCAACTGGACAGGGTGAGTGCACCCACTATCTATAATCTAGACATCATTTTTACTAACCTTAGATATGAATGTTGTTTCTACATACCTTTCTTCTTCTTTGTTTGAATCATCCTTCATGGATACAAATATCATCTCAATGTCTTCATATGATTCAGTGTCAATATAATTAGTTCTATTCTCAGCTAGGTAACAAGCTTTCTTCCCTTTGTCCTTGTAGTCTCTGGTAGCTCTTCTTTCAGATTGGTAGTTGCTTCGGTAATCTCTGTTATCACTTCTATCAAACTTCTTCTCATAAGATTTGTCATTACTTCTGTCATCTTTACTTCTATTGGGACATCTTGCAGCAAAGTGTCCAACCTCTTTACAATTAAAACATACAAGTGGTAATTTACCTTTGTATCTACCTTTGCCTCTCTGCAATCTTCTAGCCATTAGTGCTTCAATCCCTTCAAGTCCATCATCAGTATCACTTTCACTATCATTTCTCATAGTGTGTTTATGACTTGATTTGCTTACTCTTAAAGAATATTTGAATGCAGAATCTATAGATGGTAAGACACTATTATCAAATTTATTCATCTCAAATGAAATCAGTCTACCAATTAGACTATCTAGAGTAACATTGTTGTTTTCTATTTATTTCATTTCTTGTATAGAAGACACTCTAATAGCATAGACATGCAATAAGGTTCTTAGGATTTTACTTACAAATTTCTCTTCTTCAAGAACACCTCCAACTCCTTGGATGGCATTGACTACCTCTTTAATTTTGTAGCTATACTGAGTGATATTTTCTCCTTCTTTCATCCTTAGGTCATCAAATTATCAATTTATCCCACATTTTCTTTGCAGAGGTGCAGGTTTTGACATCTTCAAACTTAGCATCGAAGAGTGAGGAGGAAAGCTCTATCACCATGCAATTTTTCTCATGCTTTTATCTCAATTTCTCAAGGGTGTGAGGTCCTGAGGAAACACATATTCACTATCTAATTATTGAGTACAATCATTTCCAATACCTGATAGGTGGAGTCTTATTTTGCTTTGCCATGATTCAAAGTTTTCTTTATTCAACTTGGGCACATCTCGTCTATTCATCTTGTGATCTTTTTCTTGAGCTATTAAACTCCCTTTCTAAGCACACAAGTTCTAATACCAATTGTTATAATAACTAAGAGGGGGGTGAATCATTGACCTAAAAAATATTCCAATATATCAACCCAAAACTTAATACCACAATGTTAATCCTCTAGTTATCTTTAGTCCAACAAGATGAATGACTTCAAACAAACTTATCAATTAACTACTGCTCGGAGTTCACTATCAAATATTATTCTTATGCTTTACTGAAAAATAGTAAATTACTTAGAGTTTACCGATCAATCCAAATTAGTTATGTGTAATGTAAAACACTAAAGTAATGACTCATAAACACATTGAAACATGGATTTTTAACGTGGAAACCTCGTTAAGGGAAAAACCACTTGGGACCGGTAACCCAAAATTTTCACTTCTGAAGTGAGCTCGGTGAAGAGCCAACCGTGTTAAAGGTTACAAACACACTATTAGGTGTGACCTTGTTAGAGGATTTAATAGAATAGTTTGTCACTTGATATCTGGCATCTCATGCTACCTTCTATGACTAAACCCAATGTAGTTTGTCATATGGTATCTAGCATCTCATGATATCTTCATGACCAAACATTTTGATACTCCTTGGGATGTATCTCAATATAGAAAGGATCTTTAAATCCCACTCGATTAAGAGACTTTATGATCCAATGGTTAAACTGATCTTTAAGTCTCTTATTATAGGTAAATGGAGGAAATGAAAGGGATATGATATGATAGGAAAATATCGATGGAACATGCCCCCATGTATGGAATGCAAGAAGTTCATAGATTACACATGATTTCTTTTTTCCAGGTTTTCTTCATGGTACTTTCCCAATCCACCTATTTATTAGGTTTTCACTAGTGGACAAATATTTTTTCTCTTTTTTTATTCTTCTTCTTCTTCTTCTTCTTCTTCTTCTTCTTCTTATTTTTTAACTTTTTTGGAAGATAATAGACTCATGATAGGACATGGAGGAAGGAATTAAGCATCTTTCTCTTCAGTTTGTAACCTTGTAATTTGTGTTACAATAGATCATGGATTTTCAAGGTATGCTCAAAGATGTTGATAGGGTGATGGAAAAGCAGGATAAAATGGATGAAGTGGGATAGGGTAATGGTTTATGCATAGGATTGGACAATAGGATGTATGGAAGACTAAAATATATGTGTTGGATAATGGAGGGATTGCAAGAAGAATTTATATTGAGTGGATGGATATGTGGGAAAGAACAACATTGGCACACACACCTTGAGGGGTGATGGAGTGATCGAGGAAAAAGAGATTTTGGATTTGATGGAAGAAAAGGAGATTTTGGACTTGATGAAGGAATGTTTAGAATTTTGGGACATAAGGACCCAAAATGGATTTGGAAGGTTGGAGGTTTTTAAATGGATGGATAGAAATTTTGAATTCCAACTTGGATTTTTCTTTGGGATACTGTGCTTCAATAAGCTTCTTAGGAATCCACATGGATTTTAATTTTTTATTCTTTAGTGGGCCCTTAGAACGCATTGTTTGTATAAGATATTTAGGAACCCATATTGATTTTGACTTTTCTTTTTTCTCAAGGGACCTTTGTGGCCTTTTGGAATTTATTTTTCCTTTTGGATCATATTTTTTTTGTTTTACATGTCACTTAGACTGGACATGTTGATCCTTGACTACATGTGGATTTCTCAAATTATGGAACTTATGTTTGGAATCCAAATTGTTTGAAAGCGGATTGTGATTCATGGATGGATAATAATGGTATGGATACTTTTTGGATGGGCCAAAGGTTTTCCAAGATGTGTGCCTTTGTTGACTTTGATTTAGGAAAGGAGAATATGCTTAGGCTTAGACATTCTCGGTAAGCCTCTTACTTTCTTTTTATTGCTAATCTTTATCATGTTGTCAAAATTTACATGGAATAGAATCTTATGCCATAACCATATATCTTCATTTCTAGCCATTAAGTAGGTGGTGTTAATGTCATCAAGATAGAAAAGGTTACCTTTTGTTTGTTCACCAGTTCTGATCAACCTTCCTAATTCATTAAACATCTTTGCCTTCTTATTTTAAAATGCTACTCGGTGACCTGTGTTATTCTTCTATGAAACACTCAAAAGATTATAATTGAGTCCTTTTACCTAGTAAGCATTTTCAGATTTGATTAGGTTATTCAACATTATAGTTCCTTACCTTCAACTGGATAGGGTGAGTGCACCCACTATCTATAATCTAGACATCATTTTTACTAACCTTAGATATGAATGTTGTTTCTACATACCTTTCTTCTTCTTCATTTGAATCATCCTTCATGGCTACAAATACCATCTCAATGTCTTCATCTGATTCGGTGTCAATATCATTAGTTCTGTTCTCAGCTAGGTAACAAGCTTTCTTCCCTTTGTCCTTGTAGTCTCTAGTATCTCTTCTTTCAGATTGGTGGTTGCTTCGACAATCTCTGTTATCACTTCTATCAAACTTCTTCTCATAAGATTTGTCATTACTTCTATCATCTTTACTTCTATTGGGATGTCTTGCAGAAAAGTGTCCAACCTCTTTACAATTAAAACATACAAGTGGTAATTTACCTTTGTATCTACCTTTTCCTCTCTGCAATCTTCTAGCCATTAGTGCTTCAATCTCATCAAGTCCATCATCAGTATCAATTTCACTATCATTTTTCATAGTGTGTTTATGACTTGATTTTCTTACTCTTAAATAATATTTGAATGCAGACTCTATAGATGGTAAGACACTATTATCAAATTTATTCATCTCAAATGAAATTAGTCTACCAATTAGACTATCTAGAGTAACATTGTTGTTTTCTATTTCTCTCATTTCTTGTATAGAAGATACTCTAACAGCATAGATAGGCAATAAGGTTCTTAGGATTTTACTTACCACTATCTCTTCTTTAAGTACACCTCCAACTCCTCGGATGGCATTGACTACCTCTTTAATTTTGCAGCTATACTGAGTGATATTTTCTCCTTCTTTCATCCTTAGGTCATCAAATTATCCTCTTATGATTTCTTCCTTAGCTCTTAGTACATTAGCATCTCCTCCATGTACCAGCTTCAATTTATCCCACATTTTCTTTATAGAGGTGCAGGTTTTGACATCTTCAAACTCAACATCGAAGAGTGAGGAGGAAAGCTCTATCATCATGCAATTGTGCTCATGCTTTTATCTCAATTTCTCAAGGGTGTGAGGTCTTGAGGAAACACATATTCACTATCTAATTATTGAGTACAATTATTTCCAATACCTGATAGGTGGATTATTATTCTTCTTTGCCATGATTCAAAGTTTTCTTTATTCAACTTGGGCACATCTCGTCTATTCATCTTGTGATATTTTTCTTGAGCTGTTAAACTCCCTTTCTAAGCACAAAAGTTCTGATACCAATTGTTATAATAACTAAGAGGGGGTGAATCAGTGGCCTCAAAAATATTCCAATATATCAACCCAAAACTTAATACCACAATGTTAAGCCTCTAGTTATCTTTAGTCCAACAAGATGAATGACTTCAAACAAACTTATCAATTAACTACTACTCAGAGTTCATTTTCAAATCTTATTCTTAAGCTTTACCGAAAATAGTAAATTACTTAGAGTTTACCGATCAATCCAAATTAGTTATGTGTAATGAAAAACACTAAAGTAATGACTCATAAACACATTGACACATGGATTTTTAATGTGGAAACCTTGTTAAGGGAAAAACCACTTGGGACCGGTAACCCAAAATTTTCACTTCTGAAGTGAGCTCGGTGAAGAGCCAATCGTGTTAAAGGTTACAAACACACTGTTAGGTGTGACCTTGTTAGAGGATTTAATAGAATAGTTTGTCACTTGATATCTGGCATCTCATGCTACCTTCTATGACCAAACACAATGTAGTTTGTCATATGGTATTTAGCATCTCATGCTATCTTCATGACCAAACTTTTTGATACTCCTTGGAATGTATCTCAATATAGAAAGGATCTTTAAATCCCACTTGATTAAGAGACTTTCTGATACTATGCTTCAATAAGCTTCTTAGGAATCCACATGGATTTTGATTTTTTATTCTTTTGTGGGCCCCTTAGAACGCATTGTTTGTATAAGATATTTAGGAACCCATATTGATTTTGACTTTTTCTTTTTTCTCAAGGGGCCTTTGTGGCCTTTTGGACTTTTATTTTTCCTTTTGGATCATATTTTTTTTTTGTTTTACATGTCAATTAGACTGGACATGTTGATCCTTGACTGCAAGTTGATTTCTCGAATTATGGAACTTATGTTTGGCATCCAAATTGCTTGAAAGGGGATTGTGATTCATGGATGGATAATAATAGTAAGGAGACTTTTTGGATGGGTTGAAGGTTTTCCAAGATGTGTGCCTTTGTTTACTTTGATTTAGGAAAGGAGAAGTGGATTGTGAACTAGTGGATGGAGGAATATATGGACCTAAGATGGATGGAAGGGGTGAAGGGAAGGTATACATTTGGATTTGGATTTGGAAGGGGTACCATGATCTTGAGAATGAGTATTGTTATGGAGGTTGACAATCAAATTTTTATTTGATATGAGAGGGTTTTAATGTACTTTATTCATGGAGGTCTAACCCTTTGACTTGATGATGCTTTCTTTGACCAGTAGGATACTTTCTACAAGATGTGAGTCCATTTTGAGGTGGATATGATATGGAAGAAAGAATAGGATCATGAAGTGCACCAGATTGGATGGAAGTAGAGGAATTCATTTTAAATGCATGGGGTTCATGAACAACTTGCACAAATGTGTTGGAATCAAAGGGGGGTCAGTAGGAATAATAGGATCTTGTGATGGAATAGGGGTAGTGACATGATCGTTTGGTAGGATTGGATCTTCTGGAGAAGATGGAGGATTAGGACATGGAGATGAAGGAATTGTAGGATCATGAGGAGAATCTAGAGGGATGATGGGATCTTGTGGTGGAGATGAAGGTGAAAGGATACTTTGATCTTGACTTGGAAGAGGACCATCAGACTCCATTTTAGGGGTGATTTTATCTTGACTCTAAATGGAATCCTTTGAAAGAATAGGAAGGATGTCATGATCTTGCTTAGGAATAGGAAGTGGAAGGTCCATAAGACTTGGAAGGTAAAGATTTGATTAAATTTTAAGGGTGAATTTATCATGAAATTGGATAGAATCATTTGGGAGAATGGGTAGGATTTAATGATCTTTCTTAGGCATAGGAAGTGGAGGGTCCATAAGATTTTGGAATGAAACTTTGTTCTTGGGATGGAAGGGGATAAAATTGGATAGGATGGACAAGGATAGTGGAATCTTCATGAGTTTCTAAAAGTATAAGATCTTGGTCAAAAACTACACAAGTTTGGTCATTCTTGGGATCTTGATTTTGATTTTCTTTAAGACTTGTTTCTTCATGATTTGCATCATCCTCTTGACACAGGGTATCAATTGGAATATGTATGGTGGATTCTTGGAAGGGTTAAATGTTTTGATATGAGTGAGAAGGATTTTGAATGAGACTCTCTAGAGTAGGTTCTTCTAGGAATGGAGCATATGGTGGCATTGGATCTAGGATAGTTGAGTCGTAAAAGGGATTAACATTAAAATCTATTATGGATATCCCTTGGGAGGTCTCATCACTAGATATATCGTTTGATAGGAATGGAAAAGATTTCTCTTGTGATTCTTTAGGGGATGAAGGAATGATAGGAAACATGGAGGCTCTTTGTGGGAAAACTTCTTCATAGGAGATAGATGTGTCAACAATTTTATTGTTTTGTAATGGACCCTTGCTAAACATGGGTAGATGATTTTGATCTTGCTTAACAATAGAATGATGTCTATGAACCAGTTTTTGAATTAAACACTTGAAAGGTTTAGATTGGTCTCCCTAGGATGACATTTTTTCAATTGTGTTTAATTGGGAAGTCATCGGTGGTGGATTTGAGGAAATAAGAGGACATTCATTGACTTGTGATGTGATCTAAGACATATAGTTAATAGGGTAGCGATATAAGTACTCTAGAGTCTAAGAATTTGGTTGAATTTGAATTTGAAGATCATCTAGCTAATTTTGAAGGTCTTGTACTTGTTGCATGAGGATATTAGTATGCCATTATTAATGTGCCAACTTAGAGAAACTTTTTGAATAGATAAGAGGGTTGTTTTCATCATAGTAGTTGGGTTCTTGTTCTTCTTTGTATGTGGAAATGGGTTATCATATTTATCTTGTTCCCACCCAGGAAACTGGTTGATGTAAGACTCATCGAGTTGTGTCCTAGCCTTAGAACTAGTGAAAGGTCCTCCATATGGTGTATAAGACATAGTGTTGTCTAGATTTTTGACTAAAACAAGTGATATAAAGCAAACAGAAAAGGATAACTTTTCTAGGAGAGTCTGACTTATGTTTGGACAAGGGTAATTCTAGGGATAGATGTTGATTTATCTTGATCTCAAAGATTTGGTGATGTAAGAATAGGATTCTTTGACTATTTCCTGAGACAAAGTCACTGATAGAGATTGATGATTTTGAGATATCGAGATCAAGATAATCAATTTTGAAATTTCAAACTAACAATGTTTAAACAATAATCATGCTTTTAAAGAACGGATGATATTTAATGTTTAGAGATTCACACAATGTTCTTTGCACTTTTCTGTGATAGATATTGATCTTTTACGTAGAATGAGGGGTCTTTCCAAGGGTTTTAGGTAAAAATAGGTGTTTCAAAGTCTTTGATTAAGTGAAGAAAACTTCCACCAATTGCAGTAATAGAAAGGTCAACTGTAGAAATAAACAAGATGATTGCGACATAATTATTTCAATTGTGTTAGGATGCAGACAATTGTAGAAAAGGGGAGATAGTCTAAAAAAGATTTGAATTGGCTTCACTGTCTGATAAGATTGATTTTTTAGAACAAGGTTTTGATTTATAGAATAGGTTTGATGTTGACACCCTAGACTTTAACACATTGAACTTGTTTGGATATTTTTGATGTTTATTTTGCATTTTTGAAGACTGGTCAAAGAACAAGCACAATGGACAATGTGTTTTGTAATCTAGCACAGGTTTTGAGACAAGGACAAACAGATTAATCTAGGTCAAAAATTGGCTTCAAATACAATGTTATAAGCCCAATTCTTGAATGTTTGTTAGCTCACACAACCAAGTGTCACACTACTAGGACACGAAGGTCCACAACATAGGCGCCCATTTTTTTTCCCTTGCCAGATATTGTTGTCGTACTAGTGAAGATCTCTTTCACTAACATAATACCTTAGAACACATATAGTGGGAATATTGGGGGGAAATTCTTCAACCCCTTGCACTATAATAAGGTATTTTTTCAGAGGTGACTCAGGTTGGCCTCAATTTTAACAAGGTTTTAGTAGGGTCTATGGCATCTATCCAATCGGTTTGTATGTGTGTGATTCACTTAAGAGCCTAGTTGATCATGCTAGCTAATTAGGGATATTCACCCAATCCAAGCTATCCTCAACACACCTCACCTAAGCTTGGATAGATATAAAAAAAAACTTTGGTTTGCATCTTGTGTATATATATCAATTGGAAGGATTACCGGTTTTAGGTCATTCTCCGAGGAAGAAGAACATTCCCTAGATAGGCCTTTCTAAAAAGTATAAAGGTTTTTAATCTAACAGATTGTGCAAGTGCACCAATGACCCAAGACACAAGGTTAATTGATTAAACCCCAAAGATTGAAATGTGAACTAAGAGAATCACCCATACAAGCACCAATCTTCAATTTTAAATCCCAAAGTAGCTGATGATTTTCTTGTTCGATTTTAATGCACCAAAGTTGAAATTTTGTTTGCCTTTGTTCAATTATTAACCACCATTTCAATTTTAAGCACCAAATTGGAAAATTAATATTTGTGATGTTTGGCGTACAATGTACTAAAATGACTAATGAGTTAATTTTAGTCTCTTTTTTAAATCTATTTCCAACACCACAAGCTGTAACAACAAGGTTAGTAACACATGTTGAATCCTGAAATTTGACTAAGTCTAAATTTTTTGAAATCCTACAAAATCTAGATTTTGTATTTCAACTCCTAGATATCTGAAACCACTCTAAAACATCCTAAAAGTATATATATATATATATATATATATATATATATATATATATATATATATACATACATAAAATATAACTTAAAGTATAATAAATCTTATACTTAAATGTTATATTTTAAATATTTCAAACAAAATTTTAGAAGTTGATAATTGTAAAACATATATACCTTCCCTCAATTGTAGAAAAGTTTTGGCTATTGCGGCAACCTTTCAGTGATTACGGCAAGCTTTTGGTGATTGCGGCAAATATTTGGCAATTGCATCAGGGTGTTATCGATTGCTAAAAATGTTGTATGATTGCGGCAAAATTTTGGCAATTGTGGTAAAGTTATGTCAATTAATGAAAAGTTCTGTCAATTATAGTATAATACTCCTAGTTGCAGCAATATGCATGCAATTGCGGAACAGATCGATCAATTGCGGCAATATTCTATAAATTGCGGCATAGATCGGTCAATTATGACACGGTACCAAAAATAGAGAATTGCAAAATGACAAAAAAGATTGTGAAGCCATCAAATCGATTGTGGCATTAAACTAGTCGATTGTGGTGATTTTCATCAATTGCAGCAAAAGACCAGTGATTGCAAAATTAAAATGATATCGAAAAAAATACAAAATAGAAAATCTGCAGCTGTACGGACGATGCCAAAAAGTCTTGTCAATCATCTGCAAGTGATATTTGGGTTTTTTGATTCATGTTGGGTTCACCAAAATATTGTGGGATCAAATTTGTCCTCCACAATCTCAAGTTAACAAGGGGGGTTAGTAGCACCAATTTGCAATAGCAGAAAGATAAATCAATTAACTACTAAGAATGAAACTCTGAACAATAAAATGACAAGAAATAAAGGAGGAATACAAATGAATGAAAACAAACAAAGCTTGAATCTTCTATTGTCTCTCTCTACTCCTTCTGAAATTTTGTTTGTGTGGTGCTCAGTATTGGTGTGGGTAGTGTCTATGACTTGGGTGCGTTGAGAATATGATAATGAATATGTAATTGCAAGAAGGCTTGATGCTTGAACCAATCTGACAGGGTAATGGTGCACGTGAGCTTGAAATCCTAGATCCTTCAAATGGTTATGAAGGGTTTATTATATAGATTATGGAAATGAGATGAATGGTTGAGATCAATCCCAGAGATAGGAGGATGAATGGTTGAGATCAAAGGGAACTAGAGAAGCCAACAATAAACTCTGCCTCTTCAACTAGGAGAGAGGAGATAGATTTTGGTTAACTAAAGAGCTAATTATGAGTTACCTTTAGAACTAAAGAGGTAATTTGGAGTTACCTTTTGAACTGGCGAGGTGGGTGGAGAAACCCATGTAATCAGAAATCTGATTAAGAGTTATCTTTTTAAACACCAAGAAAGGATTTAATTGAATATTTAATTCATTTTTTAAATTAAAGTATTCAACATGTGAGATAATTGAATTCTTTTTGGATTAGAATTGAATTGCTGAATGAAAATAAATAAATAAAATTAAAATTAATTTAATTAGAAGAATTAATTAATAAGTTTAAATGTTTGAATTTAAATTTAGGAGATTGAATTTAATTAATTAATGAAGATTAATCAATTAAGGTTAATTAATTAAATAAAATTAATTATTTAATTAATTTTAGGGATTTAATTAGATGATTTGGGAAATGAATTTAGAAGGAAAGATAATTAACTAATGATTAAAAAACCATTAATTAATATATGAAAATTAGTGTTTTTAATGTAAGGTCACAAGCTTGTCCATTTTAGGGTGTCTACAACTTGTCTTGTGTAATATAGATTCCACTAGTAACTTGTGATATCTGTAGACCTAGAAAGAACTTAATCTCTCCAATCATTGACATCTCAAACTCTTTTCTCATTTCATCAGAAAATCCTTTATATAAAGTGTCATTGCCTCCAAAAATAATATTATCAACAAAAATTTCAGCAATCAAAAATTTATTATCACTGTCACATTTCAAGTAAACATTACTATTATCACTTGTTCTTTGAAATCATATTTTGATTAGATAAGAGTGAAATCTCTCATACCATGCTTGAGGTGCTTGTTTCAAACCATATAAATCTTTATGTAACTTACATAACTTGTTCTTGTTTGTGTTCTCAATAAATATTCCTTTAGGTTTCTCAATGTATACTTCTTCTGCAAGTATCCCATTAAGAAATGAAGACTTAACATCCATCTGATATAGCTTGAATCCTTTGTAAGGAGCATATGGTAGAAGTATTCTAACTCCTTCCAATCTAGCAATAGGTACAAAATTCTCTCCATAGTCAATTCCTTCTTCTTGTGCATAACCTTTGCAAACCAATCTAGCTTTATTTCTAATAACTTCTCCATGCTCATTCAGTTTGCTTCTGAAAATCCATTTAGTACCAATAAATTTTTTTGTCTTTGGGCTTGTGTACTAATGTCCATGTCTTTCTCTTCTCATTTTGATCATACTCTTCTTTCATTGCTTTCATCCAATCTTAATTATCTAGTTTGTCCTTGACTTTCTTAGGGTCAAATGTAGATATCAAACATGTATTGTCTCTTACCTTGTGTTAGTGTTTGAAACTATTACACTACAAAAAGAAACCAATATATCTTAAGACTGATGTTAGGAGTGGTTAGCTCCAAGTATGAAAGCTATATAGGATAACTAGACCAACTATAGGGACAAGATTGCCCTTTGTACTTCTGGCTGTGTAAAACCAAGGTGGGTACACCTAATCTAGACTAAAATCAATTCTTTATAGATGCCTTCTACTTATGGATTTGAAAAATAGATAAATGGTAAGTAAGTACTAAATTCCAACCTAGCATTCATTGACTCTCCACTACCATGGTGGAATAAGAACAACTGTAAAAGTAAAGAATTTTGGTGATGAGTTTGATTATATTTAGGGACACAATAAAGCCAAACCTATCAGACATATATCTCAATAGAATATAATAGTTTTAGATCAGTGCCTTGTCCATTGGGTAAACTCCTAAATATAATACTTGAAACTGAAACAACCTCTTGGCATAGATTCAAATCCATACACATAGAATCTCTTAGACTACACACTACAAGATCCTTTAAGTAGATAACCCAGATAGAATCAATGTAATATACAAAGAATTTTAATTTGATCTAAGATCAATGACTTGTGGAATACACATATGCATAAGCAGGAATTATATAGTAAGTTAGAAAACTTACAACTCAACAGATAACACAAAGGAGAGACTTAAATCTGAGAATACATATATTAAGTATGATGAAATATTGTTTTTGCATCAATATGAAAAGGAAATACACAGTACAATAATATGCAGAAGACCATACAAATTTCTACTCTACTTTAATACAGTATGAACAACATCTGCTATATCCTAGACTAGAAACAAATACAAGCCTTAAGCTTTTTTATTCTCCCAATTCTCCAGCCCTTTCTAAATGGTCTTTTATACCCCTTTATAGGAACATGAATGCAATAAGATTCAGACCATTTAGGGTTAGGGTTTACAACCATTTAACGCAAGAATTCAATTCTGTGATCAAGTTGAAACCCTATCTCTCTTCAATATGAATCTAATTTGATCTACAACTACCTCACATCTTTGGGATGTGAACATAGTTCCCTGAGGTGCAAGAACTTCCATGTCATGACAAGGATAGTAACTGATCATAAATGTAGAAGAGACCAGGCACCAATCTATGCATTGATCCTCTGATATGTAACCCTTATCTGTCAAGTGTGGACATAAATGTATTGTACCATATCATATTTTAATCCCTACATATTTCAAAACCTATGCAAAGTCGATCCAGTAGGTCAGATCGATTCATAAATGGCTTTAAGATCAAATATCTGTTGACCGCCATGAAACCCACTGAGAAACATTTAAATATTTGAAAATTCATTACACCGGTCATAGGTGGTGTGGAAAATTACTTGTACACTCGAGATCAAGCCTCATCAAAATTTTAAAACATAATTGTAGATCTTCTTAAGTTAATCAAGCTCCAGATCCAATCTAGACACATGGCATACTGTCGCAATGCCTTATGCATTAGAGCTTGATCATATTGTCACTGAGTCTTTGTGCCTACCGTCAGATCTTCTTGAACTTACTACTTCTTTAACCTATTACCTTGACTATCATCTAACTCATCTTTAATCTCTGGTCCTGAATTTTGTCTTGTCTCCAAGTCGCCATATGAATTCCTTGACTAATGGTTTACTCTGGGATTGCACGCGCACCATACAATTACAACAATATTAATGGATATTGTCAGATCTCTTAAAGATTTGAATATTTTGACTTTATTTGGTGATCATGCGCAAGCCCTCTAATTAGATCTACATATATGGATCTGAATTGATCTTGGCTAACCAAACTTGGTTGAAAATAACCCAAGTTTTATCTGGAGATTGTGTGACTAAAGGGATCTCTGAGTCAAAGAATGTATACATTAACTTTGGGTTAATCATGAGATCATGCACCAGCTGTAAGATGAATACATGAAAAGAACTTGACAAACGGCTTGCGCTGAATCTCCAAATCTTCTTGTACTTGACCATTTTATTACAAGATCACGAGACAACCACAAGAACATCATTTGAATCAATGGCCTATTTTGAATCTTGATATTTTCCATGACATCACCAAAACATTTTGAGATCTAGAGCTAGCCACATGAATAGAATAAGGTTATGACAAGATCAATGGTGCACACAAAATCTCAGAAAGAAATGGAATATTCAGTCTTGGTTGGGAGATTGTGAGATAAAAGGAATGGGAAAAGTGCATGTCTTAAAATACTTTAAGTGGCTTAGAAAAGGTAATGAGGAAATAGAACATGTCACAAGGGTTTAGGGATTTAGCTAAGAGTTTGACATAGCAAGACTTAGGGCTTTAGGCCAGAGGCCAGAATAACTGCAGAGATAAGGAGAGAGAACTTGGAACTATTAAATTTTAGCTAGTGCTAACACCTTGCTTCTGGTCATCACTCCAGCGTCCTTATTTCCAATAATATTTCTTAGGGAATGGTACCTTCTCACATGCTTTTCCAAAATAGGCTTGGTAGCTCTTGGTTCTTCAATATCAACATTTGATTATGGAACTCATTATTCATCTTCCTCCTCAGTAGGTGCTCTTGGTAAGGTATCAAGGGAATCATGTTGTACATAAACAAAATTATGATAATCTTTAGGTTCCTTCTTACTATCCTCATCATTCCTTTCTGCAAATTCATCAATTCTTACATTTGCACTTTCTACCATTTTGTTAGTAACCTTGTTCAATCATTTGTAAGCTTTACTCCTAGTAGAATATCCTAAGAATATCCCTTCTCCTTTTGAATCAAAATTTCCTTCTCTATAATCTTTCAGAATATAACATTTTTTCCCAAAAATTTTAAAGTAACTAACGTTGGGTTTGTATTCATACGAGATTTCATAAGGTATCTTGTTGGTACCTTTCTTCATTTGTAGTCAGTTTAGTGTATAAAAAACAATACTCATGGCTTCCTTCCAAAAGTTCTATGAAACTCTTTTTTCAATCATCAGTGTCCTAGCACAATCAACAATAGATCTATTTCTCTTAGCAATCCCATTCTATTGTGGTGTCCTCAATGCTAACAATTGTCTCTTAATTCCATTCTCATTACAAAACAATATAAACTCATCAGAAGTAAACTCACCTCCTCTATCGGATCTCATACATTTCAACTATCTTCTAGTTTATTTTTCAACTTGGGACTTACACCACTTAAACATTTTAAATGCATCAGATTTTTCTTTTAAAAACATTATAGACATCATTCTAGAATAATTATCCATAAATAAAATAAAATATTTGTCTCCATAATAACTTTGAGTCCTCATGGGTCCACATAAATCAATATGAACTAAATCCAAAAGTACTTGTGTAACATAAGTCTTTCTTGCAAAAATAGATTTAGTCATCTTACCCATCTGACATTCTCTACACATAGCATTGTCTAGTTTTTCAAGTCCCAGTATTCCTCTTACTCTACTCTTCTTACCCACTTTGATTAAGTTGTCAAAATTAACATGACAAATCCTTTTGTGCCATAACCAAACATCTTCAAATTTAGCAAATAGGAAGCTCTTCATAGAAGTATCAAGATAAAATAGATTACCTTTGGATTTTTCTCTAGTAGAAATCAAATTACTCTTCTCATCAAATACTTTCACCCTTCCATATTGAAATTCCATTCGGTGACCTGAATTTTCTAGCTGTGCAACACTCAACATATTATACTTTAATCCTTCAACCCAATAAACATCATCACATCTTGTGTTATTCAGTAGAATTATAGATCATTTTTACTTTCACATGTTATGGAGCATCATTACTAAATCTTAAAAAACCTCCATCATGATTTTCCAAGGAAAAAAACTTAAGTGTGTCAAGAGTCATGTGATGTGAACAAACACTATCTATAATCCATGTTGCATTCTTACTTGTGATATTAGGGATCTAGTTTTTTCTTCATCAGAATCATCTTTTATAGCAACATAAACAACTTATTTTCCATCATCACTATCAAAAGAATCATAATTACTTAGTCCTTCATTATTAGTATGGCAAGATTTCTTACCTTTGTTTTTGTAGTCTTTGTATCTCCTAAATCTATTTTCTCTTTTTTCCTTATCTTTGTTATCTTTATTTTATTCCTTATCATTCTCTAGACAGTTAGATGCAAAGTGACCAACTTTATCACAATTAAAACATTTCAAGGGTAAGTAGCCTCGGTATTTGCCTTTACCTCTTTGTAGCCTCCTAGCCAAAAAATCTTCAAATTCTCTTTCATTTTCATCACATTTAGTAAATAACTCTTCAAGACTTCAGTGCAGCTATAAAATTTCTCACTAGCACTTCTCAAATATCCATCTCTAGCAGCAACTTCCCTAGCTTTCCAATCTTTAAAGTATACTCAAATGCAGATTCAATCTTAGAAGTAGCAGATGAACTATTGTCAAAATCATTTAGCTCAAATACAGTTAACTTATCAATAGTAGCATCCAATAAAAAATTCATCTGGGGTATAAATCTTGGGTCTTGTATAATAGATACATGAATAGAATAACTCAGTAGAAGGGTTCTCAACATTTTTCTTGGAAAATCATCCTCTGTTATGATACCACTAACCCCTTTGATAGAATTAATAGTCTCCTTAAGTCTTGTACTATACTATATTATGTTCTCTCCTTCCTTCATCCTCATAGAGTCAAATTTTCCTCTCAAGATTTCTACTTTAGCCTTCTGAATATGTTGATCTCCACCATAGTTCAAAATAAGATTATCCCACATTTGTTTTGAAGTTGTGCCACCATCAAGCTCATCATATTACTGGTCGATAAGTGTAGAAGCAATCTCAATCATGACTTGTGTGTGTTCCTATTTCTATCTTTACTCACTGATAGTCATAGGTGCATTAGTCAGTGCTACATATTCATTATTAAGAAAGTGAATTCCATATTCTCCTACTCTAGACACATGTAACCTCATTCTACTTTTCCATGTAAAGAAATGATCCCTATTCAACTTTGGTGCTTCCCTCTTATACATAATTAGATCTTGACTCAAGTCCTTTTAAACTTAACACTTTAGAGTAACTTATCTCTGATACCAATTGTTGGTCCCACTGAGAGGGAGGGGGTGAATCAAATAAATCAAAACTTAAACACTTAAAACTAAACTCACTGATTCACTTGATAATATTGAATACAGTAAATAACCAATTCACCAAATAACTCAATAACATAAGAAAAAATACATCTCATATATGTAAATCAATCATTCAAACTTAGCAACATCATATTAACCATGTAAACACTAGATTTAATGAGGAACCCCAATTTGGGAAAAACCTTCATGAGAATTGTAACCTGCAATAAAAATGTACCCTTCTAAAGTATGCTCAGTTGATAACTTATCCTGTTAAAGATTACAAACACATTTTCTAAATTTGACCCTGTTAGGGGGATTTACCTTAGATCTGTTAAGATCTTCACCCTGTTAGGAGTGACCTTGTTAGAGGTATTTAAACACTCTTTTGTAATGTCACCTAAGTCTAGGTTTTACAAATAGGACTGTTAAATCCACTCGGTTAAGAGATTTCTCTATTACAAATATTAATAAGCAACAATAAACTTTGATCTGTAAATATAGAAACTACCTTTTCTTGTGTCAGATTGTTTATGCTCAATTGAATACTGGCATCACATACTCCATTTATCTCTTTCTTAGACTATATATTCTTCAATCTCTCTTTCCCTGTTCTGCTCGGTAAACGTTTCTCTTCAACTTCTTCTTCTTCTCTGTTCAATTCACCAACCTCTTGTTCTCTATGTATTTCTCATTCTTTATATATACATACTTTTTCCCCTTAATCTCCTTAATTTTATTTTCCTTCTTTTGTGCTCAGTCATTTGATCATCTATTTCATATTTCTCAACTCGGTAAACCCATTCACTTTTACCTCATAACTTGTTTTTTTCTTGGAACTTACATAATTCTGTTTAACCACTTGATCTTCACCTTAGATCATCTCATTGAGTTTTTCTATTCTTAGATCTTGTAACAAAGTTTATTTAATTTATTTCCTCATCTAGTTCATCATCACTTCATATTAAACTCGATCTTATCATCATTTAATATCAGTATACTGTACTCGGTAAAACTTGCTTTGCAACTCGATAACTGACTTCATTCACTGCTTGGTGTCTAACTCAACTTTGGTGCTCGGTGCTTGGTAAATGTAACTGACTCACATAAAATTCTACCAACTGACTCACTCTAGCTCAGTAAAGTAACTCTTTTAGTCATAACTTAATTCATTGTAGTTCCTAACTTGATCAATCAAATGTACCAATTTCATAACATCAAATATAAACTAGAAAACAACTATATCATCATTACTTCATCATTGTCTGATCTTTATTTGTCACCCATTTAAATTCTCCTCTTAATAACCGTAACATATTAAAAATCAATTAATCAATTTCTTGACATCAATGACAAAACAATTGATCTAACCATTTCTACAATCGTAATACTCAATATCACTTGGTCTTCATCATCTCCATCTAATATTCATCAGTTAATCAATATGCTCCAAGGGAGGTGACACTCTATAATTAATGATATCTTTATAGAAAGAGACACCCTTTAATATGTTCTTCTTTGTTAATGCTTGACCACAATCATAACAAATTAATATATCTCTTTAATGAAATCCGCTTTCAGGAATTTCACACAGACCCATACATAGTCTGTAATGTCCCCGCCAGGGAACCCATAAGGAATCAGGTCTTATGACCAAAATTGCAACTCATTTTTTTTTTTACATTACAACATTACTACTCCACATTTACATTCCTTAAGGTTCCCTTAATGTATT
>MU225843.1:1579839-1600418 GCA_018584345.1 Thuja plicata
CCTAGATGACATTTTGGTGTATTCTAAGACAGTGGAAGAACATGAGCAACATCTTCGACAAGTGCTACAATGCCTTCGAGAGAATCAGTTATTTGCAAACTTGGAAAAGTGTGATTTCTTTCAAACTAAAGTTAAGTATTTTGGTCATAAGACCTGATTCCTTATGGGTTCCCTGGCGGGGACATTACATAGTCTATCATAACTTTTGAACCCCACACTTTCTCTCCAATCGCACCAATGAGATTGTTAAAAATTTGTTTTGCACCAACATATCATAAATTCAGCAACATCCAATGGTGTAATTATGAGATATGGTCCTTGTACTGAGTCTCTATTTTTTAAGATAGTCATACATTCACAATCAACAAACTACTCTCTTACGCTATGATACCATGAGGGACATGTCTATTCATTATTATGAGATTAATTTAATGACAATTAATTATGTAACTACACACACACATGTAATATCTCTGAATCATTACTATATTAATTTCTCCTAATACTATATGTGTGTGTGTGTGTGTGTGTGAGCAAGAAGTTAAGTCCACTTTTTGGGCAAAAAGTGGAAGTGTTTTCTCTTTTTTTCAAATTTTTTGTCAATTTATGTCAAAATTTGAGGCACTTAGAAATTGAATCTAAAAACACTTCACTACTAGAAAATGTAGTACTTGGAGTCTAGTTTTCAAATATGTAGTTTATTTAAATACTCACAAGGTAGAAAGTTTTTTTTAGTAGGCATGTTTAAAAACTACTTTTTCAAAATGCCTCTTTCAGGACCATACCACAAACGTGTACGACCACCATATTTTGACCTATATAAATGAATTTTTGTGAATCCTCCTGGGGAAAGATACCTAAGACACCAAAGATTGATGAGAATAGTTTTTTTTTTTTTTTTGTTGAATATATTTTTTTTAATTAATTTTTAATTGACTATAAAATATATTTTTGAAACCTCTGGTGTATGACCACCGTAATTTGATGAAAAATTCACATTTTTCAAAATTCATTTTTTTTAATCTTTAAGGAAATTCTATGTAGATTGATGTCATATAAATTATTTTTACAAAAATGTAAAAATGAAAAAGTTATTAAAGTCTTAGTGAACCTTACTATTTTAAGTTTAGGTACCACTTTTGATTAATAAATATTGTAAAAATAGTAAAATTGATCCTATCAATATAAAATTTATATTTTAGAAATCTAGACAGTAAGTTCTCTAATGGGTTTTCATTTCGTCAAAAAATTCGATAAGGAAGACCCTCAAAAAATTACCGCAAGACATAAATCTGGTATTCAAATGCCTTAGCCATTATTTTGGAGGTGGAAGCATAGGCTTGGTCCCACCAAGCCTGTCCCAAACTAAAATCCAATGCAAAGGGTGGCCTTGTAAATTCTAAATTTAAAAAATGGGCACACATTTAAAAACGTGTACCCATTTCTTAAATATAATAAATCGACATAGAAAAACATGTTTCTTAAAAAAAAATTAAAATTAAAAAATGGGCACTCGTTTTGAAAAAATGAGTACCCGTTTTTAAAAATAGGTGCCCATTTTGAAAAAAAATGGGTACCTATTTTTTGAATTTTGAATCGGGTGTCTGAGCCTAAGGCGGGTGCCCATTTTTTCAAAATGGGTGCCCGTTTCTAGCGGCATTGTTTCAAGTCCACAAGACTTCCACCGAATTAGCACCCAACTTCTTGCACTTACCCATATATATATATACAATACTCTCATAGGATTTATCCGACAGAAGTTACAAAACATCAACAATTTTTGACTGTTTGTTAAAATTGCTATTGAATTTTTAATGTAATTTCTCATGTTGTTAGTGATGGTGTGTTCAATAGTTTTGTTCGTCACCTCTTTCTTATTATGGTAGCATATAGTCGCTTTCACTATTCGATAAGTTGGTCAAACCTTGTTCTTATTCATGGAATTTAATGGAAATTATTTTTGACTTGTCGATATGTGGAGTCAAGATTTGACTAAGTTAACCAAATTTATTGTCTTTTTGTATTTTTCATATGTGACACATGTTGTTGCAAGTTCATTCTTTACACCTCTATAGATTAATGATTCCCTACATATGGAAATATTTAGCCGCTATATTCATGTGTTGGTTGTTATTCTCTTAGCACTATCAAAGAACATTTACATGTAGTCTCAAACATGAAAAGTACATAAAATATTCAGCCCAACATCCAAAAGGTAGCTTTATGTGGTCTGTTTTGTGTCACACCTAGACATTGGCTCATACTATTAACTATTAAATTCAACCAAAGCCATTAAAGTCTTGATGCCAAAAAATCAATGATACAACTTCACTACAATTTCGCTTTGTTTTGAATTCTTGAAACTGTTACAACTACCAAAAATTCAAGTACAATGATTTTCAATCTTCATAACACCATCAACGCAAATGGTAAAAAACCTGTGTGCAATCACAAGTACCTGTGTGCAACACCAAGATAATCAATTTTAGTAAGCATTCAACCCAAGTGCATTTGCATTAATATCTCAACAAAACTAATGTTTCCTTCTCAATCATGGAAGTACTACAATTTATTGGTTAAAAATATAAAGAAAAGAAATGAAAGATGCAATTTAACAGAAGTTATGTAGACATAATAACCCTTGATTCCTATTTCAATTAAGTCTCAACCTCTTCATAATACTGCATGGCTAAATAAGAGAATTTTCTACCGATGTATATGCATTCTCCCAATGATAACTCAAAAGAATGATTCATGCTCTAGAACATTAATCTATTGTGAGTCACAATAACTATGATACCCACAATAGCTCTCAAGATCAAAATTTTGGGAATAATACAAAACTCCTTCCCCTAATTTTTTTTATTGAAGAAAGCTAAGAAAATTACATAACATGTATAAGGGAGTTTACAAGAGCTATTCCTCCACAAAATTAATATGAACTCACCAGATAGAAAGGTGAATTATCATTAAACCACCAAGGAGAAAATTAGTTAGTGTGTGAATATGAAAACTTAGCCAAGAAAAACATGAAAATCACATTCAAATTATCCCTAAGCACTCAATGAAGCATTTAAAATAACATTTTCATAAAACAATAAAATAACATGAAAACATAGAAATTCAAATTATGCAAACTCATTAGTGCTCCATTTTTTCTTTCTCCTCCAAATTTAATGTTTCTCTTTATGACGAGTGCAACAATGTGTTTTTGAAAAGAAAATATCAAAACAATAATGCAATGACGTTACTCGAATCGTGGTTAGCCTCAAAATGGGAAACAAATTCCATTAAATAGAAAAATGACTCAAAAGATAAACAACCACCAAGAAGAAATGAACAATCAAGAAGGAAAAGAAGAGCCAAGAGTCAATAATAAAACAAAATTTATATTTTCCCTCCAAAAAGCCCAAAGGTCATTTAAATAATAAAATGTTTAAATGTGAAACAAAATAAGACAATTAAAAATCATTTATAATTGAAGGTGAAATAAAAGACAATAAAACACAAATAAATAAATTTATTTATACAAAAGGGGACATTAGGACATAGGGACATTAATTAAATGATTAAATCCCGTAAGTTGACTAACATTTATCCTAAATTGTTAAATAATCTTTATTATTTAATCAAGTTATGTCCTTCTACCATAATCTGAATTCAAAATCATCACTTCTCTATAATTCCTAAATTAAATGATTTTAATTAATTACTTAATATTTTATCAATTATTCACCTATAAAGTAATTAAATAATTAACATTATTTAATTATTCCCCACCTTATTGAAATTAAATAAATAATCATATTATTTAATTAATATTTCTTCTTTCTTATTAGTATTGCATTTATGTAATAACTAAATGAATTTCCCTCTCATAATTAAATAAATTATGTTTATTTAATTAAACTAATTGTTCCTCTTATAAATAAATAAAGATTAATTATTTATTTATATTCCTTATATGTACAAATAAATAAACTCTTTTATTTATTTAATCATAATTATCTCATCAATTATGAGTTCCAGTTAACTCCACCTTTCTCTCTCTTAACTGATGAATTAAATCAGTTATCTATTTAATCTATCTCATCTTCTACTCCACCTCCTCTATTAAACTCCTCAATCTATCCTCTTAATAGATCCATCTATTTTGTCAACATGTAATTAATTGAGTTCAACTCCCACTCACTCTGAATTCAACTCTTCAATCTATCCTCTTAATAGATCCATCTATTATGTAACCATGCAATCAGTTGAGTTCAACTCCCATCACTCCAAGTTTAACTCTTCAATCACAACCAAATAACTCATCAATCAAGGAATCTTGATTGGAACCTTGCAAATATTATAAATAGAGAGCTTATTCTCTTAATTTGTGAACCATAATTACTTTGAATACTCACGCTGACACATAGAGAACTCATTTTTAGAGAGCGCACATTACATAGAGAAAGAGAACAATTAAGGAGGACTTTTGGGTTCACATGTTCATGGTTTTGATTGATTTTATTATTAGTTGATGATTATGCGTACTGGTATCTCCTTCCTATTTCAATATTGAGAATACTAATTGCTTAACAGATCTCTTTGTGGTTGAGATTTTTATGTTATTGTAGGCTTCTACAAGTACCTATTTATCCTTGATTACAGCTGATGAACCCAACATGAAGCATAAATATTGAAAACTCTAATTTTTTCTATATCTGTCTAGTTTTAGATTTAATTTTATAGAGACACAGTTAGATCGACGCACTTACAACATCAAATCAACACATTTACATCTAGATAAATGCACTTAGACACCTAGATTGACACACTTACATAACACAATCGTCATACTTGCACAACTCATGCGATGCACTTGCCTGTTGTTAACTGCGTTGATTTGTTTCTCTCTGATTTTTATCGTTCTAACATTTTACTCACTAGAATTTCCGCTTTAAATTTTGATTATTTGAAAATAATCCCTATTTATCATATCAAAATATTCATCATAGACTTACTAATTTTTTCGATTGAACTATTGTTATTACTCTTCTTTTGCTTTCTATTTTGACACATGAACATATCTTTATTCGACATAGTTACCCTGTTGAATCAACACAATTGAAAATAGAATGACACACTTGGAAGTTTATTGCAACACAATTTCCTATCTACATCGATGCACTCATAGACATGGATCGATGGACTTGCCTGACAAAATACAAAAAGACATTTTCTGTCTTATCTCTCTCTGATATGTAAACTGCACTTTTTGGGTAATGAAAAGACACAGTGGGCCACTAAAGCACAAAAAGGTTAAAGTTTAGGATCTCGTTGAGCAGAAAAAAAAAGAATGAGAGATTAAATAGAACAAAGGACCAACACGTAGATTGATAAATAAGGAACTTGAAGCAGAGATTAGATGCAAAGGTCTTACAAACACTAATCTAGACAAGGTAAGAGAAATTGCTGAGAAATTTGATTGTCATTATATCAACACTAGCACACTTGTACATTATCATATCTAATTGCTAGGATTTTTGGTACTAACAGTTTCTTTGTAGCTTGTTGCATGGAAGAAAATTTATTTTTCCTAATCTAAAATAAATTCATTCATATTTTGGTGCTTAAAAGGAACAATGTATTCTCAAACACCACATTTTCATCTTTTGAATTCGTGCTTAAAATTGATGTGTGGTTTTTTGAGTCTCTGGTGTGCTTGCACATTCTGTTAGAATAAAAACCTTTTTACCTTTTTAGAGAGGCATATTTGGGGAATGTGCTTCTTCCTTAGAGGATGAACTCAAACTAGTAAATCCTTCTAACCGATATATAAATGAGACATGAAGTAAATCCTAGAATCATCTCAATCTAACCAAGATCAGGAAAGGTGTATTGATGATAGTCTGGATCAGGTGAATATCCCTAAGTAGCCATGATGGTCAACTAGAGACTTAAGTGTCTCACATGCATACAAACCAATTTGGTAGACACCATGGACCTTACTACAACCTGGTTAATTAGAGACCCACTCGGTTCACCTCTGAATCAAGTTTCTTATTATAGTGCAAGGGGTTTCAAAATTTCCCCCCAAGATTCCCATCATATGTGTCCCATGGTATGGTGTTGGTGAAAGAGACCTTCACTAGCACAGAAACAACACTGGGAAAATGAAAAAACATAGGCACCTACAACATAGATCTTCATGTCCTAGTAGTCTGACAATGGTTGTGTGAGTTGATGAACATCCAAGAAATGGGCCTATAACATTAAATTTGAAGCTAATTTGACCATAGATTAATCTATCTATCTCTATTTTTATTGTGATTGATCATTTGAAAACTTACAACTTGAAAAGTTGTTGAACATACATTGATCATTTCTTTTTTTGAGTCCTTTTTGAATCTACATTGAGTTTTGTGATTTTTGAGTTTGTACACATCTCAAACATTGGTCCTATAACTTTTTCTTATCAGTATCCTATCAGAGAAGCAAACAATATCATAAAAACAAGTCCTAAAAAAATTTCACTTGCATATCCTACAGGTTAAGTCTTTTTTTCCTTTCAGAGTCATTTTGTAGATTATATGGTGCATTTGCTTATGAGATTTCCATATTGGTCTTGCATTTTATTTTGGCTTTGTCAAAATTCTAGTTATCATCTATTTCCTTGGAATAGGCACTCATATCTCTTGCTAACACTTGTCTTTGACAAATATCACTTCCAGTATCTGTCATTTTTGTCCTACCTTTTGAAGTCAAGACAGTCCACAAAATCATTTAGGTATTTCTTTAGGGGGTTTACATTTGAAATTTATAAAATCTCTCTTAAATATTACCTACACCTTAGGCATCATTTAAGGATTTTATTTCATAGATCATATTTCCATCCAAAAATTAAAAATCCAAAAAGTTATTTTCTCACATTGTCAATACATTCAGAATCTCAAAAAATTGAAAAACCTAGAGTCTAGTTGTTTTTCATCCTTTCTAGGTTGAATTTACCATCTGCATATGTTGTTCACAAGATCACTAAACAACAAGAGAAAAATGGACCTCAACATAGAACCCAAAAATGATCACAACCACAAAATTGATTTTCCTATTCAGAGGACCTTACAACTGGATTTCAACAATCCAGAGACCATTCAACATCATGAGAAAATACATGTTGACATCCCACAACTACTTCATTTCCCTCCACCAGAGGATGAGTTCTCATTTTAAAACGTTAAGGAAAAATGTAATGACAATGAAGAAGTTAACGATGTCTTATCAAACCCTATGGTAATGAGTGTTGTGGGATCCCTACTAGGCACTGACCTAGATACATACTTTAAATTTCTTACACATAATGGTGTCAACCTATCCATTGGATTTGACACTTCTACCATAGTAGAGGCTACCCCAATTTCATTATCTTGGAGTTATTCCACATCCTCTCTTATGATCACTTCTACCATACCTTCTAGTAACCCCACTCAATGTACATTCCAGGTGACCACATCTTCCACCACACTAGGGATCTAGTACAAAAATCCTCTCTTTTCCACTTTTCCACCCACAACTAGCACACCTATCACCACAACAAAACCTTCCATAATTTCCTCTACCTATTCAACAAGTACATCCAAAACAACACCACCAGGTCATAATCCCAGTAGTCTACCAACATGAGTCCCACAAATCAACCAAGGGGCATCTCAATAAAAACCTACCAGCAGTCTCACCATAGGTGTTCCTTCCAATTTAGGAATCCTCCAAATCAATTAAGGGGAACCTCAGCAAAAACCTCCCATCAATCCCAACTATTCGAGGATGCTTGTTGCCTTTTTGAAACATCATGGAGTAACTGGGCCCAGCACTTCCAACCCTACAACACCACCCCAAAAACAACCTACATACATTCTACAACCACTGCAAGAAGGTATTCATTCCAGCACCACCACAAAAATCTTTGTACATTCCAACACCCCAAAAGAAACCTTTGTAAATCCCAACACCTCAACATAATCAATAACCTATGTACATCCCATCACCTCAATACGTTTCGCAACCTTAGTATCTTCTACAGCCTCTGCATGTGTTGCAACCTTCCACAACCTTAGTACTTTCCACCACATGTTCCCGTGACATACACAAACATGGGATACATGCCCTCATACAACCAGATGCCATCTTATAATAGTGGTGCAATTTTTTTTATCCTAACATGGTTTCTTCTACACTGACGCCCACTAAAGAATTCACTCAACAACTCAAAACACTCTAGTAATAAGTCATTAACTTGAAAACATGTGCTCCTAAGAGGTCTTACACTATAGCTAATATTAGTCCTTATCCATTCAATAGGACATGCACATGTCAACTTTTCATTGTAATTTTAAGATGCCTAAATTTGACAAATACAAGGAAAAGGGTGATCCCTGAGACTATATACGAGAATTTTTTATAGCTTGCATAAAAGTGGCTTATGATGAAACCTACCTAATGATATTTTTTGACATATTCTTGGTGGTTCATCCATGGAGTGGTTTTCCAGACTTTCTCCTAGGATACGATCCTAGAATGAACTAGCTAAAAAGTTCATATCCAACTATTCACATAGCATTGTCATGGAAATAACATTAATGGATCTATGTACTACCAAACAAAAGAGTGGTGAGAAATTTTCCTCATTCTTACAATATTAGAGAAAGGTTTCCTTAAAGGAATCTTTCTATGTTCCTATTAAATAGAAGATCCATATGTTCATTGAGAACTGTCAACTCGACATGATGTGTGACTTAAACTCCCAAAGAATCAAGAACTTTAAAGAGCTATCCGAGCATGGGATAAAGGTGGAGAGATCCCTCACCCAAAATGGATTTATGAAGAAAGAGACCACCAATCCTTCACCTTATGAAAATTACAAATAGTGGTCCAAAAACAAAAATGTGACAAACAATGGCGTTGTTGACCAGTCATGTGCATCCAGGTACCAGTAGCACCAACCCAACAAACCCAATCAATACACACTTTCAAGATATTTTACAATGTAGACATGGAAAACTAGGCAGTTAACTAGACCTATCAACAAAGTTCTTCAAGAAGGACCATTACTCCACCTTGAGACTTTATGCTTCTTGCATAAACTCTTGAGAAAGTTCTTGAGAAATTACAACAATCTCACTCAGTCACTTTACTTGAAATTAGACATTATGAAGGTACCAGAAAAACCACAAGGTGGAACAACAATGCTTATAATTAATATCATAGAACTAAAGGACATAAGACATCAAATTGCATGAAACTAAAGCATATTGTCTAAGATTTCATTGAACGCGGTGAAATAGAAATTATTACAAACTCAGGAAGCACCAATCAAGATCACAAAATATTGACAAACCCAATGATAGATCATAAAAAAGGTAAGACCTCCACAAATGAAGATGACAACAAATAAAAATCCACTTACCCAAAACCTAATCTGAACCTGACCATAAACACCATTACTATCCAAGGTCAAGACACCAGTTGTGATGTTGCTACCTACCACTTTAAAACATAGTGCAAAGAGCCCCGTCAAAAGATGTGGTACCAAATAAGTCATCCAACCCATCATAAAGTTAGTACACCCTCTTAGATCATTTGAAGAATATCTCAACACAAATTTCCATCTGAGTTGCTTTGCATTTTGCCAAATCATAAAGAAGACTTAGACACATCTTTATTTCAAGCCACAGTAGGAAATCTATCCATGTAACATAATGTGAACCATATCACAATGATTCCTTGTATCTTGAATTCTTTGTCCACCTCTATAAAATCAGATGAGTCTTGGTAGATGGAAAAGTAGGTCTAAATATTTTTACCCTAAAATTAGTTAAAGCACTGGGCTAATTTGACAGTTGTATAGATGTTACCAAGAAGATCATTATAAGAGAATATGATGATGAAGAGCATCCTTCCCAAGGTGTCACAAGCCTTCCAATTTAGACTGGGTCCCACAATACAAGACACTCTATTCCAAGTACTAGACCTAGATCTAGGTTATAACATTCTCTTGAGATGACCATTGATCCATTCCATGCCGGCTATACTGTAATACCTACCCCTTAGTCTACCTTTTTGTTTAAGTTTTTGAACTCTTTTAGACCTTTTTATGTATGTGTTGGTTATTTCAGTTGATCTAGAGGATATTCATGTATTTCTTTCATTATGTTATTAATCCATTGCATGGTTATGTTATATCTTCTATTTGCACATGACTTATAGTTATTTCATGATGATTATGTATATGTTAGGATGTCATTTTGATTGTGGTTTTCTAACAATAATGACCCTAGATTTATATGCACATGGATCATTTGTATATTTTGCATTACTATTTGATGTTCTTGGTATGGTATGAAACAAATTCGTAGTTATTTGCTTCAGCAAGATCCAAACGATAAACTAGTCTCAACCATTTTTTGTTATATTATATGTATGCATATGTTCATCTTTGTGATGACAAGTTTGTAGGCATCGGGCTACGTCTTCCCTGAATTGGTAGGAGTGAGCATGCCCTATCACAATATCTCAATGGTAAGAGAGGGGAGATAGTATTTAGGCATAAATCCATACCCTAAACCCTTGTTTTGTCCTAGAAAGGGACAAGAATTTGACTGACTACCCTAGTATTTGAATTCGTAAAGTGACATGGATTCGTGAGCCACTTTGTGTGTGTTTGTGCTTTTGTTTCAGTTGTTTGTCTATTTCAGTTGGTTTATATGTTTAGATGGTTTTCAGTTGATTTTATGATGCTTTTGGCTTGATTTATTTAAGAAATATTTATGGTAAATATTAGTATTAATTATTGCACCTTTAATAAGGTTAAAACATTGATATATTAAATATATGGAAATTTAATAATTAAATATTAATTAAATGCCTATATTTAATTAATTACTTTAATTATTAAGTCTTGATTTAAATAATTGAGATTTAATAAATATTAAATCCAATAATTGTAATTAATTGTTCAAGTTGAATTATTAAGTGATTGCTTTAAGTTGCATGATTATTTGATTTACTTAATTGAAATATTCTCACACGCATTTTCAATTATAACTTTGCTTTTATATTTTATAAAGTTGAGTTATGCATGCTTTAAGTGAAAATTGAAAATAAAGTATTTGTTTTAATTAATAGTTAAATAATTAATATTTCCTTTAGGGTTTCACTTTTTGAAAACCTAATTGCTTGGTTTTCTATATCCTTTGATTGAAAGCCATTTTTGAGGTGGTTCAATCAAGGAGAAGGAGAAATCAGGTGATTGAGGATTTGTGAAAGCTTAGGAGCATTTTAGAGCATTTTTTTGGAATTCTTCCTTGCTTGGATTTGTGGATTTGTTCCTCTCATTAGTTATTAATGTAGGATCTTGTTCATGTCAATGATAACTTTCAAATCCCCGTCTTCCATGCATCTGAAAAGCTAAGATCCTTTGTGTGATTTTCCTTGTTTGATTATTGTGTGGTTTATTGATTTAAAATTGAGAAAATATGATCTTGGTTCAATTTTGTATTTTCCTTCAAGTTTGTATGCCAGATCTGTGCTTGTGGGCATAAAGGTTTCATTTTATGGTGTTAGATGCAAAATGGGCATTAGGGTTTTCATGTGGAATGATTATGTTTCAAAATTGCCTTAGGGTTTCAATTTGGAAAAAAATGTCCTCTTTGAGAGAAAATTGATGATTATTGTCAAGAAATAGTTTAAACCCTCAGATCTGTTGGTATCATACCTTGAATGTAGAAAACTCACCTTTGTCATGTTCTTGCCAAAATCGGAATTTGGATCTGCATGAAAACAAAATAGTTGGGTTAATTTGCATGCTTAAAAGAGAAAGAAAACTCTTCTTGAAAAATAAATAAATTCATATTAAATTGGAAATCTTTCTTGTTTTTATCAATTTGCATGTTTTCGGAAAATGCCTCCACTATTAAAAAATATAGTGTGAATCAATTTGTTATTGAAAAAAATAAAAAATAAAATTATGTTTATTAGTATTGCTGGAAAAAAAAAGAGAGACTTGTTTTTATACAGACTAGTTTAATTTTTTTTTAAATATATATAAAATTATATATATATATATATATAATAAACAAAAATGTTTATTATTTAAAAAGGGTTTAAAAATAAAAATAAAAATTTATTAAGAGGCGGTGAGGGCCACCACCCCCCCACCACCTTTTGGCTATCGCGGGCTGCAACGGGCACCACCGCATGGTAGTGGGCCGCGGGGGTACTGTGGTACCCACTGCTTAGTGCAGTGGGCTGCGGGTACCCACTACTTAGTGTAGTGGGTCACAGGGCTGTCGGGGACCCGCGGAGCTGTGGGGCCCATGGGGACCATGCCCCTGGTCACCCCCCACTTTAAGTATGTTTTTTTTTTTAAATTAAATTTTAGTTGTTTTTTTTAATTCGTTTTAAAAATTTTTAAAATTGTTTTGTATTTTTAAATTGTTTTAATTAAAGTTTAAAAAAAAAAATTGTTTATTTAAAAGTTAAGTATTATTTTATATTTAACTTCAGTTTTTATTTAGGTTGTTTTCTTTTATATATATTAAAATGTTAAGATAACATATATATATATATATATATATATATATATTAAGTGATATTAATTTTATTAAGTTACTTGTATTAATGTGTTCTTTTTACATGTAACTTTATTTAATTATTAAAAGGGATCAATATTTTGAATATCAATATCTTTTGATTCTATATCGAGTTTATGCTTTCTTGTACATTGTAATTATAGTTGGGTCATTAGTAATTATTGATAGATTAATTTATATGTGATAATTTTATAAATTAACCTATAGGAGTTTTATTTGCATTTTCTGGGAAAATTTAATTATAGTATGTTAGTAATTTTACTAGATGATGAATTTGCATAATAGGATATTATAAATTTGTTCATCATTATGTTATCACTGAATTTTTAATTGGATCTTGCTAAGGATATATATATATATCACCATGTTATCACTATGTTATCTTTAGTTTTCATACAGTTCTTTCTGAAATGTGTTATCATGCCATGGTGTATTTTGAGTGATTATCGAAATGAATAAGGTATTCTTTCCTTGTATGGGATGTTTTCATTTTTGGGTATCTATTGGGGATAGATGACCTTCAAATATAAAACCAGAGGTCTTGGGGTTTTGTTTGATTCATGGTATCTTATGTGAATGTCATTACATGTTTCTATGATTTAGTGACCCTATATGGACAGGAGTCAGTTTGAGGTTTATGTATTACTACCTTCATGATTTGTTATGAGCCTAGGTAGGTTAAGTAAGTATATAGAGGGGAAGTGGCTTGCAATGGGTCTAGGGCCCTAATTGGCTACTAAGGTAGTCTCATTGGAAATTTATTTAATAAGTGAAAATATGAAACATTAAAAGGGTTTTAAAAAATGAACTAATAAGATGTCTGAGTCTCTTTACCCATGACTTGATTTTGATTACATGCTAGGATGGGAGTTAGGATCCTTGTCTTCATGAAAGGATTACTAAGCCACATAGAGTCACTTGGAGGCCTGGGTCAAAAAGGGACTACTAGGGTTACCTTCAAGGGTAGAATTATGTGATGACACTTTCCTATATATAGCTTAGGTTATCCTACCTATGTCAGTTACCTCTGGTATTATATAGATTTACTTATTGTGATTTAGAGAACTTCTAGGATCTTCCATGCATCTGTGTATGATATTTTGTATACCTTGATGTTGCCTTCATGTTGTATACCCATGTGAGTGGGCATGTTATTATCTCCTCGGCACGGTGGGAGTAGAACTTTGGTTCCACGTGGTCGGGTGGTAGTGATTCTTATTACCATTAAGATTCTAGCGGTTCTTCTTCATGCTTGGATGATCATTGTTGCAGTTCTATCCTTTAGAGGATGTATTGTATTATATAGTTATGTATTATTACATACCTCGCAACTTGTGTAGTGGATGTTAATTCATGCATGTATACCTTAGGTATTAGTTGTATTTGTGGTCTTATTATATGAGATGTATATTATTGGATTCAGTTGATGTATCCTTTATGTTAGTTCTTTATAGTTATTATTCATAGATTATTTTTCTTAATTAATTATACGTCAAGGAACCCTCGAGAATTGTTATCTATGTTGACTTGTATTGTATTGTATAGTTATGTATTATTGCATACCCCGCGACTTGTGTAGTGGATGCTAATTCATGCATGCATACCTTAGGTATCAGTTGTATTTGTGGTCTTATTATATGAGATGTATATTATTGGATTCAGTTGATGTATCCTTTATGTTAGTTCTTTATAGTTGTTATTCATAGATTATTTTTCTTAAGTAATTCTAAGTCAAGGAACCCTCGAGAATTATTATCTATGTTGACTTGTATTTATGTGTATGTTATGTATAGCATTGTATTGCTTCCTCCTTATTATCATTATTGTTTATAAACATTTAAAAATAATAATCTTGTTAACTTAGTGTCATGTTTAGGTTAGTTCTCCCGGGTTCCCTGGTAGGACAATACATATACCATCTATTTATCATCAATGCTTAAAGTTCCCTCACAATGGATTTGAAATTACCATTCCTAGTGATAGAGATACTTTTCTTTACTACACAATATTAGATGAGCTATTTATAATCAAGTAACCAACAATGAGGAGGCATTTGTTGCCTCTTCATCTCAACACATAGATTGTGCACACCTGGAAAAATCAACTGAAGAACCCACATCAGAAATTAAAATCCAAGTCAAAGAAAATGGATGTGGGGAATACTCCTATCCATAATTCTTCTATATAGGAAAGCTACCAATCTCACCCCATTCATATGGAAATCCTAAACACCCTCTCTAAAGGAAGCAAAAGATAACACTTATCTATCCAGCAATAGTGCTTATAAGATGGGAAGACATTTATGAAGAGGTGATTGAAGAAAAATTATCCTCTTGGTTGTATACAGACAAAGAACCCCCTAAGATCAAAATTCTAGTTCATGAATAGGGATGGGGGTACACCATTGTTTAGAAATAAGGGTATAATGGACAATCTGGATTAGACCCAATGAACAAGGAATTGTCAACCCAATTGAAGCTACCTAAAAGCTTAAGCATCGTAGATTAGGTTATAGACTATCGGTAGAAGGCATTATGAATACCTCACTACCCTCTAATGTTAATGCTTGTGTTTATAAAAAAGTTAAGACATTTGAGGAACTCCATTTAGATACAGACTTGAATAAATATGAGTGGAATTCCCCCATGCTACCAGCACCTTACACCTTAACACTATTATTTCCCGACTCTCTTTAAAAGATAGGCCCACAGATCATTGATCTTGGATTGAGGAATTTTGGAAATGATTTGAACCTTTATCCTCATCCTTATCAGAGACCTATGAATCCAATACCTTGACCGAAATCCCAATTTTGTCCTTCCAAACCAAGGATAACATAGCTTTGGTTTACCCTGACCTTATTGATTGGGAAAAAAAAAATATGTTGATCATAGATTTTTTTAGAATGATGAAGCTATTTCCAAATTATTTGGACTAAGAAAAGGCATACCTATGGGTGAACACAAGGAAGGTTTCAACATTGAATTAGATAACACAACATACTTTGGAGAGTTATATCAATCCTTTATTTGTAATTTGAAAAATAAAATAAGGCTATTAGGTGGAAAGCAAAAGGCACCTTCGTGCTACAAAATAGTAAAAATAAAAGATACGTCATAGGGTGAAAACCGCACTGAGGTGCTCAAGGATGGAGAGATTGATATACTTCATATTACACAAGAATAATCACCATTACTGGTAGAGAAAACAACAACAATCAACATTGGCATTGCAGAAACACATAGATTAATACACTTGGTAGATTCATTAACACATGAAGAAATAGAACTATTTATCCAGTTCTTTAAATATAGGCAAACCAACTTTTCTTGGTCGTATTCTGACATGCCTAGGCTAGATCCAGAATTAGTGCTACATCATCTTCTACTAAAGATGGGGGCAAAGTCATACAAATAAAATCTCCACAAAATACATCTAAAGATAGAACTATTTCTCAAAGCAGAATTACAGAAACTACTAGATGTAGGCTTTATAAGGCCTATTCATTATGTTGATTGGATATCCAATCTAGTACCTATGTCTAAATCTCATGGAGCCATTAGAATTGGAACCGACTTCAAGGATCTAAATTTTTCTTGTCCAAAGAATGAACTCCCCTTTCCAATATTATTGATCTCACCTCAATATATAATATTTTCTCACTCATGGATGGGTTCTCAAGATATAATCAGATCAAGATAGAACCAAAAGATCAACATAAAATAGCTTTCACTTTTGCTTTGGGAACTTATTTTTGATGTGTCATGCCCTTTGGTCTAAAAAATGTACGCACCACGTATCAAAGAGAAATGAAGAATATCTTTCATAACACGATGCATCAAAATGGAAGACTATGTTGATGACATATTGGCAAATTCCCTAGAGAGCTATCTAAATATATCAATATTAGGGCCAGTCTTTGATAGACTCTAGGAATACAAGATACGGTTAAACCTAAAGAAGTGTGTCTTTGGGGTCACATCAGGAAATTTTTTGGGATTCATTGTCTCCCACAAAGGAATAGAGATTGATCTAGAAAAGTTCAAGCAATTATGAATATGCCTCTGCCAACAACTCTTGAACACCTCAAAATTCCATAAGGAAGGCTATAATCAGTAAGATGATTCATATCACAACTAGTCGAAAAATGTCATATGTTCCAATACTTGCTACACAAAGATATCAAATTTTCATGGAAAAAAGATTGTCAAGCTACATCTCAAGTATTGAAATATTATCTGCTCTCATCACCACTCTCACTGGTGCCTATTCTAGATCAACCCCTATTGTTATACATATCAGCTACAAAACACTCATTCAGGAAATTATTAGCATATAATGGTTCAGAAGGAAAAGAAAGAGCCATTTACTATATCAACAAAATACTTATGGATTATGAACTAAACTCTACTGCAATTGAAAGAGCACACTTGGTTGTAGTTTTGCTTCCCAAAATATTAGACATTACATGTTAAGTCACAATATGGTCCTAGTAAAAAAGATTGACCCATTAAAATATCTATTGAGTAAAGCTACATTAATAGGGTGACTCACCAAATGGTTCATGATACTCAGTGAATTCGACATAGATTATATGGATAAAAAAGTAGTAAAAGGACAAGATATTACAGATCAACTGGTAGATGAACTATTACCTTCTAGTTATCCAATGTTGATAGAGTTTCCAAATGAAAGCATATTTTCTCTTGAGAAGCAAAAATAATGGAAATTATATTTTGATGATTCACACACACAAAAGGGATCAGGCATTGGCATGGAATTTATTACTCCCCATGAAAACTCCATTCTAAGATCATACAAATTGAGCTTTGAGTGCAGGGTAAAAGTACAATAAGTTGTCACACTTTTACAAAGGAAAAGGTTAACAATACCAAAATTGTAAAACTTCAAGGGCATAAAAGTCACTTTTGTTGAGAATTTGAAGATGATGTAAATTGATGAAATGTGTGAAATAGGATGAATTTTATGCCTTTAATTTTTTAAAAAATATTTAGACAAAAATTAGAATGTTTTTTGAAAATATTAGGTCTATTTTTTATTTCCTGAAAAATACTACAAATCAGGGGGCTGACTTCCCGCCAAATCATTATCAGTAAAAAATTAATTTTTCCTCCAATTTATGAATATGTTTTAGATGACATGTATAGGTAATGCATGAAAAAAATAAAGAAGTGTTTTTGATCTATAATTTTCCCGTTATAAGTATTCAAAGTCGAAGTTACCTAAAATCAACAGTTTTTGTCTCCCACCACTTTGCCCCTATCAAAAATATACCAAAAACAAAATAAATTACTTATTTTTGAAGAGGACTCTCTTCTTTAGTGTTGTATATGATTTTAAAACTTTTATGAACTGATTTAGAATTCTTTTATATTTTCTGAATCAACGACTTCTCAAAACTTAATATAGATACATGTAGTTTTTAGCAAATTTGTTCAACGTTTTGTAATTGAAACAATATAAAATTTATATGTCTAGAATTGTACTTCCAAGATATAGAAAAGTGTAATTTTAATTTTTTGACATTTTCTATTTTGAGCAGAAAATGGAACAGTAAAAGTACAAACTTTTGCCTTTTTTATATTTTGGGGGGTTTGGTTGCCAACATGGTATGCCGCCTAGGAAGACTCAACCGAGTCTAACTCAGTTGAGTAGGACTCAACTAATTTCTACTAGGCCGAGTACCCTTAGGGGTCAACCCCCCGACGAGCAGTCATGCTGGTGACCCACCCTTTCAAAGAAAAGGGTATATATAAGTTTTTTTTAAAAATAAATTGTAACAATTGCGAATTTCATTCCTTATTTAAGAATATAAGTGTGAAGCTAGGAGGCATTTTTTTGAGGAAGCTACAAAGGAATTTTTTTTTGATGGAGTGTGAAGAATATTTTTATAGTCAAGATGGAATAAATAATTTTTTTATCTTGCTTCTACTCGAGAAATGGGAAATAAAAGGACTAGAACAAGGAAATATGATTGTAAAAGGGATGACAAAATGAAAGGTCATACAAAACTTATTGAAGAGAACCTGGTCAATGTTGAAGAAGAGCCTGTCAATGTTGAAGAAGGTGCAACTCAACTAGGGGATGATATTGGTAGTAGTTGAGGTATACATATTTATCCTACAATGCAAAATTCAATGGAGATGAATGAGGAATTGCTTATTAGTCAAATTGCACCGGAGCACTTGGTACCTGAAAGCACTATTAAATTGCATCTCAAAAACATATAGAAGGAATATTTTAAGGATAAATCTTTGGTGGGAAAAGAACAATTGTTTGCAAATTTATTCAGGAAAAGAGAAATGACTCTAGTTTTGGAGTTGTTAGATGTTGATAATAGGAAAAGTGCAGGAGGTCAAGTAAAAGAAACAAAAATTGAAAATTTACAAGATGCATTGAACGTTGTGTTAATAAATAGATTGTTCTTTTAAATGTAACTCTAAAATACCCAAAAATGTTTAAGAACAATTGAATACAATAGTTGGGAAATAGTTACTTGAAAACCTATTTTCCCTCTAAATTAGAAGGTACATCTCCCTTATATGAATAATATTCAATGAATTTTAATCTTTCCTAATCTAATAGGGGTATGATCTTAACCCGAGAGAAGGAGAGGTAAACTAAGCTAAGTCTCGACAGAAAATAGCTCAGGCGAAGTAAATACAATTCTAAATCTAGCCAATTCTTAGATCTTATCAATCAGATTAACTCCCAAAACTGGTGATGCATGGACAATTACTAAAAATGCAAATGCAAGACTGAAGATTTAACAATGTAATGCTATTGAGTCGATCTATATCGTAAGAACATTCCCAAAACTTAGAATAGCAACTGATTTTCCCCTTAATTAGCCATATCAAATCATAATACAAAATTCTGGTTCAAATACAGATTATGAATCTAACTCAAAAGAGACGTTCAAATTCAACAGAAAGATAAATGAAATGCAATGGAAAATTTAAAGAAATGGCATTCAGACATACACAATTGACTCAGCAACAATGCTCTTCTTCACACCAAAATTTAGCCAACCATTGTATTGATTTTGGGAATAATACATATAGAGTTCTAGATTGGAGCATTACAAAAAGGAGTAACCGAAATGGTTCAACTTCCACAACCAGAAATGATAACCAAAGGTTTATCCATTAAAAAACTTAACAAAAATAGCATAAGTCAGAAAATATCTAAGATTCAATTTCCTTCCCCTTATCTACTTTGGCCCTATAGGTGATTATGGCAGTGATGACTTGGATGAGTTATTCATGTCTATTGATGTGGACATTGGTGTAACGGATGAGCCATCTAGAATTTTTTTTGGCTAGAGTCTTGATTTCTTCTATCCGATCTTTCAGTTCCTCCATAGTTCTAAAGATGCATCCACTCAATTGCTGGAGCTCTGGCACTTTCTCTAGATGAGTCGAAGACTGCTCCGCTAAATTATGCAGATAATCTATGAATGACTTCTGCATGTTGACTATGTCTGATTTCGAATGTGGACCTCTCGATTCAACACAAACGCAACATAGTCTTTACTCAATCAAAGAATTCACAAAGACAAACATGGATTGTTTGCTCTGCAAATGTGATTGAAGCGACCTGTTGCCTCCTAATTAGGTGTGATTGTTGTAGTTTACCCTCAGAACAAGAGCCAACAACCTGACCATCTCTAATACGGAGGATTTTTATAGTGCAAGTGTGTGAATAAAAGCCATTATTTGTGAGAAATATGCACCTAGATATGAGAAAGTGCTGCTATTCTACGAATTGAAACATGATTTAAGCTATGAAAGATGAATTGTAATTAGTCTAAATATGAGATGCAACTAGCTATGGAAGTAAAATGCAATTAAGCTAAGAGATTGAAATGCTTTTAGTCTATAAAAGAGAATGCTTGAAATCTGGAAAATAGTGCTTTCTAGACTAGAA
>MU225843.1:1617146-1651709 GCA_018584345.1 Thuja plicata
ATCAATTAATCATAGGGATTTTAGCTAATAATCATTTGAGATTTAGGAATTAAATGTAATTGTCAGATTTATGCAAATTTGGGTTTTTTTCATTTGAAACTCAGTCAATTAAAGTCAATTAGGAGAAGAATTTTCCTAGTACAATAGGACTTCGAAGATAAGAAAATGCACCAAAATTGATTAGGTTGTTAGGTGCCAATTTTGGGGTTTTACAGACTACTCCAACTATTGCTTTGCCTTGACCACTGGTTTGCGATTCCACATGAAGTCCTAAGAGGAGTTTAAAATCTTTACTTTTTTCCTCTTGCACTTTAACATCTATTTGTTGTACTCTGGTCTCAGCCTGAATGATCATCTCAATTTTGAACTCTAGACTTTGGAGCCATTTGATCAAGAGCTCATCACCCTTCTATAGGATCTTAGCTTTTAGGGCCTCCCTAGTCTTCATCTTTACTGCCACATGCAACAAGAATAGTGCATTCTTGGCATCGTACTCTTTCTACAGTGAGAGTCAGTAAATTCTTCTCAATGTTACTCTTCTCTATTTCTAGCCTTAGAAGAGTGTTACCTAACTGTTCAATGATTTCTAGATGTTCTAACTCAAGCCTCTTGATCCACCTCTTACCAATCTACCCATAATGTTGATCCTCTTGCAACTTAGCCAAAATAGCTTGGTTCTCAGCAACACTGGGATCGAAGGAAGTTTGGGTACAGGGAGCACTCATAATAGGAGTTAGGAGCTGTCTTATGAAGTCAATTAGCTAGGCCACTTCCACCTTAAGCTAAATTTTGGAAGTCTTAAGATCTTATAGCTCTTCCTCTATTACTACATTAGTGGACTTCCACCAGTCCACCTTGGTATCATGTCAAGCCAATCACATATCGAATGACTACAAATGAAAGTCAGAAGCCGCCAGATCTTTGAGTCTTCCTTCTTTAGTGGGCTTGGCTACTTCCATGGTGAAGTGCCCTATCTCAGGATCATGACCCATAGTAGACATTGTATTTACACTCTTTTGTTTTCTTGTGGTAGGCTTGTGCTGAAAGGCCCATGATAGAGTGTCTTGGATGGGAATTGCTTCTTCCACTCTCTTCCTTTTATGCTCTAGAGTGTTTTCTATCCATGACTCTGTGCTGGTGACTTTGTTGGTAGAGACCAACTCTTTGATGAATAGATTCCTTATGAGTGGAGGAGTAATTTTAGGATGGGAAGTGAATGGATTCACCGAAGTAGGTGAGGAGGAGATTAATTTTACAACTTGAGCAACCTCCTGTTTCTACCCACCTCTCTTATCCAATTTTGTAGAGGTACTAGGGCTATCCTCTCCTACTTCAACTATGACAGGGGATGCCCTCTTTGGAGTTTCTTGGGTCAAGGTCTTGGCCGAAGTATCCATAGCAATAGCACTAATCAGTTGTTCTGACTCCGTAGCTTTAGAAAGCTTAGCTGTAGACTTAATTTGGTCTGTCAGGACTGCTTCTTCTGTGACTCCTATATCTAGAAGGGGACCCTCTCCACAGGTCTTCTCTAAGAGAGAAGTTTTCTTAGGAAGTTCATCACCTCCTCTGGATGGTTGAATTGATCCTTTTGCAACTATAGAGGTTGTTGCTGATGAAGTGGTTGTAGCACCAAAAGTTGCCTTTGCTGAAGTTCACTGAGTAGGAGGCTTCCTTTCTAACCTCTTCCTTCAGCTTGTAGTCCACTCAACCCATTCAACTATTCTTTTGTAAATCCCCCCCATCAGAGTCTGCAAGTCACTTATTTCTTGGTCTAGCAAAGGCTCTGAGATAATAGGGGTGATCTTTATCTTCTCCAAGTATGTGTCATCGTACAGATGATTTCCATCATCTTCTAGCCCTTCTACTACAATGTTAACATTAAACTTTTTGATATGTTCAATGGTTAACTGGGCATAAAATATTTCCCTGCTCTCCAAGTCATCTTTGTAATTGGCCCAATAGTCCTCAATATTAGGTACATGGTGAATGGCCTGACTCATCTGTAAGACATCTCTGGCATAATTAACTAGATCATATTGTGGCCTTAGAATATCATATGTTTTCAAAGAGAACTTCTTCAAGAATGTTTTAAGAACATTCTTCACCTCTGACTGGGACGCACAACTATAAGCTCTGATGGTCATCAGGAACTTGTAGCCTTTCTTCTTTACCTCTGAATAGATCAGGTTCACCTAGAGTGCTTGCCTCATTACCTTAATCAGCATGATCATGTCAGTGGGGTATCTAGGCAGCTTCAAAGGGAAGTCATTGAAACTTGGAAGATGAAGATATGAGAAATCTCTAAACTGAATAAATTAGCATCCAAATTGGCTTATAAAAGCCATGGCTTCAGAAGAAAATCTCCTTTCTGAACAACCTTGTAGCTCCTTGCACAGTCTCATTGTAAAGGCATCATTAACTATGAGATAATCAGCATAACTATTTTGTAGTTGTAAAGAAGGGAAAAACTCATATCTTTTTACATCATCTGGGAATTCCTCTAACCTAGGAAGCCCAGGCCAGATTTGAATCGTAGCTAAAATATACAAGAGGACCGAAGACATGTAGAATTCATTCTGGAACTTAGCCCTATTGAGGGCGTCTGAGAGATTCTCACTCTCCATAAGGGCCTAGTCAATGAAATGATGGTGAGAATAGATTATCTAAACCAGGAAGAAATGTTGTTCAACAAAATTAAGATCTTTTCTCTCACCTCTAATCCTATGAAGCAATACAAGGATATCCACAATTTCTAGCTTGAGATTTGCGCCAAATAATGTTTTGGGCAACTTTCCCTTGGCACTCTTGGGTTCTTTAAACCATGAATTCATAATCTCTCTTCCATACCAGTCTCTTCACTGAGTATTCAAAGAACGCCCAACTATAAGTCATTTCAGAGTATTCTACTTGCTCCAGAATGCAGAGGGAATTCTGGATAGACTCTCTATCAATAGAGAGGAGCACCATGTTTTCAGGTACAAGAATTTTCTTGGTGTCTGGGTTATATCGAGTTATACATTCCCGAACCAATTTAGGAGCTTGAACCACTACAGGAAAAACAATGGCTTCGACTAACACACTCTCCTTAAGCTTTTATGTGATAGGATGCATCTTCTCTACTCTCAATCTATTCTGGAAGGTCTATATATAGAAGAATTTTAGTGAAGTATCTAAGATTTTGTGGTAATCAGAGATAATGCCATTCATTCTGTCAAATCCCACAAATCTAGAGGCTATGTGAGTGTGATTCAACCTAGGGATTCAAATTTCTCTTCAGGATATAGAGACAATGAGCAACTAGTCTTAGTGACTTCCAATTCAAACAACTTAGTGAACAATGGTGGTTCCAGTTCAAAATCTCCAACTGATTTTATACTTTTTGAATTCTTACTGTTTAACGGATGACTTCCCGTGCTACAAAAATGAAAAGACGTCTACATTAATGAACAAGTCCATTACAAAGTAAAATGACTTTATTTGAATTAATTACTTTGCTTTACATGCCGTTAGGAAATATTTTTTTACTTTAATAACCGTAATGGTAACTTTTCTTGAAGCGACGGAAAATTACTTTTCTGCTTCTCCTTTGGGCGGAAAAATACTTTTGTAGTGCTCTCTGTCTGAAAATCTGCCAAAGGAGAATTCGGGCCTATAAGGGTGCCAAAATGATATATATTGATTCCATTGGAATTTTTACATGTCAGATCTCTTACGGGATGGATTATTCTTCAAAGCTTCTTCACCTTGATAGTTTGGTAGAAAATGCATCTCGCGAGTTGAAACCTGCCTGTAGGAGCAGAGGAGAAGCCATTTCCTATGTTTCTGCCTATGAGCTAATTCCATGAATTTTTCTTCGCTTGATCATTTCTTTTGTTTCCCATAGGTTCGATATGAGTGCTCAAAGCTTTCTTGTTCTTGACTTCCACATTTTCCATCTTTATTTACCTCTGATATTCTTAATTATGTCAATCGCGGAAAGCGCACTCCACAGGTGGTTTTCCACCATGGAGAAGATAAAATTTGATTTCCTGCCAATGCTACAACCTGAAGATATGACACAAAATATTTTGTCTTTATGTGATTTTGAGGTTAGAATCTTTCAAACCACGACCTTTACCGGATTGGTAACTTAACCTACCCGATAAGAACATGATTTTAGACCCAAAATTCACTCGGCTTAGGAAGGAGAAGTCAAGTTAGGAAATCCAATAAAGGCCTTCTATCCTAAGGGGATTTCTAGACTTAGACTCCAGACTCACATGAAACTTCCAAGACTACTACTACACATTAAACATCCATTTTTTTCTTGAGGTATAAAGACCAAAAGTGGGGCAATAGCTGGCTCTGTCTGGGGACTTGGACATTCACATGTCTAAGCAAGGAACTCAAATCTCTAGTTTCATAAATCTCGACAAAAGGTGGCTCACAACAAAACTAAAGCAAGATGTAGAAAGGAAAGAACATAGGAAATCTAACTAGGAAAACAAAAACAAGAACTAAATGTAACTATTATACAACATAGGGGTTGCCTGGTTTTAATTTAGATTTGATAGAGCTTCAAATCTTGACCATTATATGTCAGGTGTAGTGCCTTGCCATCTGGATAAGTCAATTTGAAATAATTTTTATCAAACGCCTGATGGATTTTGAAAGGTCCTTTCCACAGTGTTTTGAATTTCCCGTGCATGCCTTTGGGTGCCCTATGCTTGTCCCACAACAGCACCATGTCTCCCTCCATAAATTTCTTGGGCCTACTCTTTTTATCAAACAGGTTCTTCACACGCATCTGATGATGTGTGATATGATCAACCATTTTATCCCCTTCTTCTTCCAATTTGCTCAAGTAGAGGATCCTCTTCTCTAGACCATCTTCATACATGCCATCCTCCACTACTATCCTTAGTTTGCAAGTGGCTAATTCCAATGGCAGGGGGAGACTAACTTCTACCCCATAGACAAGTTCAAAAGGAGATATGCCAATGGCTCTTTTGGGGGTCACTCTATCTGCCCAGAGGGCTTCATAGATCTTTTAATGCCAACTTCTCTAGTTTTCTGCCATGATCTTTTTCATGATGTTTATCAAATTTTTGTTACTAGATTTTGCTTGGTCGTTCCCTTGAGGGAAATAATTAGAAGAATGGTTGATCATGATGCCATACTCAAAATAAAATTCAGTAATTTCTTGAGAAGAAAAGTATGTGGCATTATCCATAACCAACTTAATAGGCACCCCAAATCTTACCAGAATATTTTCTTTGATAAACTCACATACTACCTTTGAAGTAGTCCTTTTGGTTGCCTTGGCTTCCACCCATTTCGTGAAATAGTCAGTTGTAGTAATTATGTAAGTATGACCTATGTTGGGCACAGGGCTTATAGGACTGATAAAATCAAGTCCCCACTATTGGAATGGCCCTTCAATTATCAGTGGTCTGAGGGGTAACACTGCTAACTGTGGCTTCCTAGTAAACATCTTACATTTTTTGCATCTTGCCACCCACTAGTATGCATCTTTAAACATTCCCGGCCAGTAATAACACTGTCTCAAAATATTTAATGCAGTGACTGATGAGGAGAAGTGTCCTCCGTAGGCTTCATCATGAAAAACCTTTAACAACTTCTCTTGTTGTTGTTTGTTGACACATCAGAGGAATGTTCCATCTATAGATATTTTATATAGTCTATCCTCCTAGATTACATATTTAGAAGCCTTCATTTTTAGGTCTCTCCTTTTCTTTGAAGTTAATCCTTCATGACATTCACCATAGGTCAATAAATACACAATGTTTTCAAACTATGGGTCTTGCATACTTACCGCCAAAACCAACTCTGTAGCTTTTGGGTCTTTGTCTGCTTGATTTTTTTCCATTGCCTTGCACAAGGCATTCCCTCTTACCAACTTGGTGGGCTTGATCTCTATGTCATATTCTTGGGTTTTAGCTACCCATGCTCCTCAATTGTTATACCCCACATCTTGTTGAGTCAAAACACTCTTCACTGCGACATCAGGCACATACACAAGAGAGTGGGAATGTAGGATATAAAACCTGAAATTCTTAAGAGCCTTTACCACCGCAAAAGCATGCTTTTTAGTCTGAGAATATCTCAACTGGTGGTTCTTTAGAGGTGTACTCATAAAAGTGATGGGGGCTTGAATTCCCTCTTCATTCTCTTGCATTAGAATGGCTGACAGAGTATGTTTAGAAGAATAACAGTAGATTACAAAATCTTTCTTGTAATCTGGGTGACATAACACTGGGGCATTAGCTATGGTGTTCTTGATGCTTTTGAAATCTTGCTTACCAGGGTCATTCCACTTGAAATTCACATTCCCCTTCATCATATCAACAATGTGTTTAGTAATTTGAGAGAAATCAGGGACAAACCTCCTGAGGAAGTTGACTTGACCGAAAAAGGACTTCACTCTCATTTTATTTACTGGTAAACTTAGTTGCTGAATATCTCTCACCCTTTTTGGATCTATCCTTATACCTTCTTGAGAGACAATGTGACCCAATAGTTTTCCTTCAGTTACATAAAACACTGATTTCTTGGGATTCAATGAAATCACGTCCTCCCGACACCTTTGCAATACTCTTCTTAGATCATTTATATGATCTACTCTCTTTTTAGAGAACACGGTAAGATCATCCAGATATGTACCAATGATTTTGTTCTTCATATCACTAAAAGAAAGATCCATACCTCTCTAAAAAGTAGCTCCAGCATTGATCAATCCAAACAACATCCTGTGATATGTGAAGGTCCCCCGCGGAGTAGTGAAAGCCATTTTATGCTAATCCACTTTCTCAAGTTCTATCTGATTATACCCTAAGAAGTCATCTAACATAAACATCATTTTGGCTCCATCCATGATCTTCAAGAGATGATCCATGTTGGGAAGGGTGTAGTTTTCCTTCAAAGAAGATTGATTTAGATTTTTGAAGTCAACACATATCCTTATTTCTCCATTCTTCTTCCTCACAGGCACTATGTTTGCAACCCAAGTAGAGTGGTGGATGGGATATATGATCTTTGCTTTGAGAATTTTATCAACTTCCCTAAATATGGCATCGGAAACTTTGGGGTTGTAGTTCCTTTGCTTCTGCCTGAACGGAGTAGCCTCAGGTTTTAAAGGAATCTGGTGTTTGAATTTCCCGTTCATAAAACTTTTCAAATCTTCATAGCTCCAAGAAAAAACATCTAAGTATTCTAGAAAAAGCTTCTTGGCCTCATTCCTTTCTTCTTTAGTGCAACACTTCCCGATATTGATCATCTTGGGGTCTTTTTCAGTTCCAATATTCATTCCTTCATATTCACCAGTGGTAGGTCCTCTTTTGATTCTTTTCTTCTTCACAAACATGTCATGTCTATTGAAGAGCTTTTCAAGAGTGACCAGATGGGGCAGAATGATATTACCTTGCAATTGAATAACATCTGACTTATCTTTCTTTAGCTCATCTTGGCAGTTTCCTCTATAGTTTCCACAAACATCTTTATGGAAGTCACCACCACTCTCTAGAAAGAGAAGGAGGTTCTTTTCATCTTCAAAAACTTGCTAATCTTCCATGTTATTGGGCATAGATGGTTGATATATAACCTCCACTTGGTATTTTTTATCTTTGAATTCTGGATGGGGAAGTTGTAATGAAGCAGAGACAGCCAAAGAGTCCACTTTGGAATTCAACTCTCTTGGCATAGATTTGATAAAAAAAGCATCCAATGTTTCTATTTCATCCCATACTCTATTCCTGTAGTTCTTCAACCTATGGTTCTTTACAGAGTACTGATTCTTGACTTGTCATACAATTAGCTTAGCATCACCATGAGCTCTCAGAATTTTCACACCTCTTTCTTTTGTAGTGATAATCCCTAACAGAAGGGCTTCATACTCAGCAGTGTTGTTGGTGTTCCCGAACTCTAATTTGTAAGCCAAGGGCTCACATACTCCATCTAGTGATATCAAGACCACACCCACACTGGACCCTAACAATGCACAACTGCCATCAAATTCGAGAGTCCATATTTGTGGTGGTATTTCTTCGATAGAAAATTGCTTTTCCTTTTCAGCGGTTTTCATTTCTTTCTCTGGTTCATCGGCGAACAACATATAATTTCCAAACTCCAATTCTTGATACAAGATTTGAGCTTTAGGGTCATCAAATTTCAACACTGTAAACTTAGCCTTTTCTTTGGGAACCAGTTTAATCTTTTGATTACCTATTGGGATTAAGGCTTGGTACCAATCCAGCTTTATCTCCCCTCCAAGGTCTTTGCAAAAAATCCTGCTTAACAACAACCCATAGCTAGTAGGTATATCAGCAACAAGGATCGTTGGCAACATCTTCTTTTTGGGATGTGCTGCTAAAGCCACTTGAGCATACTTAATTTGGCCAACCAGGGGTACTTGCTTGGTGTCCATGGAGTAACACCTACCACGAGCTTTAGTGAGAGTAAGTCCTAAAGCTTTGGCCACAGTTGATGGCATTACATTGTCTGAGGCTCTGGAATCTATTATACAATTGCTCAACATGCAATCATTAATATATAAAGACACATAGAATGGGTCAAGCTTTTGTCCTGGGAAGGTGGCTAAAATGGATGACTCCCTTTGTTCAACTGGGTCTGCAAATAAAGATTCATTCTCTATAGTAGCCATGACATTTTGATTTAACTCTCGGCTTCCTCCTTTACAATAATCTACTAGCTTTTGCAGCTCAATGAGATTAGACTTAAGATAGTCTATGGGAGAAATCTGAATTTTGGAATCTCTAGAGAATTGAATATTGTCAAAAGAGTTTTGTTCTTTACCTAGTTGCGGAATCTTCAGACCTTGATTGGGCTCCTTTGAATTGGAAGTAGATGCCTCATTATTTTTAGGTAGTGGCGAGCCAGGGCCTTTATCTTTCCGACTCTAGGTTAGGACCGTATAAGAGGTCCCATCTACAGTAGCATAACATGTTTCTTATTGCTCTAAATCTGATTCATACTCTAAATATAAGTTTTAAGAGTCACCATGCGAGTATGAATCTGGTTAAGCTCCAGACACTCTAGCATTCCACTCATCGGTTTGATGCATTTGCCAAGCATGAGCTACATTAGGGCAGCTTTCCCCATCATGATCTATGGTTAAGTGGAAGGCACACATGTTCCCTCTTTTAGGAGGAGCCTCTATAGCTAGTCTCTATGGTGGAGTAGTTAATTGTAACATTTTTCCTTCTACATTCCTCCTATCCTTATATCTTCCAGGCTGCTCCTGAAAGTTTCGCTGGTAGGGATTATTGAATCTAAGAAGTTGTCTCCTGAAGGCAGTGAATTCATTAGAAATTTTTTGGATCATCTCATTAGATGACGTAGTATTCCTACTACTGGCTCTAGACTGTATCTCTCTTTTCAATTTCTTGGATGAAATCACGTGGTCCTCAAGTTCTACAGTAGTTCTCTATGTGGCATCTAAATTTGCAAGGTTCATTCTCCTTAAATCATAATTGATGTCTGGTGGCATAGCACTTATGAAGAAAGTTTTCAAATTTCCTACTGTAGGCCTGTCAGCCGTTGGGATACGATTTACTAGCTTGTTAAATTTAGCTATAAAATCTCTCATGCTGATCGATGACTCTTTCTTGATAGAAGTTAATTGAGTCAACAGAGCATGCTCATCTTCAGTAGTCTTAAACCTTCTTTGAAGGAAGCTCTCATAGTGGCCCAATTGGTAATAGAATAATTAGGTAAATGATGAAACCAATTAGTGACACCTTCAACGAGAGTCTCAACAAATAGTCTGACGGCCACATCTTCTTCTCAAACCGCTAGGATGTTAACTGAAGTGAAGAATGCGACAATGTGCTCATTTGTAGATACTTTCCCATCTCCAAAAATTTTGGGAAAGTTCTTTCTAGAGCCTGTAAGGAGAGGATTATATGTTTCTAGTTGTAGGGGCCCGACTGCAGCGGCCCAAGGGAGTGCCATAGCTACTTGGGGTAAGTAGGGTGTTAGATTGACAATGAGAGGGGAAACTACTCTGTGCAACGTCAACACTTGGCAAGTGGTGGATAACTAGGTGGTTTGTTTAGGAGGTGAAGAAGGTGTGCTCTGGATCCTTACAATCCCTTTTCCCCGATGGGGTACTTCTAAAAGAGAAAAATTAATATCTACAAGCCTCTCAAAGACCGGGTTTGTGCTACCTTCTTTCCTGGTACTTCTAAGAAATATTTTAGGCTCCAGATTTTTGCCTAGTGCTATGGCCTAACTTCACACTCTGCTCTTCTTAGATTTATTCTCTGTATGGCTCTCTCAAGCACTTCTGCTCTAGCTTCTTCTAGTTCAAGCACTTGACTAACATTTCTATAGTGTTCAGTGCTTCTTCTGTATCTCCAGACAAAAGTATTTAATGAGGAAATGAGATCCTCTTGATCATCTTGGAATCCAAGATTAGGTTGGAGCACAGGGATTATATTTTCTGGGGAATCACCATTGTTCCTCATTGTATGCTTCTAGTATACGACTATTCATCTCCCCAGCAAAGTTGCCAAAAATATGTTAGTAAATAGATTGTTCTTTTGAATGTAACTCTAAAATACCCAAAAATGTTTAAGAACAATTGAATACAATAGTTGGGAAATAGTTACTTGAAAACCTATTTTCCCTCTGAATTAGAAGGTACAACTCCCTTATATGAATAATATTCAATGAAATTTAATCTTTCCTAATCTAACAGGGGTATGCTCTTAACCCGAGAGTAGGAGAGGTAAACTAAGCTAAGTCTCAATAGAAAATAGCTCAAGCAAAGTAAATACAATTCTAAATCTAGCCAGTTCTGAGATCTTATCAATCAGATTAACTACCAAAACTGGTGATGCATGAACAAATACTAAAAATGCAGATGCAAGACTAAAGATTTAACAATGTAATGATATTGAGTCGATCTATATCGTAAGAACATTCCCAAAACTTAGAATAGCAACTGATTTTCCCCTTAATTAGCTGTATCAAATCATAATACAAAATTATGGTTCAAATATAGATTACGAATCTAACTCAAAAGAGACATTCAAATTCAACAGAAAGATAAATGAAATGCAATGGAACAATTAAAGAAATGGCATTCAGACATACACAATTGACTCAGCAACAATGCTCTTCTTCACAGCAAAATTTAGCTGACCATTGTATTGATTTTGGGAATAATACATATAGAATTCCAGATTGGACCATTACAAAAAGGAGTAACCAAAACTGTTCAACTTCCCCAACCATAAATGATAACCAAAGGTTTATCCATTACAAAACTTAACAAAAATAGCATAAGGGGGGAAATATCTAAGATTCAATTTCCTTCCCCTTATCTACTTTGGCCCTATAGGTGATTATGGCAGTGATGACTTGGATGAGTTCTTCATGTCTATTAACATGGACATTGGTGTAATGGACAAGCCATCTAGAATGTTCTTTGGCTAGAGTCTTGATTTCTTTTGTCCGATCTTTTAGTTCCTCCATAGCTCTAAAGATGTATCCAATCAATTTTTTGAGCTCTAGCACCTTGTTTAGATGATTCGAAGACTGCTACGCTAAATTGTGCAGATAATCTATGAATGAATTTTGCATGTTGACTACTCCAACTATTGCTTTTCCTTGACCGCTAGTTTACGATTCCACATGAAGTCCTAAGAGGGTTTTAAAATATTTACTTTGTTCCTCTTGCACTTTAACATCTGTTTGTTGTAGTATGATCTCAGCCTGAATGATCATCTCGATTTTGAACTCGAGACTTTAGAGCCATTCAATCAAAGGCTCATCACCCTTCTGTAGGATCTTAGCTTTTAGGGCCTCCTTAGTCTTCATCTGTACTACCACATGCAAAATGACTATGCATTCTTGGCATCTTACTCTTTCTGCAGTGAGAGTCTGTAAATTCTTCTCAATGTTGCTCTTCTCTGTTTCTAGCCTTAGAAGAGAGTTACCTAACTATTTAATGATTTCCAAACCTTCTGACTTGAGCCTCTTGATCCACCTCTTACCAATATGCCCATAATGTTGATCCTCTTGCAACTTAGCCAGAATGGCTTGGTTCTCAGCAACACTGGGATTGAAGGAAGTTTGGGTACTGGGAGCACTCGCAATAGGAGTTAGGAACTATTTGCTAAAGCTAGTTAGCTAGGCCACTTCTGCCTTAAGCCAAATTTTGGAAGTCTTATGATCTTCCAGCTCTTCCTCTATTACTACATTAGTGGACTTCCACCAGTCCACCTTGGTATCATGTCGAGCCAATCCCATATCGAATGACTGCAAATGAAATTCAAAAGCTACCAAATCTTTGAGTCTACCTTCTTTAGTGGACTTGAATACTTCCATGGTGAAGTGCCCTGTCTCATGATCATGACCTAGAGTAGACATTGTCTTTACACTCTTCTATTTTCTTGTGGTAGCCTTGGGCTAAAAGGCTCGTGATAGAGTGTCTTGGCTAGGAATTGCTTCTCCCACTCTCTTCCTTTTGCACTCTAGAGTGTTTGCTATCCATGACTCCACACTGGTGAATTTGTTGGTAGAGACCAACTCTTCGATGAACAACTTCCTTATGAGTGGAGGAGTAATTTTAGGATGGGAAGTGAATGGATTCATCGAAGTAGGTGAGGAGGAGATTAATTTTACAACTTGAGCAACCTCCTGTTGCTCTGCACCTCTCTTATCCAATTTTGTAGAGGTACTAGGGCTATCCTCTCCTACTTCAACTATGACAGGGGATGCCCTCTTTGGAGTTTATTGGGTCGAGGTCCTGGCCAAAGTATCCACAGCAATAACACTAATCAGTTGTTCAGACTCTATAGCTTTAGAAAGCTTAGTTGTAGACTTAATTTGGTCTGTCGGGACTACTTCTTCTATGACTCCTATATCTGGAAGGGGACCCGTCCATAGGTCTTCTCTAAGAGAGAAGTTTTCTCAGAGGCTCATCACCTCCTCCCGATAGTTGAATTGATCCTTTTTCAACTATAGATATTGTTGTTGATGAAGTGGTTGCAGCACCAGAAGTTACCTTCACCAAAGTTCACTAAGCGGGAGGCTTCCTTTCTGACCTCTTCCTTTGGCCTGGAGTCCACTCAACCCATTGAACTGTTCTTTTATAAATCCCCCTATCAGACCCTGCAAGTCACTTACTTCTTGGTCTAGCATAGGATCTGAGTTGATAGGGGTGGACTTTATCTTCTCCAAGTATGTTTCATCATACAGATGATTGCCATAATCTTCTAGCCCTTCTACTTCAATGTTAACATTGAACTTTTTTTATCTATTCAATGGTTAATCGGGCATAGAATCTTTCCCTGCTCTCCAAGTCATCTTTGCAATTGGCCCAATAGTCCTCAATATCAGGTACATGGTGAATGGCCTGACTCATCTGTAAGACATCTCTGGCATAATTAACTGGATCATATTTTGGCCTTAGAACGTCATATGTTTTCAGAGAGAACTTCTTTAAGAATTTTTTAAGAACATTCTTCGCCTCCGATCAGGATGCACAACTATAAGCTTCGATGGTCATTGGGAACTCATAGCCTTTATTCTTTTCCTCTGAATAGATCAAGTTCACATGGAGTGCTTGCCTCATTACCTCAATCAGCATGATCATGTTAGTGGGGTATCTGGGTAGCTTCAAAGGGAAGTCATCGAAACCTGCAAGACAAAGATATGAGAAATCTCCAAACTAAAAAAAATAGCATCTAAATTGGCTTATAAAAGCCATGGCTTTAGGAGAAAATCTCCTTTCTGGACAACCTTGTAGCTCCCTACACAGTCTCATTGTAAAGGCATCATTAACTATGAGATAATCAGCATAAATATTTTGTAGTTGCAAAGAAGGGAAAAATTCATAGCTTTTTACATCATCTAGGAATTCCTCTAACCGAGGAAGCCCAGGCCAGATTTGAATCATAGCTAAAATATACAAGAGGACCAAAGACATGAAGAATTCATTTTGGAAATTAGCCCTATTGAGGGCGTCCGAGAGATTCTCACTCACCATAAGAGCCCAGTCAATGAAATGATGCTGAGAACAGATTATCTAAACCAGGAAGAAATGTTGTTCAACAAAATTAAGAGCTTCACTCTCACCTCTAATCTTGTGAAGCAATACTAGGATATCCATGATTTTTGGCTTCAGATTTGTGCCAAATAATATTTTGGGCAACTTTCCCTTGGTGCTCTTGGGTTCTTTACACCATGACTTCATAATCTCTCTCTTTCATACCAGTCTCTTTGCTAAGTATTCAGAGACCGCCAGACTATAAGTCATTTTGGAGTATTTCACTTGCTCTAGAATGTGGAGGGAATTCTGGACAGACTCTCTATCAATAGAGAGGAGCACCATGTTTTCAGGTAGAAGAATTTTCTTGGTGTCTGGGTTGTATCAAGCTATAGATTCTCAAACCAATTTAGGAGCTTGAACCGCTATAGGAAAATTGGGGGCTTCGACTAACCCACTCTCCTTAAGCTTTTCTGTGATAGGTTGCATCTACTCTGCTCTCAATCTGATTTGGAAGTTCTGTATATTGAAGAATTTTAGTGAAGTATCTGAGATTTTGTGGCAATCAGAGATAATGTCATTCATTCTGTCAAATCCCACAAATCTAGAGGCCATGTGAGTGTGATTCAACCTAGGGATTTGAATTTCTCTTCAGGATACAGAGATAATGAGAGACTAGTCTTAGTGACTTCCAATTCAAACAACTTGGTGAAAAATGGTGGTTCCAATTCAAAATCTCCAATTGATTTTATACTTTTTGAATTCTTACCATTTAACGGCCGACTTCCCACGCCACATGAATGAACAGACCTCTACATTAATGAACATGTCCATTACAAAGTAAAATGGCTTTATTTGAATTAATTACTTTGCTTTACATGCCGTTAGGAAACATTTTTTTACTTTAGTAACCATAACGGTAACTTTTCTTGAAGCAACGGAAAATTACTTTTTCACTTCTCCTTTGGGTGGAAAAATAATTTTGTAGTGCTCTCTATCTGAAGATGCACCAAAGGAGAATTAGGGCCTATAAGGGTGCCAAAATGATATATACTGATTCCATTGGAATTTTTCTATGTCAGATCTCTTATGGGATGGATTATTCTTCAAAGCTTCTTCACCTTGATAGTTTGGCAAAAAATGCATCTCGCGAGTCGAAACCTACCTGTAGGAGTAGAGGAGAAGCCATTTCCCACTTTTCTGCCTATGAGCTAATTCCATGAATTTTTCTTCACTTGATTGTTTCTTTTGTTTCCCATAGGTTTGATATGAGTTCTCAAAGCTTTCTTGTTCCTGACTTCCTCATTTTCCTTCTTTATTTACCTCTGATATTCTTAAGTCTGTCAATCAGAGAAAGAGCTCTCCACAGGTGGTTTTTCGCCATGGAGAAGCTAAAATTTGTTTTCCTACCAATGCTGCAACCTGAAGATATGAGACAAAATATTTTCTCTGTATGTGATTTTGAGGTTAGAATCTTTCAAACCATGGCCTTTACCAGATTAAGAACTTAACCTACCCGATAAGAACATGATTTCAAACCCAAAATTCACCTAGCTTAGGAAGGAGAAGTCAAGTTAGGGAAATCCGATAAAGGCCTTCTATCCTAAGGGGATTTCTAGACTTAGACTCCAGAATCACATGAAACTTCCAAGACTAGTACTACACATTAAACATCCATTTTTGTCTTGAGGTATAAAGACCAAAAGTGGGGCAACACGTTGTTAATAGGATAGATGTAGGACCTGATTCAAATTTTTCTCGAAGAGTGTTGATGATTATGATTTCCAATTGACACATAGAAACCAAGTTAGAGTAATTTCTAATTTACTCAAGGTACCTTGAAGAAATTTTTAGAGATATATTAGGAAGAGAAACATGTTGGATATGGACATTGAAAAGAATTGGGTACAGATTTGTAGAGTTCCTCGAAAAGAAAAAATTTATGATGTAAGAAGATGGGTCATTGAAATTTGGACCAACCACTCTCATGTTTCTTCCAATAGAAGGGAAACTATATAGATGAAAGATGAAGAGACCAGTATGAAGATTTCACATCCAAAACAGTTTCTTGATACTACACAAAGTGAATTGTTTGAAGCATTCAAACAAGAATTTTCAGATGTGAAAATAGGTCAAAGAATGTTAGAGATGTTGTGCCCTTGCTTCATATGCATAAATAAGGTTCTTGAAACATATTGTTGTTGAAATAAGGTTGAGTTTCACTTATACTTTCTATCATATAAAAAGGTTATGGCAGTACTTAATCTAGATATGGTTCCTGGAAGTACCAAAAAAATTGTGAATTCCATTTTATGTGATAAATTAGAAGACTCAAATGAATTCAATGTCCAATGTATTAAAAATGAATGCATTTATTGTGGAAATTTACAAAAATTTCCTTTACAATTTGATAATATTGATGTTACAACACCAGTCCAGTGGAAGAGATTTGAATATGAGAGATACCAAACAAAGACAGGAAAAGAATAAAAAAAATTACATTGAAGGAGAGTGAATTACCGTACTTTCAGTTCATGAACATATTTTTATCTACAATTTATTCACATATCCAACATTATCATGGTGCACGATGGTAAGCTAAATAGTTTTGTGATTCCAAAAATTGTTTCCCACCTAGTTGTATTCTTTCAGTTGTAGATTTTGCAGAGAACTATACATTTTCCTCTTAATCAGAGCTCCAAAGTCAATATTATCATTCTAAGCAAGTTGCAATATTTGTGCATGTGACCTATAGACATGTACAATTTGATTTGGATGAGATAGAAAGTATAGATCAAAATGAATGCATTATCATCGAGGAGGTTCATTTCTATATCAGCGATGATAAGGTTCATGATAGGAGCTATGTGGCTCATTGTTTTGACATATTTTTCACCAATCTTGCAAACCATGGGATAAATGCTTCACAACACTAGATCTGGTCTAATGGGTGTGCGGGTAAGTACATTATTTTCTTTTAGTATTTCAATTCTGTTAGATATAAATTATAAATTTTTTATTTTTTACATGATTATTTATATATATATTTAAGTTAAATATTCATGTGTGTGTACATGTCTATAATTTTAAATTGTAGGTCAATTTAAGTCTGCAAAATCCTTTAATTGGTTAGCCATGTAATATCCTAGACACAATGTTAAGTTTCTTTGTAACTTGTTTGAAAGTGGACATAGAAAAGGAGAGCATGATGGAGCAGGAGTATGTGTGTAGCGTGCACTCCAACAACATGAACTTCAAGGTACATACATTTGATATTCAACTTATTTGTAGTATAGTATGTGTTGGTTCTTTTTTATGCTATGATGACTAGAAAGCAACCTTTTCACCCTTTGATGTATTTTAAAGAGTAGCCAAATCCCAGTATTCAACCAAGGCTGAAAATGACCAATTAAAAAGGATGCGGATCCATCCTTCTAAGATTTAGGTTCTGCAAAACCAAGGGGGCACACCCTTCAACACCTTCAAATATTCAGTAAGGTGTCAAGTAGCAAAGATCTCACAAAGGCTCAACATGACTAGGCGATACTAGGTGATCGACTAATCACCCATTGAACGTTGACCTTTAAGTGGAGCATGAGATTAATACAACACCACAAACCACATAAAACCTTTAGATATGTCAGATTTTATGTTTAAAATGCAGAATATAACCAATATTAAATTGAAAATGTATCAGTACAAAAGATACTAATCACAAGGCAGTGCTTTATCCATGGGCAATGTCCTTTAACCAAAGTTAGAAATGCAGTAATCAATTATTGTCAATGAATTTAAGCCATAAATACAATCAGTCCAATTCATTACTACTTATATAAATCCTCTTGTAGACAACTGAATGAAACTATGTCACATCCATATCATCATTTAATCTAATCCTAGATTAGAACTGAAGAATGATAACACATACATAGGTAAACCCTATGCAGAGAATTAAAAAATCTAGACTTCACAAGATGGACACAAGGAGAGATATGAAACTTGAACTTCTAGATTAAGTATGAAAAATCACATTATAGCACACAAATTTGCAATTAGACAAGTATATGTTCAATAAGATGAAAAAGACCAATGAAATTTTATTCTACCTGAAACAAAACTAGTACAATAAATATTATATCCCTAATGTGGAACCATGAAATAACTAGAAACTCCTGGAGCTAGTACTCTACAACTCTTTTTGGAGACCCAGATTTGGAACCCTGTAACAATGGAGGAAATATGAATATGTAGCCAAAGCAAAAGATCTCCAAATATTTTCTTGAAACACCACCTATCTTCTCTGCTTTAACCAATTTTGATCTGAGTCACTCTTTCTTCATTCTATTCAAACTGATTTGATTCTACACCAAAATGGACTGCAAAATTAGAATCGTCATTTCAGTACCTTTCAAACGGTATATGATACTTGGTATTTTTGATAAAATTTTCCCTTCTAAATCATTAATCAAACTTTTCCCTTTGATGCATACTTTTTCAACAGTTTGAAATATTTGTGCCTTTTCAATAGTTAGACTATTGAATTGAGATGATATTTCATTTTAATATTTGCATATTTTATATTTGGTGAAATTTCTCCATTTTCTATTTTATTTCTCCAAATTTCTCCATTTTCTCTAGATTCCACCAGAATCTGCCAAGTGTCAATCAGGCTTAATGGCTTATAGGTTAGATTTCTTGCATCTTCCTTTTAATCCATTAAGTCCACCATTGGATTTCTTTCAACCTGCATGTCTTTAACCCTTTCTTTTTTAAGATAAATTCATTTTAAATTGCATATTAATCCCTTTTAATCTACAGTGCACCAAAATCTGCCATGTGGCAACCTCTAATTTTCTTTGTGTGACCATTAGGCATGATGTGTCATCCTTTGGTTTGTCTATAGGTCCACCTAGGTGCATATGTCACCTACACTACTTTTACTACCTAGAACACACCAGATCATGCCACTTGGCACCTCCTCATTAGCTCTGTGCAACCACTAGATGCCACATGTCATTCTCTGATTGGTTTCTTCTATATTCCACCAGATCTTTCCATATGTTGTGTTAGATCTTGTGCATCTTTCTCACTAAGCCATTAATTCAGCCATCAATCTCGCCACCTTGGGATCCATGCTGATCTGATAGGCCTCTCCAACATGTTGCCACATCATCGCCACCTTGTCTCCCTGTTGTTATCCTGACTGTCACCTCCGCCACATGTCGCGACAGATTAATCACTTATCCTTAAGATCTTTGTATCTTCATCCCTAAGACATTAAGCAAACTATTGATCTTTTCTCACCTTGAGAAATGTGCACAACATGTAGTCTTTTATGCCAACTCGTCTGCCACATCATCCCTGTAGGGCTCACCAAAATTTGGTTTTTATCCTTCGTCATCATCGCTAGCATAGTTTTCAAGGCATCACCTTGCATGCACGTGCAGAGCCTCCGGGTTACTTCTTCAAATCACTTACTGTGGCCTTTTGCATTTGAACATCATATGTTTCCCATTCCTACTGAATGTAGGAATAATCATTTTGAGTTTTTAAAGCATTTTTTCTGTGCTTTGCCTCAAAATTATGGGGCCCACCTACATTTTCACACCTTTAGCCAAGGGGCTCATCAAGGCCTCTTGGTTTCTTATTCACAATTCTTAGTGAGTATTTTCATATTTAAATAGAAAATAGTTCCTTGTCCAGCGAATGTGGGACAAATGCCTTTTACCTCTTTAAGCCTCTTTTTACATGTGCTAGCTCTACTAGTTGTTGCATGACATTCTATTCATGTTTTACATTTCACAGACCTCCATTACCACCATGCAGTACTGGCTTCTTCCTTGACTCATTTGCAAACTGCATATGTTGGTCTCCTCCCAATATTTGCGTTAGATTTATCCTAACTTGCACAAGTTTTTTGTGCATAAATGTCAAACAGTTCACATGCCTTTGTTTTTAAATATTATAAACATCTTATTTAAATCTACTGTGCAACAAGTTACTTGGAATTACACTTGCCAACTGCAATTAAAATTGCAGCCTCCTCCTTGGATAATTTTGCAGGGTTCAATCCATAAAACATGCATTGTCAACGCTATCACATAGCCTACACTGGCCCTCATTACACCTACCAAATGTATTTTTATAACTTTATCTTTGTTTTACCTCTTTTAGAGTCTACACAGGCTTTTTCTTTTCTACATTACATAGTCCATTTGGACTTTCCATGCAACTCCTCCATTTTTTAGGGTGGCAGCATGCTGGCAACAGTTGTGGAGCTGGCTTTATAGCTGCCAATTACATTTCCTATAAAATTTTAATTCCTTTCCCATGCGCAGCCATGAAGGAAGTTGCAAAGGCTAGGAATTTGGTTAAGCCTGTCAATGAATTTTTTTGTTTCAATAAAACAAAACCACATTGTAATGTGCATCCCCTCTTTGATATGCCTTGTATAGACATTCCCATGCCCTATTTTTCCATAACCATGCGCTAGTTTTTATTGACATCTGGTGGCATAGACTTCTAAAATTTTAATTGTACTTTCCATTTGCATTAGCTTGGTATTTTTAATGTTATTGTACCCATGCAATGGCCTTTGGAGACCATTCAACCTTCACCAAACAAAAGCAACACTCCATAATTTCAAGCGCAACACTCCACTAACATTATTCACTTGGCAAATTTCCAAATAATTTCCAAAGTCTTCCTTCACACGGGCAAGGGAAAAATTCAGGCAAAGGTTGTGGATTTTTCTTGGACATTCTTACTAATTTGCAGAATAACATGCTCAATCATCTAGAAACATACACAACTCTAAAACATACACAATTTCATTTATAATCTCTTGTGCAGGTTCCCATTTAAACCAACACATTCTTTCAAAACCAACACTGTTTCTTTTTTCATCAACATTCAGTTGTCAATCACCTTTGCTTGAATTATTTAAATCTCACTCTAGCTTGCGCTGGCCCTCTTCCTATCTACACTTTCCAAATGGCACTTTTCAAGGAGTATTTTATTTTTATTTTTTTTCTATATCTCCATTGGTTGGCCTCTTCTCCATTTTCAACTTCTTGAAAGTTACTTGAAAAACCAATTTAGAACACCTACCAATCACACTGGCTTGAAAGCTTTTTTGCAGCCTACATTTGGCCTATCACGCTCTTAGTAATATATCTTAATTATATTTCATTAAATTTTGATAGGGAGAATTTTTAAGGCCATAGGAAAACTAAAATCTCCGGAAGTTGTGTTGTATCTGCAAGAATTTTGACAGTATTAACAAATTGTACTGCCTTAAAGAGGTTACAGCTGTCAAACAACTTATTTGATGGAGATGTAGAAATCCATTTTCTTCCATCTATTGAAATTATGTCTACTCATTCTAATGGTTTTTCTAGGACCCTAAAAACATCATTATATAATTTTACATAGCTTACGCTTCTTGATTTAACATAATAGTATACCTTAATTTAAAAGAACATAAACTGAGTACTTAACATTAATAAAAAAGTTACGTTCCTAAGCTCCTAGTTTGAACACCATCACTTTTAAACTAATTTTCATCTTCAAATAACCTGAATAGGGCCTTCAGTGAAATCACACCATAAAGCATTGAAATGGCGATCACAATAATTGATCATGTATTCCTCTGCAAATTGATCACATAAACAACAAGTGGCCTTTGGAACTGGCCCTAAAAACTGACGAAATCAAGTAACTGGAACATGGAAATGGGCACACATGTTCCATGGTTAACATTCTTCCATAGAGAAAAGTGACACTTGACGAAACTAAATATGTCAAAATATTTTAAAAATCCAAGTTGCCTCTTCAGAACTATTCTGCAAATTACCCTGTCAAGTAACAATAAAACTCATCTGGTTGTGACTTTGAAAACAAGTCAAGCAACCTCTTGAAGACACGAGCTTTTGGATATTGGAATTATATTATATGGAAAGCATGAATCCAGAAGGGTGACTCATGAGGATCAACTGGTCACATTTGGAAGACCCTTGAAAGTAGCCACTTGGAACTTACATAAAAGAACATATAAGGAAAAACTATTTTTGCAAATGGGAAGAGTTTGGGAAAGTATGCATATGAAATCCTCGGGACCTGAGACCTTCCAAAATTGAAGTAATTTTGGTCTATAATGTGGGGGTACTATTTTATTGATATGACCAATCATGATATTCAAAATATAACATCACGAATAGGGCCTCCGACTAAACTGTGCAACTAATCTACATTAATATGTTAGAAACTGCAAACATAATCAAATTGGAAAACTGCCCAAAAGGATTCATCATGGCCTGAAATTCTTCATGGTAGCACATTTCCATGCCTACATTATAGGGGAGCATTCAATTTTCCATGGCATTCAACCGGGTCTAAACTTGTAAGACCTCAAAGTAGGTCATTCTGCAAATCTGCACTTTCACATTCTGAGAAATAACATAAATTGCAAACAAAATTGCTCTTGAAAACCTATCATATGAACTCATATGAATCTACAAATGGAAATAGAGACTCTCTCTCTCATGCCTAAAACATCTCATAATAATCCTTATGTCATGAAACTTTATTTGGCCAAAGATGCAAGCATGCGAAGTAAGTCCTTTACTATAATCAGGCAATGTGCAGAATGCAGATTTGAGGTAAACACCTTTAAAGTTGTGACCCATTGTATTTGAATGCAGATCTGAAAGTTGTGACCCATTTTATTTGATCCATGATATGTTTTTCACATTTTTCCCAAGTATTATCTCATAAAAATCATCAGGTCATACTTTACTTGCACTTCAAGTAAGCATCATCAAAAAGTTTTCAGGGGTACTCACCTTGCCTTAGAGAAAATTTGAAATTGGTCACTCCAAATTTGTGCCAAATTTGAGAGTACCAAATGTGGCTCTATCTAGGGATGTGTGCCCCTTGCAGGCATGTAGAGAATTCAAAATCTCTTGGTGAAGCAGACCACTCAAAAATTAGACTTCTTTTCAACTTTCCAAAACCGAGTTCCTTATTGAAAACACCAAACACCTAACACACAACTGAAAGCAAAGCGGCTATATACAATATACACATTATTTACAAATGGCCAACAACCATCAAACTAAAATCACCACTTACCCCTATCAAAAACTTGATTCTCATTTCCATGGATCAGAGGTAAGCTAAAATTACCACTATCATATGCTTGATCAATCATGTTGCAACTTATTATCAACATATCATAGTAAAATCCATCATCACAATCATTATCCCTAAATACTTGGGAATCAACACAATACTTCAAATTCTGATCATTTTGTGACATAAAAGAATCACACCCTTGACCATCACTGACAAGCTGAAAAGGAAAACCTTCTAGCTCCTCTTCATGGATGAAATCAAACTCATCATGAACACTAGTTTGCACCAAAACATAAGCTTCATTCACAACATTGATTTGCAAACTAGGATGGAACTCTTTAACATAAATATCTGATTTCAATAGATTGGAGATAGCTTGCAGATCAGAGCCGTTACAAGCATCCTCTAAATCTGAAAATGTATCATCAAATAACAATTCATTTTCCATTTTAAAATCTAAAAACACACATGTAGATTTTTCACTCTTCTCAAGGAAGTAATTATCATCTATTCTGATGTACACAAGAATCATCCATGCAAAAATCATCTAAACCTGAATCCATACCAGCATATGAGTCATCATATTCATCATGCTTTACATAATCATATTTCTCACAATCATATGCATTTCCATCTTGTTACCATTTTAGGTTGCACACTAAATTGGTAAGTTGATGTTACTTTGGCATTAAAATATGAATTTGATAGTTGTTTTCCTAAGTTGTAGAATTTCTTGAATTCATAAGATAAAGTACATATGCAGCATGACAACTATAAATATCAAAAGATTGCATAAAGGTACACCTATTCAACACTACTATTTAGCTAATGAAGATAAAATACATTTCTTTTACATTCATGTTAACACTGATATTGTGCTCTAAGTATTGATCAGATTCAAATTTTCAAATTCATAATTGATCATTACATTGTGCATTCAAACTGAATGTAATAAACAAATATTCCTTCATAGGTTACATCTTTTATATTGTGAGCTTAGAGAAGATATACAATTCTGAAAGTAAGAAAGGAGCGTAAGAAACTTTAGGGGTCCATGCATTGCCTTTAAGAGGTCTTCTGCATGTTGGAGCTGAGTAAATGTATCATATGAATCTGCATGTCTTTAACCTTGCCTTTGGCCTTATCTTTGTTCTAATCTTCTTTCGGTTTAATGAGAGAGAAAATAATTAGATCCAAATTGGATCTAAAGCAATGCATAGATACCTAAAACAACATACTACAATAAAATATTCAGAGTTGTACATCTACCAATAAATACAACAACAAAGTATGCATCTACATCCACTAAATAAAAGTATCAAAGGGACATAACTCTATGAAACCTTTTACTATTTATAGTTATCATTCTCCATTATTCAAAAGTTGCAATTTATGAAACCTAAAAATTTGAATCAAAGGGACTTAGTTCTCATAACTGAGAAACCTTTTTTAGAACATCAACATATTAGGTTACTAAACCTAAATAGCCAACCAACATTCGTGCATAAATGTCATTTCACATGACATCCACACGCAAACATTGATTGATTGATTCTATCCAGTAACCTAACATGTGGACTTGATGATGTGTGCAAGCAAGTGAGACTAAAGTATATTCAAATGTAGAAAGGAACACAATGCAAGAATTTACAAGTTGCAGATGATAAAATAAAATACAGTGAAGTGTCACAAGCCCATGCTCGAACCTCACTGGATTAAAGATGCAAGAGTACTAAGAATTAATGAGTTCAAAAAGAAAAGAAGAATACAATAATTTTTCTAAAAGGTGCATATGAAATGAAATGGTGTTGTAAAGATGAGTGTTCCTGGTTGAAATAGTGTTACGGCCAAAAAAAAAAAAAATTTGCAGACCAAAAATGTGGTAACACTATACTTTATCATTGTACAAAGAAAGGATTGAATTAAATACTATGTAATTCTATTTTGGAATATGCATATGGAATCAACAATACTATGTCAAAATAGGAAAATGACAGTAATGTTGTTATGCAGTAGCATGCATATACAAAAGATCTAATTGCATTGTCATAAAAAATGGAAAGCATATTTGAAACTCTAAATACTATTGAGAAAATCAAGTAAACCTTGCAAATATTCATCCTAAGTGTTGTTCTAAATACTGTTATATTAAATAAGATAGATGACAACAAAGAAGTAACATGTATGTTTACAATCAAACGAAAGAGGATAGGCATATTGGAAAATGAATGCTGCTACAAGACATGAATGCATAGGCATGAATTGAGAAATACTATGTTTCTCAAAAGGAAAATAATTTGGTAATGTTAAGCACCAAGATTGAAAATCAAATGGGGCTATTATTTCACACGTTCACTACATATTTAAAAAAGAAATCAATAGGAAATGCTAGTGATAAATACAGTGAATATGCTAAAAAAAATAAAATAACAGTATCATTAGTAACAAAGTCCATATGCAAGAATGGAGGTAGAAATGTTGTTATTCACTTTTCTAAGCGATACATATTCAATTAGTAAAAGAATAGATAAACAAAGCAAATGGAGACATTATTGTTGTTCTATGTTGTTAAAGAATGTTCAAAAGGAGAGAGTGCACCAGGATTAAAATCAATTAGTGTTATCACTATACATTTTCAAAATACAACACTTGTTCATAGAGAGATACAACAGAACAATATTATTACTTAATACTGTTAAGAGAAAAGGAAAATACAATGCTTGGTGAAAAGAGATATAAAAAGTGTACAAATTAAAAAAATGGAGATGAAATAACAGTTTCATATGCTTCAGGATGATTAAATAATAATGTGGTTATGATGTAGGTTCTTTAACATCACTATCAAATGAAAGAGTATATGCATCTTAAATTTAGAGGTCTCTATATTTCACAATGCTATTCATGGGTGTCAGAGCCCGTGCTCGAACCCCATGTGTCAGCTTCAGTAGAGTCGACAAATTGATACACTGAGTTATTTATCATATTGCAAACTTTAGATAGGAGGAAAACATAGAAATATCAACTAAAGACAAGATGCAGATAGAACCTAAAGGCAGAGTTCTTTCTTTACAAAATCACTATACATTTTCAAAACACAACACTTGTTCATAGAGAGATACAACAGAACAATATTATTACTTAATACTGTTAAGAGAGAAGGAAAATACAGTGCTTGGTGAAAAGAGATATAAAAAGTGTACAAATTAAAAAAATGGAGATGAAATAACAGTTTCATATGCTTCAAGATGATTAAATAATAATGTGGTTATGATGTAGGTTCTTTAACATCACTATCAAATGAAAGAGGATATGCATCTTAAATTTAGAGGTCTCTATATTTCACAATGCTATTCATGGGTGTCAGAGCCTGTGCTTGAACCCCATGTGTTACCTTCAGTAGAGTCGACAAATTGATACACTGAGTTATTTATCATATTGCAAACTTTAGATAGGAGGAAAACATAGAAATATCAACTAAAGACAAGATGCAGATAGAACCTAAAGGCAGAGTTCTTTCTTTAAAAAATAACTCACTGTTATTCAAAAGTGATAGCATATGTACAACAATAATATCAACTCGATGCAAGGTACAGATAGAAAAAATGCTTCAAGATCAAACACAAAAAGCACAGTCTCAACACAAGTTCAAAATCACTACAGACAATGATAAAAATGACAAAAAACCAATGGAGGAGTGATAAGAATCTCAAGTTGAGCTTTTTTTTCTAAACTACAGAATATTCTTGCAATGGATTATTGTTAAAAGTTTAGATACATCAGTAGTCACACATACAACTTTATAAAGCAACAGAGGCTCGATTTGTGTTAAATATTAACATAAGATAAAACTCAAGCTTAGAATCATATTAGATAGCTTTTATCATTTAAATTCCAACAGAAATCATGGAGCATCAAAAGCCAAAAGCATGCATGGTAGAGTTATCAATGGAAAGTAATAGGAAAACCCAGATGCATGTATCACAAAAAAATGGATACCCAAATTGACAAATCTATGACATGCATAGTAGAGACAAGAAATAGCATGCATAGTGGAAAGAGACAGAATGAATAAAAGAAAGAGATAACTTATCTTCTATTTGATGCCATGCAAAGTTCAAATAGAGACCGATTTCATGTGAAGAGGTCAAGTTCAACCAAAAGAGCCTGATTTTGATAGATGGATGCATGCAGCACCAATATTATTGCATGTAAAGAGAAATTAGATACGTGGTGGGGAGAGCTGAAGCTCTATGAAAAAAAAAGATTTGAAGACTGTAGATCAAACTAGAGCTCGTGGTGGGGAGAGCTCAAGCTCCCTATTCTTAAAACATGATAACTCAAGTATCATGAGCATTCAATGAGCTTGAGATGTTGTTACACTTAAGTGTTGAATACATGCAGAAATCCCACGGTGTAGAGGATGAATGTGTCCCTCTTTTCAAAATAGTAAAGTCGAGTTCAAGCAAAGAAAACAACTCCAACACCAAGCAGAGCTTGAGCTCTTTGTTAAAAAGATAACTTCCAATTGCAGTTGAGCTTCATGCTCGATATCCATGCACACTAATGATCATAAACAAGGATAAAGATACACAACAGAGATGACCATATTCTGAGCTTGGTAGAAATCACAGCTGGAGTAGGAAACCCTAACATCTCCCAATGCAAAATGTAAAAATGCCTATGTCAAAATGTGATAAACTTTGAAATCTGCGTGACAAAAGCAGTTAATGCTCTGTTAAGCTATAGTGCATGGAAAATTTCTACAAGTGCCACCATGACTTAGCTAGTACCACTGGTGGAGATCTTTTCCATCAAACATTGATCATGTTAACCTTAGGTGTAGAATGATAGTTTTTTGCATGGTTGATTAGATACCATGGGTTAGGGTTTCTTTAGTTATATGCTAAGGGGTTAGGTTATATTACATTTTGACATTTTAATATATGTTTTGATATATATTGGGATATATTGTAAATGATGTAATTCTTGAAATATCAACATTAGAGAGCATAAAATTGGGGCTAGATTTAGGGTATTATTTATGCCTTAGATTTAGGGATTTAGCTATTTTAGAGGGGTTTTTTTTGAAGGCTAGATTTTAGGCATGATTGGGCCTTAAATTTAGGGTTATTTATCTCTTGAAGAGAACTTTTGGTGGGGATTTCATTTTTGAAATTAGCCTTGGGGGGTTATATAACTGAACCTCTTTATCAGTTTAACGGGTTCAGAATTTAGGAGAGAAGAGGTATTAGTGAGCATATTATTTCTTTACTTATTTTTCACATATTTTGTAACCATCAATTCATGTTGAGATAGATTATGGTTAAGTGAGTGCATACATTCCTTGCCATTTTTTTGTACCTTCACATGTAACTATTTTACAAATTTTGAGGAGAATAAAGCTAGCCCTATTATTCATATATCTTTTTTGATTTTTGCTATCAATCCTTCCAATTTTTCTGTATTTAAGTGTATTTTTCCTTTCAAGCATAGATTAGTGAATTGTTCCAAGTTCCTATTCTAAGTTATAAAGAATAAATCTTTTGCAAAAATTACCTGTTTGTTGGCTGAATTGTTACCATTAGTGACACAAACCCTAATAGAGAATTCTTGGTCATCCTAGGTGTTGTGAAGTGAAAATTATTGCAGAGTTTAGTAATGCATGTCCTATAGGTACAGATTTATAATTTTCACAAATCTGAATCCATTTGGTGCATCACTCTTTTAGCTAGTTATTATTATTTTAGTTATCCTTCTCTCTTTTCCCAAAACCATAAAAATAAGTATTAGGTGATATTACAAACCAAATAGGAACTGACCTAGAATCCAGAGATTTGTTCTCTCTTCCACCAAGGAGAATGTTTCCATGTTTCAATAGTATATCTAGATTTCAAATCAAGCTAAAGGCACAATCCTGATTGACAACAGCTTTTGGCATGCCTGGTGGGACCTGAACTGCTTCATAGTTCTTTCAAGATATTACTTCTTATTGATTGTTATTTTGGTGTGAACATCAGTATTTCTTCCTTTGAGAAGGTATTTTACCAGCACTTGGTGACTCTGGTTAAACGTTTTATTGGGGATTCAGTTGAAAACTTATTTTAATGAGAAGGACTCCTATAAGAGAAAACACCAAAGGATTCAATTATCAAGAGTTACAGCCTAGTAGAAGAGGTAGCAGATCAGTAAGAAGAGATAGAACATCTCAAGCTGCAGGAGAAAGATCATTTCTCAGGGGCTCCAATTTCTCACTAAATCCTATCTTTGAGGATCAAGATGCAATCTTAGAAGGTTGTGAAGTAATTATTGAATATTTTATTTTTCTTGAAGATTTAAGTGTTATTAACAATTCTGGATTAGAATTACCCATTTTTGAGGAATCAACAAAGGATCATTTTACTACTGTAGCATTCCAGAAGTGGTATTGCTACCCCAGGATTGAAAACATATCAAAGGAAGGTAACTCAATCTAACAAATCTATTGTATCGCCTGTAGTTCAACAACAAGTGCCACCAATATAGATGGCTCAAAATTTTCCATTTGTGGCCTTTGATGTTGGCAGTCCATTACAAAATGTTTCTCATCATGATATTCCACCAGTAGCACTAAAAAGATTGATGTATTTTAATGGTGAGAATCATATTTCAGAAATTGATCATATTAAAGATATTGCTACACTATGTGGATTACATCAAGTTACTCATGATGATGTAGCATTAAAATTGTTAGCTGCTTCTCTCAAGGGTAAAGCATTAATCTAGTTTAAAATTTTGCCAGTTAACTCTATTACTGCATGGGATGAGTTAGGGACTATTTTGATTACTAAATTTGAGGATAGGTCTGATAATTTTTCTTTGGTTGAGCAGCTAACTACTATTAAGAGAAATATTGAGCACATTTCTGATTTCAATTTTTTTTTCAACAAACTTGGGACATAATTCCAAGATCTATTAAACCATCCAATGACTATGCATTTCTCTTTTATTTGAAAGCATTTAACAGTGATATTGCACTTATGAGTCTATGGGAGGTAATACTTTACCTAATGCTTATGATTTTGTTGTTTGAGCTGAGAACAACTTGATACAAGCTAAAAAATTACCTCCAATTCCTCCAATGCCTTATTGTGCAGAGATACAACCAGTTGTACTAGTTGTCATACCACCTATTGTTGTTGTTGTCCATCCATTTCTAGCACTTAATATGCAAATTGTAGCAGAAGAACATGTTGATTCAACTCCTATTAGGGAGATAAAAGAGCGGACTATGGAGCTAAAAGATACTAATGAAAACATTTTGAGAACTTTGCAGAATTATGGAAATGAGATAATGAACTTGAAGAGGCAACAAGGTCAATACAATAGGCCTCCTGAAGCAAATTATCAGTAGAATAGGCCATTGAATCAAGCTTCCAGTTCAAACCAGCCAAGGCAAGCTCAAGGGAAGCAAAGAAGTTATAATCAAAGAGTTGGCCAAGCATATAATTATGAAACTCCTAGTACTTCCAAGGAGTTAACAATAATTCCTCAAAATAATTATGTGTAAGAAGTGGAATGGTGTAACACATGTAATGATAGGCATTTTTTGCTGGATTGCACTCATGCACTTAAAGCTAGAAAACAAGATTTTTTGAAGGGATAGTCGGTTAATAGCCAAAAAAGGTACAATATGATCAAACTCAAACACAAGGTAATGTTGATGTTTCTTTGGTGAATTTTAATGATGATGATGTTGTTTTTGTAGCAAGTTTTGACCCCAATCAAGTATGGAGACCTATAGCAGCAGGAACAAGGTCAAAAGTGAAGGTTGGAAATGATCAACAACCTACTGTTACAATACAACATCAAACAAAGTAGCATGTACAAGCTCAAAAAGGAGTAGAACAACCATTACAAACAGTAAATGAGCCAACTATTTTTAAACAACACCAAAAGGTTAGTGTTCAGAACTTCAATATTGTTGATCATTTGAAGAAGAAAAATGTGCCCTTGTCCATGTGGGATGTTTTGGCTCTTCCAGGCCAAAAGGATATGTTATAAGAGGCATTACAAGCACTTACATTATCTGATGAGTTTTTGTCTCAACAAAACCCTAAGGTTTTAGTAGCTGCAAGTGATGACATGTAACTGATTGAATGTTTGATAATGTTAAGTTGAAGATAATGCAAGACATTAAATCAGTTAATGGTTTGTATTGTCATTGATGGAAACTTGATATCATCTATACGGTCATGTATATAATGCCAAAGACTTCAAAGAATCAATGGAACAAAGATTATGCTTTCAACAATGCATAAAAGTCAAGTATTCACTAAGTGATAGATAACACCGATGAAGTGCATACCATTAGTAAAAGCAAAGAACCAAAGTGACAGTGATACCCAATAAGTAGAAGACAGTATTGCCTGACAAAGAAAAATCACAGGATGCCTGACAAGCTAAAAATAGAGTCACCTGACGAGTAAAAACTAATGATGCCCAACAGACGGAGATCCCAAAGCTAACTAGAGTCACACTGATGGAACTAACAATTATCACCGATGACTAACTATAGACTGGACCGACAGAATAGAGAGTTTAGAAAATGACAAAATATCTAGTTGGCAAGAGCTAAAGATAGACTTAACTTGTTATTTTCATTGTTTTATTCAACCAGAGTTAAGTGACTAATTTAAAGAAGATTTGTATAGTTGGCATAAAGATAACTACAAGATAAATCAGGAGTTATTCTTTAAATCATATTGGCCAGATTTTTTTTCATGCCAAGAATAAAGAATCAAAAATTAAAAATCAAGACACGGTGAATATCATGTCTATATAAGAGACAAGATTTATTCATTTTTGTAATCACGTGAAGGGGATGAAGGGGATGAATAGAAAGAGGATGTTGAAGAGAAACTAATGAAGGATAACTTCATACAGTCTTGATCAATCAAGCTGAAGGAGAGCTAAATAATTCTGTAGACACCAAAGAATAATGAAGCACAGCATCACAGAGTAGAAAGTGTGGAGTAAAAAGAATTGAATTGATACATTGATCAGAGAGGTAATGTACTTAAATAGATCTAAAAATATGCAATTCAAGTTGCATTAGAAATAGGTCATTATGTTTTAGTTTAACCATTGAAACATCAAGTCTCTTTACAGAGTAGGACTTAACAGTCTTCTATATATTGAGGTACATCCCAAGGAGTGCCAAAAATGTTGATTCATGAAAGTAGCATTGGACTTGCCAGATACCTATTGAAAGTCTAAGAAGAAGGTTGATTCAAGGATGGTAGCAAGATTTTCCTAAAGCCTATTGACAGTCTAAGAAGGAGGCTGATTCAAGGGTGGTAGAAAATAGATGCCCGATACTAAGTGACAACCTCTATGTAAAAAATCCTCTAACAAGGTCACACCTAACAGTGTGTTTGTAACCTTTAACAGGGTTGGCTCCTAACAGGGCTCACTTTAGAAGAGTGAAAATTTGGGGTACCAGTCCCAGTGGTTTTTTCCCTTAACAGGGTTTCCACGTTAAAATCCATGTGTTATGTGTGTATGATTTATTAATTTACTATTTTACATGTCACATATGCATTTCTAGATTGATCGGTATATTCTACATATTTACTGAGTATCGGTAAATAGTTTTTCCTACTTATTGGTAATTAAGGAGAATAAGGTCAAAAAAGGAAAGCTAACAAACAGTTAAATCATTATTAGTATTTCATGGCATGCATCTTATAGGGACTTAATAATCTAATATTTATTGATTGGTGGTTAAGTTTAAAGATAAGTTTTTGAAGCCATTGATTCACCTCCCCTCTCAGTTATTACTAACAATTGGTATCAAAGCTTGTGTGCTTAGAAGGAAGGTTTCAAGACCTAAGTCAGGATCACAAGATGAACAGACGAGATGTGCCCAAGTTGAACAAAGACAACTTTTCTTCATGGCAAAGCAAGATAAGAATCCACTTATCAGGTATTGGTAATGATGTTACTCAATTCCTAGATATTGAATATGTGTTGCCTACAAGAGCATTGATAGTAGATCAATTGAGAGAGAAGCATGAGCATACCTGTATGGTTATAGAGATTTATTCCTCACTCTCCGATGCTAAATTTGAAGATGTCAAGGACTGAAAAACTATAAAGAGAATGTGGGACAAACTAAAGCTTGTACATGGAGCTGATACAAATATTCTAAGAGCCAAGGCAGAAAGCCTTAGAGGAAAATTTAATGATCTTAGAATGAAAGAAGGAGAAAACATCACATAGTACAACACAAGAATAAAAGAAGTAGTCAATGCCATACAAGGTGTTGGAGGTACACTTGAAGAGGAGACATTGGTAAGTAAAATCTTAAGAACCTTATTTCCTGTATATGCTATTAGAGTTTCTACCATTCAAGAAATGAGAGGAGTAGAAAAAAACACAGTTACTCTTGATAGTTTAATTGGTAGAGTGATTTCATTTGAAATGAATAACTTTGACAATAGTGTCTTACCAAACTTAGAGTCTGCATTTAAGTCTTTATGAAAATAAGCAAATCTAGTCATAGATACTCATCTAGAAAAGACAGTGATAGTGAAAGTGAAGAAGAAGATCTAGATGAAATAGAAGCACTTATGGCTAGAAGAGTGCAGAGAGGCAAAGGTAAATACAAAGGAAAGTTACCACTTGTATGCTTTAATTATAAAGAGATTGGACACTTTGTTGCAAGATGTCCTAACAGAAGAAAAGAGGACACAAGTAATGACAGACCTTTTGAGAAGAAATCTGATAGAGGTGATAACAAATATTACAGAGGTTACTAACAGTCAGAAAGAAGAGATACCCAAGACTACAAGGATAAAGGCAAGAAGGATAGCTACCTAGCTTCTTGCAAAGATGATGATACTGACACCAAATCTAATGAAGACATCGAGATGGTATTTGTAGCTATGAAGGATGATTCAGATGAAGATGAAAGGTATGTAGAAACTGCACTCATATCTAAGGTTAGAAAGAATGACATCTGGATTATAGATAGTGAAAATGATTATTGGGTAAAAGGATTGAATTATAATTTGTTGAGTGTTTCTCAGCTGAATAATTTAAGTCACAAAGTAGCATTTGAGAACAAGAAGGCAAAGATCTTTAATGAATTAGGAAAACTGATTGGTACTGGTGAACAGACTAAAGGTAACTTATTCTATCTAAATGATACTAACACCACTTGCTTAATGAATAGAAAAGAAGACATATGGTTGTGGCACAAAAGATTGTGTCATGTGAATTTTGACAACATGATAATGATAAGCAAAAGAAGAAATGTAAGAGGCTTACCGACGATGACAAAGCCAAACAACATCATGTGCAAAAATTGTCAAAAAGGTAAAATGACAAAGTCTAGTTTCAAAAGTAAAACCCATACATCTGATGATATTCTA
>MU225843.1:1651891-1668995 GCA_018584345.1 Thuja plicata
TAAATGGTATAAGGCTATGGTAGAAAAACAAAGTGGTAAGGATTTGAAATATTTGAGATCAGATAGAGGAGGAGAATTTATATCAGATGAATTCACTAATTTCTGTAATGAGCATGGTATAAAAAGATAGGTTTTTGCACCAAGAACACCATAGAAAAATGGGATTGCTAAGAGAAGGAATAGATCAATAGTTGATTGTGCAAGAACACTGATGATAGAGAAAGACATCACCCAAATATTCTGGAGGGAAGCTGTCAGCATTGTTTTCTATACACTTAACAAAGTACAATTAAAGAAGGACACAAAGAAGACACCTTATGAGCTATGATATGGTAAAACACCCAATGTAAGTTACTTCAAGATCTTTGGTAGTCAATGTTATGTCTTAAAGGATGATAGAAATGGAAATCTTGATGCCAAAAGTGATGAAGGTATTCTTCTGGGGTATTCTACCAAAAGCAAAGCTTTTAAATGTCTTATCAAGGCCTCTAACAAAATAGTTGAAAGTGCAAATGTAAAGATTGATGAATTTGCAGAAAAGAATGAAATGGAAAGCACAAAAGAACCAGAGGAATACAACAAGTTAGTATATTGTGAAGAACCCAACACTCTGCCTGAGCAATAGTGCTTAATCCAAAAATAACAGAATGTTAAAACTAATGGTCAGACTGTTGTTACCAACGGTCAGGATAATAATCAAGATAATGTGTAAGGTAATGAAGATCAAAATAATGATCAAGCTAATACACAAAGATTTGTACCTATACTTGCAAGATATGTAAGAAGGAACCATCCAGAGATCTAGATCATAGGAGATAATAAAGTTGGTACAAGAACAAGAAGTAAGTATTTAACCTCAAATTGTTTAATTTTTGAGTTTGAGACAAAATCTGTCAATGTTGCACTAGATAATGAAGAATGGATAAGTGCTATGAAAGATAAGATTGAGCAGATTGAGAAGAACAAAACATGGTCACTCATGCCAAGACCAGATGAAAAGAAGGTCATTGGTACAAAATGGATATTCAGGAATAAGATGAATGAGAATGGAGAAGTCACAAGGAAAAAAGCAAGACTAGTATGCAAGGGGTATGCACAAGAAGAAGGTATAGACTATGGAGAAACCTTTGCACCTATTTCTAGGCTAGAAGGAGTAAGAATACTACTTTCTTATGCTACATACAAAGGATTCAAAGTATATCAAATGGATGTCAAGTCATCATTCCTAAATGGAATAGTTGAAGAAGAGGTATACATTGAACAACCAGAAGGGTTTGTAGATCCAGACAAGAGGAACATGGTATGTAGACTTCAAAAATCCTTGTATGGATTAAAACAAGCTCCTAGAGCCTGGTATGAATGACTTCATTCCTATCTAATAAGTATTGGATTCATAAGGACTAGTGAAAATAGTAATCTTTATTTGAAAGAAGATACTGATGCTAACACTTTGATTATTGAAATATTTGTTGATGACATCATATTTGGAGGCAATGATATGCTATGAAAATCATTTTCTAATGAGACAAAAAAATAATTCGAGATGTCTATGTTTGGATAGCTCAAGTTCTTTCTTGGTCTACAAATCATTCAACAAAGTGAAGGTATTTTCATTACACAGTCCAAATACATCAAAGAGGTCCTAAAAATATTCAAGATGGAAGATTCCAAATCAGTTGGAACACCAATGGCTACTATATGTAAGTTAACAAAGAAAGACAAGACAACAGAGGTAAATCAAACTTTGTACAGATCAATGATTGGAAAACTCATGTATGTTGTACACACTAGACCAGATATTGCACATGTAGTAGGAATTATTGCTAGATTTTCTACTAACCCTAGGGAATCACATATGATTGCTATAAAAATAATTTTAAGATATCTAAAGAATACTAAGAAATTTGGCTTATGGTATAGAAGAGAAGGCAAATTTGAACATAAGGTGTTTACCAACGCTGATTGGGCTAGCAATATTGATGACCAGAAGAGCACAACTGGAAGAGCATTCTTTATGGTTGACAGACTTGTCACATGGATTAGCAAGAAGCAAGGATGCATCTCTCAGTCTACTATAGAAGCAGAATATGTTGTTGCTGCTACAAATCGCTCAAATATTGCATGGATCAAACAGTTGTTGGAAGGTATGCATATGAAGATCTCAGAACTAGTGATTATCTATTGTCATAACACCAGTGCAATAAACATTTCCAAGAATCCAGTCATGCATTCCAAGACTAAACACATTTCAATCAAGTATCATTATTTAAGAGAACAAGTTCAACAAAAAGAGGTGATACTTGAGTATGTGCAATCAAAAGAACAATTAGCTGATATCTTCACCAAGCCATTGCCCAAGGATACATTTGCATACTTAAGAAGGAGAATAGGGGTCAAACCCTTCTCTACCAGTTTGTAAAAGACTGAAGGCTCCATCAGCCTATATATTATTAGAATATCATTCATGTTGATGCAAGCAAAAAGATGAACTTCAAAGCTACATCTATATATAGAAAGGTATATATCAGAACCGAGCACCAGGACATATTATTGTATTGCTGATGGATAAGGGAAATTCAAAGAATATATTATGGATGGAGAGAAAAGATCAATTGACATTAATGTCAGATATATGTGAGATATTTGTTTGGCATTATTGTCAAAGGGAGAGAAAGTTTCCATATTATCAAAGTCTTCAGAAAAAGAAGAAAGATTATCTATTATCAGATTACTCCAACAGGGAGAGATCATATCCATAGGGAGAGAGTTTTTATAAAGGAGTTAATACAAAGGGAGAAATGTTGACAAGAGACAGAGACATCAAAGAAGAAGAATAGTCAAAATAGAGATATTAACACAAGGAAATGATGCAACACATTAGAACAAGAAACACACAGAGCTGTAAGAATCAAATCTAAGCTAACACAGAGCTTACCAATGATTAGACATTTTTATCAGTTATCAAACACTTTTTGGTAGTTTGATGAATCTAAACAATTGTATTAGAAATAGTACAGTGTGATAATATATGTTTGTTTCCATCAATGCCAAAGGGAGAGATTGATGACATGTAACTGATTGAATGTTTGATAATGTTAAGTTGAAGATAATGCAAGATATTAAATCAGTTAATGGTTTGTATTGTCATTGATGTCAACTTGATATCATCTATACGGTCATGTATATAATACCAAAGACTCTAGAGAATCAATGGAACAAAGATTATGCTTTCAACAATGCATAAAAGTCAAGTATTCACTAAGTGACAAATAACACCGATGGAGTACACACCATCGGTAAAAGCAAAGAACCAAAGTCATAGTGATACCTGATGAGCAGAAGATAGTATTTCCTGAGAAAGCAAAATCACAGGATGCCTGATGAGCTGAAAATAGAGTTTCTCAATGAGTAAAAACCAATGATGCCCGACAGACAGAGATCCTGAAGCTGACTGGAGTCACACTGATGGAACTAGTAGTTATCACTAATGACTAACTGCAGAGTTGACCAATAGAATAGAGAGTTCATAAAATGATAAAATATCTAGCTGGCAAGAGCTAAAGATAGACTTAACTGGCTATTTTCATTGTTTTATTCAACCAGAGTTAAGTGACTAATTTAAAGAAGATTTGTAAAGTTGGCATAAAGATAACTACAAGATAAATTAGGAGTTATTCTTTAAATCAAATTGGCTAGATTATTTTTCATGCCAAGAATAAAGAATCAAAAATCAAGAATCAAGAAATGGTGAATATCATGTCTATATAAGAGACAAGCTTTATTCATTTTCGTAATCACATAAAGGGGATGAATAGAAAGAGGATGCTAAAGAGAAACTGATGAAGGATAAATTCATACAGTCCTGATCAATCAAGCTAAAGGAGAGCTAAATAATTCTGTAGACACTGACGAGTAGTGAAGCACAACATCATAGAGTAGAAAGTGTGAGCACAAAGAATTGAATTGATACATTGATCAAAGAGGTAATGTACTTAAATAGATCTAAAATCTGCAATTCAAGTTGTATTAGAAATAGGTCATATGTTTCAGTTTAACCATTGAAGCATCAAGTCTCTTAATAGAGCAGGACTTAATAATCTTCTATATATTGAGGTACATCCCAAGGGGTGCCAAAAAGGTTGATTCATGAAAGTAGCATTGGACTTGCCAGATACCTATTGATAGTCTAAGAAGAAGGCTGATTCAAGGATGGTAGCAAGATTTGCCTAAAGCCTATTGATAGTCTAAGAAGGAGGCTAATTCAAGGATGGTAGCAAATAGATGCCCAATACTAAGTGAAAACCTCTATGTATGAAATCCTCTAACAAGGTCACACCTAATAGTGTGTTTGTAACCTTTAATAGGGTTGGCTCCTAACAGGGCTCATTTCAGAAGAGTGAAAATTTGGGGTACCGGTCCCGGTGGTTTTTTTCCTTAATAGGGTTTCCATGTTAAAATCCATGTGTTATGTGTGTATGATTTAGTACTTTACTATTTTACATTTAACATATGCATTTCTGGATTGATCGGTATACTCTGTATCTTTATTGAGTGTTGGTAAATAGTTTTTACTGCTTATCGGTAATCAAGGAGAATAAGGTCAGAAGGAAAACTGACAGATAGTTAAATCATTATTAGTATTTTATGGCATGAATCTTATAGGGACTTAATAATCTGAGATTTATTGATTGGTGGTTAAGTTTAAAGATGAGCTTTTGAAGCCACTGATTCACCCCCCCTCTTATTTATTACTAACAACAAGTATTAGTACATCCTAGCAATCATCCAAGTTGATCAAATCTCCTCCATTTTATGTCACTGTCATTGTAGGACAACACTTAGTCCACAATTACATGATTGATTCTGGTGCTACTAGCTTGGTTATGCCAAAGAAAATTATAGACCAGCTAGGCCTGAAGTATGAGCCACTTAAAAGAGGGGTAGTTCAGCTAGATGGGACAACAGTGGCAACTGCGGGAGTTATAAATAATCTTGATCTAACACTGCATGCTTGTCCTAGTTTTTTAGTACCTATGGACGTCTATATTATTGATTTGCCTCCTAACTTCTCTATATGTTTATCATGAGAATTTACTGCTAAGATAGGAGGTTGTCTATCTACAAACTGGACTCACATGCTTTTCCACACCAGGTATGGTACAAAAGTCACTATTCCCTCAGAACCCATTGCAAAGTTATGTGTTGAACAATATGTTGCTAGTGCTGGAAATGAATCAAAAATTGTATTGTTTTATCAAGATGAAATATCTGATGTTTTTTTAGATCAAACACAAATAAGTAAATTTCCTGATGTGTGGTTAGATGATTGGGCAACTAAAAATGTAATAATTTTAGATGAACAAATTGAGGAGCCAAGTTTGGGTAACTATGTTATCCATGAGGTTTCTAATTTTCTTCCACCTGTGGTAAAAAGTGCAGATTTAGATCCAGAACAACAATCTAATGTTGTTTGGAAGTTGTTGTTTGATGGATCACGCAGCAAAATAGGTGTAAGAGGAGGTTGTATGCTAATTTCACCACCAAATGAGAGGTATTATGCTACTTTCATATTCACTTTTAGTTGTACAAATAATGTTGCTGAGTATGAAGCCCTCATAAATGGATTGAAGTGAGCCATTAAGAGAGGTATTAGCTATTTGTAAGTTTATGGTGATTCAAAATTGATTGTGAATCAAGTTAGGAATGTACATGCAACTAAGAATGATTTATTAAAAAGTTATAAGAATGTTGTATGGGATTTAATTGAAGAATTTGAAGCTTTTAATTTGCAATCTATTCCTAGAAATTAGAAAAATCATGCTGATAGGCTTGCTGCTGTTGGAGCCCAATATGATATTCAAATTGAGATCAACAATAGTAAGGGGTTGAATTATGTTAAATTAATTGTTAGACTTGTTGTCCCTAACAATGTTGATTGTTGGCAAGTTTTTGAATCTAACCAACATATTGTTAACTTTTTGAGAGAGGAGGCTGAGTTTGCACAACCAAACCAGCAAAGATTGCAGGAGCAATATGAAGACCAGATAATTTAGTTAAGGACAAATAAGATGCCCAAAGGTCTTGTGACCTTAGAATCTATGGTTGGTACTAATGATCAATTTAAGAAGGATAAACCTAGCTTGCAGATCAAAGAAGAGAATTATAAGGAAATTGTTGTTGCAAAGGATAAAGTGCTAAAAATTGGAAAGGTATGTACACCTGAAGAGCATCAAACCTTTGTTAACTTATGCAATGAATTTCATGATATTATTTCTTGGAGTTATTCAGATTTGAAAGGATTTGATCCTAGTATTTCCCGACACACAATTGAATTAGAACTAGGAGCCAAACCAGTTAGGAAGAAATAGAGGCTAATAAATCCAAAACTAGAGCCTCTCATGATTAAAGAATTTAAAAAACTGATTGAGAGAAATATAATTTTTCCAATCAAACATACTTCATAGGTATCCAATATGGTTCCTGTTAGGAAAAAGAATGGAGAAATCAGATTGTATGTTGATTTCCCTTGACTTGAACATAGCTTCATTAAAGGATAGACATCCTTTTCCTTCAATGGAACAAATCTTGCAGGTTGTTTCAAGTTCAGAACGGTTTTCATTTCTTGATGGTTTCTTTGGTTACAACCAGATTCTGGTAAAAGAAGAAGATAGATTCAAGATAGAATTTACCACCAAGTGGGGAACCATGGCTTATCAGAAGATGCCATTTGGTCTATCTAATGCAGGTGCAACCTTTTAGAAGGCTATGGACAAGGCCTTCATAAATTTGATGTACAGGTTTGTACTTGTTTATTTGGATGATATTACTATTTTCTCAAAGAATGCGTCAGAACACTTTCAACATTTAAGAGTTATCTTTGAGAGATGCAGGGAATATAGTATTTCCTTAAATCCCAAGAAGAGTATATTTTCTGTCCATGAATGTAAATTGTTGGGATTTATTGTTTCAAAGGAGGGTATCACTATTGAACCCAAAAGAGTAAGTGTTATCCTTGCATTACCACTTCCTCTCCACAAAAAGGGTCTTCAAAGTTTCTTAGGAAGAATCATTATTCCAGATATTGCTGAATTACTAATGCTATTAATATCCATGCTCAAGAAAAATATTACTTTCAGATGGACCAAAAAAGGCAAACTCATCTTTGAATTAATAAAGGAAGCATTAACTACTTCCCCTACCTTGTTAAATCCTTATTTTTTGAAGGATTTCATTTTTTATGCATATGAGAATGTTGATAGCATTTCTACCATGTTAGTTCAGAAGAATGATGTAGGTTTTGAACAACCAGTAGCCTTTTCAGTCAAGGACTAAAGGACTATGAGCTACATTATTCATTTGTTGATAAGCATGTACTTGCTATGATTATAAGTCTAAATAAAATTAGACAGGCACTTTCTAACAATAAAATTAAACTAATGTTTGCATATCCTTCTATTAAGGAGTTTTTGCTGAATAAGGATTTCAACACCAAAAGAGCTGGTTGGATCACAAAGGCAATGGAGTATGATATTGACATTAAAGTTACCAAGTTGGTAAGAGGTAAAGGTTTATGTGAAAAACTTGCTGGAAATGGAGATAACACTCCAAAAGATGATTCTGAAGTGATTTTGGCTTTAGAAGACAATGAACAACTTGTTGTTCCAGATTGGGTGAAGGATATGGTTGATTTCTTGCAAACTGGATGCTATCCTGAAGGTTTTGAAAGATCAAAAAGGAGGTATTTCAGATTACAATCCATTCCTTATTGTTTACTGAATAATGTACTATATAGGAAGGATTATAATGGTGTGTTTCTAAGATGCATCAGTGGAGATCAAACTAACAAGGTTCTAGAAGAATTCCATGATGGACCAGAAAGTGGCCATTTTGCTACAAGGACAACAACATTAAAAATTATGAAGGTAGGATATTTTTGGCCAAACCTATACAAAGATGCCTTCATATGGGTGAGAATGTGTTTGAAATGTGCTATTTTTGCAAACAAATAGAAGTTAGCAACTTTACCTCTTAATCCAATTCAAGTTGAGAAACCTTTTGTCAAGTGGGGTCTAGATTTTAATGGCCCCATAAGTCCATCATCAAGTGCAGGTCATAAATATATATTGACAGCAATAGATTATTTTACAAAGTGGACTAAGGATGTTGCATTGAAAGATGCAAATGAAAGTTCAATTTTAAATTTCCATGAAGATCTGATTGCGAGGTTTCGAACAACTGAATTCATTGTTTCTGATAATGCTTTGGCCTTTTTAGGCATATGAATTATTGATTGGGTAGTTAAGAACAATGTGTATCTTAGTACCTCATCCAATTATTACCCATAGGGTAATGGACAAGCTGAATCAATAAATAAATATCTAAAGAAAACCAGCAAGCTTGAGATAGGATCACCCCAAAAGTGCTCAACAGGTAACTCACCTTACAAAATGGTTTATGGAATAGAGGCAAGATTGCCAATTTTAGTAGAGTTGCCAAGTTTGAGCTTGATCGAAGAATTGGATCTGCTGGTCCAGCAACCTATGGAGGTAAGGTTGGCTGAATTGATAGAGTTAGAAGAGATTAGAAAAGAATATTTTCAGAAGTTAAAGGAATATCATGATCAAATGAAGAGACCACTTGACAGAAAAGTTGTTTCAAGAGTCTTTGCAGAAGGTGATTTAGTGCTAAAATGGGATGAGATGAAGAGAAATCCTGGTAAGCATTCAAAATTTGATGACATTTGGGATGGCCCATTTGTGATTATAGGATGCAAAGCCCATAATGCTTTTCAACTCTCATATATGGAAGGAGAAGAATTACCAATCTTAGTTAATGGGATCCATCTCAAGCATTGCTTTTAAGGTTAGTTAGTGTCAATAAGTGCTTTGCACATAGTTATTTTCTTTCAGGTAGTGGTAGTTAGTACTTCTATTCTCATAGTGGTCACATCATGAAGATACACACCATGCATAATGAAGAACTCATTGGGGTTCCTGATTATAAATGATGAATACCTCAATAATGTAATCACGGTGGGAAGAGAAGTTGTTTTTCAGATAAAAATGTTAGAATGAACAGAAACAACAAGATCAATCTCATGATATATGCATGAACATCATACCCATCACATGAGACAGATAATTTTTTCCATCTCATATCATACACATCATGCTCACACCTATACCATGCAACTGAGGTTGTTTTTCAAGCTCATTCTTCCTTTGGTTTAGGGTTCCTATTTCTAGACAACATCATCATCATCTAAATAATTCTCATCACATGATACATGGATAAATTCCACTATATCACATTAGAAAAATAAGTTCAGAAAAAAATGACGAAGTACAAATTATTGTTCAGTAATAGTTTTGCTTTCTCTAAGTGTTGGTTAGCACATGTTTCAATTTACTTTCAGTTTTTAGTTTGCAGTTTGTTTTCAGTTTGAGAAGTAAAATTGTTCCTAAAGTTGAAGATTCTATGCCCAGTGGATAAGTAGAGGGCAACTGGTCTGATTATTGTTCAACTGGAAAACACCCCTGGGAGGTCACCAGAAACTGTTACCATTTTAGTTTGCACACTAAATTGGTAAGTTGATGTTACTTTGGCATTAAAATATGGATTTGATAGTTGTTGTCCTAAGTTGTAGAATTGCTTGAATTTAGAAGATAAAGTACATATGTAGCATGACAACTATAAATATCAAAAGATTGCATAAAGTTACACATATTCAACACTACTATTTAGTTAATGAAGATAAAATACATTGCTTTTACATTCATGTTAACACTGATATTGAACTCTAAGTATTGAGCAGATTCAAATTTTCAAATTCATAATTGATCATTACATTATGCATTCAAACTAATTGTAATAAAAAAATATTCCTTCATAGGTTACATCTTTCATATTGTGAACTTAGAGAAGATATACAATTCTGAAAGTAAGAAAGGAGCATAAGAAGGTTTAGAGGTCCATGCATTGCCTTTAAGAGGTCTTCTACATGTTGGAGCTGAGTAATTGTATCATCTGAAACTACATGTCTTTAACCTTGTCTTTGGCCTTGTCTCTATTCTAAATCTTCTTCTAGTTTTATCCTACATCATGGAGAGAGAAAATCATTAGATCCAAATTTGTTCTAAGTAATTCATAGATACCTAAAACAACATACTACAATCAAATCTTTAGAGTTGTACATCTACATCAACTAAATAAAAGTATCAAAGAGACATAACTCTATGAAACCTTTTACTATTTATAGTTATCATTCAGCATTATTCAAAAGTTGCTATTTATGAAACCTAAAAATCTAAATCAAAGGGACTTAGTTCTCATAATTGAGAAACCATTTTTAAAACATCAACATGTTAGGTTAGTAAACCCAACCAGCCAACCAACATTCATGCATAAATGTCATTTCACATGACATCCACACACAAACATTGATTGATTGATTCTATCCAATAACCTAACATGTGGACTTGATGATGTGTGCAAGCAAGTGAGACTAAAGTATATTCAAATACAAAAAGGAACACAATGTAGGAATTTACAAGTTGCAGATGATAAAAGAAATTGCAGTGAAGTGTCATGAGCTCGTGCTCGAACCTCACTGGATTAAAGATGCAAGAGTAATAAGAATTCATGAGTTCAAAAAGAAAAGAACAATACAGTAATGTTGCTAAAAGGTTCATAAGAAAAGAAATGGTGTTCCTAATTAAAATAGTGTTTTGGCTAAAAGAAAACAAAATTTGCAGATAAAAAATGAGGTAACACTATACTTTATCATTATACAAAGCAAGGATTGAATGAAATACTATAAAACCTGGTTTGGAATATGCATATGGAATTAACAATGTTATGTCAAAATAGGAAAATGACAATAATGTTGTTATGTAGTAGCATGCATATACAAAAGATCTAATTGCATTGTCATCAAAATGAAAAGCATATTTGAAACTCTAAATACTGTTGAGAAAATCAAGTAAACATTGTGAATATCCATCCTAAGTGCTATTCTGAATACTACTATATTAAATAAGATAGATGACAATAAAGTAGTAGCATGTATGTTTACATCAAATGAAAGAGGATAGGCATATTGAACAAGGAATGCTACTACAATATATGAATGCATAGGCATGAATTGAGCAATACAATGTTTATCAAAAGGAAAATAATTTGGCACTGTTAATCACTAGGATTGAAAATCAAATGGGGCTATTATTTCACACATTTAGTACATATTTAAAATAGAAATCAATAGGAAATGCTAGTGATAAATATAGTGATTATGCTAAAGAAAATAAAATTACAGTATCATTAGTAACAAAGTGCATATGCAAGAATGGAGGTAGAAATGTTGTTATTCACTTTTCTAAGTGGTGCATATTCAAGTAGTAAAAGAACAGATAAACAAAGCAAATAAAGACATTATTATTGTTCTATGCTGTTAAAGAATGTTCAAAAGAAGAGAGTGCGCTAGGATTGAAATCAATTAGTGTTATCACTATACATTTTCAAAATACAACACTTGTTCATAGAGAGATACAACATAACAGTATTATTAATTAATACCATTAAGAGAAAAGGAAACTACAATGCCTGGTGAAAAGATATAAAAAAGTGTACAAATTAAAAAAATGGAGATGAAATAACAGTTTCATATGCTTCAGGATGATTAAATAATAATGTGGTTATGATGTAGGTTCGATAAAAACACTATCAAATGAAAGAGGATATGCATCTTAAATTTAGAGGTCTCTATATTTCACAATTATATTGATGGGTGTCACGAGCCCGTGCTCAAACCCCATGTGTTAGCTTCAGTAGAGTCAAAAAATTGATACACTAAGTTATTTATCATATTAAAAACTTTAGACAGGATGACATCGTAGAAATATCAACTCAAGACAAGATGCAAACAAAACCTAAAGGCCAAGTTATTTCTTTACAAAATAACTTACTGTTATTCAAAAGTGACAACATATAGTACAACAACAATATCAACTCAATGCAAGCTACAAACGGCAAAAATGCTTCCAGATCAAACACAAACAACACGGTCTCAACACAAGCTCAAAATCACTATAGACAATGATAAAAATGATAGACAACCAATGGAGGAGAAATAAGAAGCTCAAGTTTAGCTTTTTGTTCTAAACTGCAGAATATTGTTGCAATGGATTATTGTTAAAAGTTCAGATTCATCAGTAGTCACACATACAACTTTGGAAAGCAACAGAGGATAGATTTGTTTTAAACATTAAAATAAGATAAAGCTCAAGCTTTGAATAATAATACATAGCTTTTATCATTTTTATTCTAGCAGAAATCATAGAGCATAAAAAATAAAAAGCATCCATGGTAGAGTTATCAATGGAAAGTATTAGGAAAACCCAGATACATGTATCATGAAAAAAGGATACCCAGATTGAAAAATACCAAAAATCATCTACGACATGCATAGTAGAGACAAGAAACAACATGCATAGTGGAAAGAGACAGAATGAATAAAATAAAGAGATAACTTATCTTCTAGTTGATGCCATGTAAAGTTCAAATGGAGACCGAGTTCATATGAAGGGGTCAAGTTCAACCAAAAGAGCCCGAGTTTGATAGATGGATGCATGCAATGCCATTATTATGGCATGTAAAGAGCAACTAGATACACGGTGGGGAGAGCTTGAGCTCTATGACAAAAAAAGATTTGAAGACTCTAGTTCAAACTAGAGCTCGCGGTGGGGAGAGATCAAGCTCTCTATTCTTAAAACATGATAACTCAAGTATCATGAGCATTCAATGAGCTTGAGTTGTTATTACACATAAGTGTTGAATACATGCAGAAATCCTGCAGTGTAGAGGATGACTGAGTCCTTCTTTCCAAAATAGTAAAGCCCAGTTCAAGTGAAGAAAACAACTCCAACACCAAGAAAAGCTTGAGCTCTTTGTTAAAAAGATAACTTCAAGTTATAGTTGAGCTTCATGCTCAATATCCATGCACACTAATGATCACAAACAAGGATAAAGATACACAGCAAAGATGACCATATTCTCCACATGACGGCAATCATAGCTAGAGAAGAAAACCCTAACATCTCCCAATGTGAAATGAAAAAATGAAATGCAAAAATACCTATGTCAAAATTTGATAAACTTCAAAATCTACCTGACAAAAGCATTTAATGCTTTGTTAAGCTACAGTGCACAAAAAATTTCTACAAGTGCCACCACAACTTAGCTAGTACCATTGGTGGAGATCTTTTCCATAAAACATTGGTCATGTTGACGTTAGGTGTAGAATGATAGTTTTTTGCATGGTTGAGTATATACCACAGGTTAGGGTTTCTTTAGTTAGATGCTAAGGGGTTAGGCAATATTACATTTTGATTTTTTAATATATTTTTTGATATATATATTGGGATATATTGTAAATAATGTAATTCTTCAAATATCAAAATTAGAGAGCATAAAATTAGGGCTATATTTAGGGCATTATTTATGCCTTAGATTTAGGGATTTATCTATTTTAGAGGGTTTTTTTTAAGCCTAGATTTTACACATCATTGGGCCTTAAATTTTGAGTTATCTATCTGTTGAAGAGAACTTTTGGTGGTGATTTCATTTTTGGAATTAGCCTGGAGGGGTTATATAACTGAACGTCTTTATATGTTTGAGGGGTTCAAAATTTAGGAGAGAAAAGGTATTAGTGAGAATATTGTTCCTTTACTTCTTTTCACATATTTTATAGCCATCAGTTCATGTTGAGACAGATTATGGTCAAGTGAGTGCATACATTCCTTGCCATTTTTTTTGTACCTTCACATGTAACTATTTTATAGATTTTGAGGAGAATAAAGTTGGCCCTATTATTTATATATCTTTTTTGAGTTTTTCTATCAATCCTTCCAAGTTTTTAGCATTTGAGTGTATTGTGCCTTTCAAGCATAGATTAGTGAATTGTTCCAAATTCCTATTTTAAGTTATAAAGAATAAACCTTTTGCAGAAATTACCTGTTTGTTGGTTGAATTGCTACCATTAGTGACACAAACCCTAATAGTGAATTCTTGGTCATCCTAGGTATTGTGAAGTGAAAATTATTGTAGAGTTCAGTAATTTATGTCCTATAGGTACAAATTTATAATTTTGACAAATCTGAATCCATTTGGTGTATCACTGTTTTAGCTAGTTATTCTTTTCTTTAGTTATCCTTCTCTCTTTTCCTAAAACCATAAAAATTAGTATTAGGTGATATTCCAAACCAAATAGGAATCGGCCTAGAATCCTAAGATTCATTCTCTCTTCCATCAAGGAGAATGTTTCCATGTTTCAATAGGATAGCTAGATTTCAAATCAAGCTAAAGGCGTAATCCTGATTGACAACACATCTTGCACATTGTTTGCCTTGGAAGTAGGAAAAATAAAATAAACATAGGTTTCATACTTTGCATCCATTTACATGTCTTTATTATCAAAGCATATATAAATTAGGCATTGCAAAGTAGGGTCTACATTTGATGCATACCTTTGAGAATTGGCAACTTGTAGTTCTGATTTTTTTTGCTGCTCAATGAACATTGGACTTCATTTTCATTTCTTTTAACTTTTCCTTTACTGCTGCAAATACCTTCACCATTGGGAAAAAGGATTGAATTTTCTTGGCTCATGCCTTTTGGTTCAAAGGAATCATCCCAGCCACTCTCATCTGCAGAATAATCCTTCTCTTGTTGATCACAAGATTCTTTCCTAAATTGAGAACAAAGGTCTACCCTGTCATGTTGATAATAAAACAAATCTTAAAATCCAATGAAAACATCCACAGCTATAGATTCATCCTTGACATCATGACATTCAGTAACTTCACTATCAGCATCATAATCAACATTGTCATTATAACCAGAGTCAACATCATCAGTACTTTTAGATTCACGTTCTTCAAACTCATCTATCCATTTTTAACAAGTTGAATGCCTTATTCTTTACATGATGCAGACCAATTTGCAGATTTAGGCGTACAAATCTCTAAAAAAAAGTGAAGATATGCTGACTCTTGAAGTTCAATCCCTTCCAGCAGCTTATCATATGCATTGGAAAATTTTTCATAAAATACATGTATGGATTCTTCATTTATCTCTCCTACATCATGTCTTTTCAAAAAAAAGATGGCTTGGTCTTGTATTCTTTGATTAAATAATGCAATATCCTTTTGGATTTCTTCAAGATTTGCTGGAAAAATTTTAGATATAGGCGGCATATCCTGATCTATTGAATCCAGAATCCCCATTGCACTATTTATCAACAACACATCTTCTTACTTACAAAGATTTCATCCAACTATGCAATCATTTTACATAACATCATACTTCTAATTTTGATGATTGAGATTATAAACAAGATGTATGAAAAACTTTTAAATTCACTTTCCTTTTCTTTAGTGACTTCTTCACCTAGTAAGGAAACTATTCATAATTATTCTCATGGAAAAAATTTACCCATAAAGAGAAAAATACCTGGCACATATTATAGTGGCTGCAAGATGCTAGATTTGAAATCACCTTCACACCTTCTACTAAATCTTTTATATAGTCACCACCTCCTTTTGGAGGATAGATATCTTGAAACCACTGAGATGTAATCCCAACTTAGATTCTCTCACACTTGCATTTAAACTTTCAGATTCTCATGATGGGGGAGCATTGCATGTTCATTGATTTCTTCATTGGTGTCCATTCCTTGAAAGACTTAGAATCTCACCCTACTTTCCTTTGGGATGCTACTTCACCTCAAGATCTTTTTATTATCTTTATCATCTTGCAAATATTTTGAAATAAATCTTTCATTGAGCACTGCTACAGAGATTAGAGTCGCCACCCAATAAAAATTGGGAAATATTATGATAGTTTGCAAGGAAAAACCCTTTGAAACATACCTTTACAAGACAAAACAAACTCCTCACAAGACATGAAATCTTGGACATAGATATCTCACACACAAAACAATATTCTTCAAACCCCATGACATGAAAATAACTTTTCAACTCTATGCAAATCTGGACAGACTTAACTAGACTAAAAAGTAAGAAGGAAAGGAGCTAAGCTCAATTGAAACCTTATTAACTATAAATTTAATACAATCTCCCTAGTAGAGTCACAATTTTGTTGGTGACTCGGATGGATAAAATAATATAATCAATGAAACACTAGAGATTTCTTCACAAGTTTAGCAAAATTTCTTACATCTCTCCCTAGTAGAGTCACCATTTTGTTGGTTCTTTTTTATGTTGTGATGACTGGAAAACAACCTTTTCACCCTTTGATGTATTTTAAAGAGTATCCAACTCTCGGTATTCAACCAAGACTGAAAATGACCAATTAACAAGGATGTAGATCCATCCTTCTACACTTTAGTTTCTGCAAACCCAAGGGTGGACACCCTTTAACACCTTCAAATATTCAGTAAGGTGTCAATCAGAAAAGATCTCACAAAGGCTCAACATGACCGAGAGATACTAGGTGATTGGATAATCACCCATTGAACATCAATCTTGAAGTGGAGCATGAGATTAATACAACACCAAAAACCACATAAAACCTTTAGATATGATGGAGTTTATGTTTAAAATGCATAATATAACCAAGATTGAACTAAAAATGCATCGGTACAGAAGATACTAATCACCAGCAAATGCTTTATCAATGGGGAATGTCCTTTAACCAAAGTTAGAAATGCAGTAATAAACTATTGTCAATGATTTTAAGCCATAAATACAATCAGTCCAAATCATTACTATTTATAGAAATACTCTTGTAGACAATTGAATGAAACTATGTCAGATCCATAACATCATTTAATCTAATCCTAGATCAGAACTGAAGAATGATAACACATACATAGGTAAACCCTATGCAGAGAATTAGAAAATTCATACTTCACAAGACTGACACCAAAGAGAGATATGAATCTTGAACTTTAAAATATGATACATTAAAGGGGTTTAAAATGAACTAATAAGATGTCTGAGTCTCTACCCATGCCTTGAGTGTTGTCGCATGATAGGATGGGAGTTGGGATCCTTGTCTTCGTGAAAGGATCACTGAGCCACATAGT
>MU225843.1:1682067-1714885 GCA_018584345.1 Thuja plicata
AATAGAATAATCTCACATAGTCTAAATAGGAAGGCTTGGTAACACTTGTTCTTTCCTTTCATAGATTAGTTGCATTGTACTTTCTTTTTCATAGTTTAGCTTTGCATTATCATTTAGATTTGCATTGCATTGCATACATTTTTATTCTTGAGGATATTGGCATTCTTTCCCTTGTCTTCATTGAATCTCTCATTGTATGGTTTATTGGCAAGGTCATGAGTTTATAGCTCTAGCTAAGAGCAATTTTACAAATCTTGCAACTCCATGTATAAAGAGCTATGGATCGATTTGTGAGGGCTCATTCTTGAGTTTCCTTGCATGTAAGGATTCATAGAAGTGCACTACTTTTGTGTGTACATTTTTGGTGAGGTACATACAAAAAATTAGATTGATTGAATGATAGGTGTTGAAGTGATATCTAAAGTGCTACCTAAGTCCAAGACTAAAGGACAAAGGAGATAATGTCCAACTAAGACAAAGATAGAAATGACTCTGGTCTTGAGTCAAAGTTGATGAACCTGCTTTCGCAACTTGGGATAAGGACAGTGTAGACAAAGATGAAAAAATGAGTTTGAGCAAGAATTGGTCAGTTTGCAACTCGAGACAATCAGTTTCAAACTATAGAAAATTGGGAAATAGGCAACCAGATCTAGGACAAAAATCAAATCAGATGAAAAACTCATCAGTCAATGGGAAATAACTCGCTGCTTTAGGACACCAAAGGATAGATTCGTGTGAGGAAGTGTTGGTTCATGCAAGGAAATTCTTAAATACACATGAGGAAATGAAATCTCACATGAGGAAATGCTTAGTTTCTAGAATCTCACGTGAGAAAACTCCAGGTTTTGATAGATCAACTCAATTTTTGAGACAAGAATCAGATTTTGGGACATAGTCAGGACTGTTCTCTGATAGAATTTCTAGATTTGGGATAGTTTTATGATAGTTCAGATCAGCAATCTTAGTTTGAATGTGACAAGCAATCATTAACAAGCACAAAGTTTTGATCAAGCAATAGTGACGCAAGAAGTAGTCACAAACAGTTCTACCAAGGACAAGGCAACTTGGCAGAATCATGGGAGTCTTTGTTTAATCATGATAGGACAGTTTAAGACTTGAAACAAAAACTTAGTTATCCCTACAAAAAAATGGTAGAGAAGAAAAAATCCATGCCTCATTGTCTTATGCATATGCATGCACCTCACATAGCAGTCTCACCCCTGAGAGGGCGCCCGTGTTTTTGGTTTTTCCAAGGACTCAATAATATATGTTCAAAGGTTACCATTAAAGTAGGGGTTGGTGTCATATACCACCTCAAGCATCTAGGTGCATACCTATGTTGAGAATCTATGGGAGAGATTCTCCCCCTCCCTGCACACAGATTATGTCTTCTTTTAGAGGTGATCCAGGTAGGCATCTAACTAAGAAATTTTTTAGTGGGCTTCCATTCACAATAACCTTCAGTGCCCCTAATATAGGGCTAGGGCCTTATAGCCACACCAAAACTTGAAAGTAATACACCCCCACAAGCATGGCTAGGAGCGGCGTCGCTCAGTACAATAGACAAGGCTTTCTCAAGATGATAGTCAGAATGCTGACAAAGAAGTTACCATGGCTTTGGAGTCTTTAGACTTGACAAATTAGACTTTATTATAGTGAGGTGGAATCATCGGTGATAGGTGTGTACTCACTTGGGTCATTCCCAGAGGTTCAACTTCTGGCAAGCCCTCTAAAGGTGACACAAAACTTGGCTTGGATTCGAGGGTCATATTTTCTGATTCTCTCAAAGAGAGAAGAGCATACTTCTCTACCTCTTCACCTTACCCAAACACACAAGACATATTCATCACTGAGATAACTCTCCTCCAACCAATTCACAAGCCTTTGGGTTTCTGATTCTCTCAAAGAGAGAAGAGCATAATCCCCTAACAAGTGAACGTACTAAAGGTTTGTTAACTTTCCTTGCTTCCCTAGGTCTCCATCATGCTAGCAATGTCTGGGTCTCAGATTCATCCATGGGAATCACTTCTATATAATGAAGACCCTATTCCCCTATTTTTCTATCAAGATTCCTAAGAAATTTTAACAAGGCCCTATTTATACTATGTGAAGAAAGTGATAAAAAAGAACAATGTTTTTTTTATAATCTTTGACAACCGTCCTGCAAGAAAACCATTAGAAATTTTATATATTTTTCAAGCAACCTGAAGCCCACTGTTATGATGTTAGAAAAATTAGAAAGATAAAAAATAGCAGCATGTTAGAATGATCAGAAAAAATTAGAAACAGTACTTGCAAAATAGTGAAATTTTTTTAAAAAACTGGCCCCGAGTCTCGCATGAGGAAGTACAAGACTTCCCACGAGGAATTGCAAGGCTTTGTGTGAGGAAGTGCGAAAATTCGCGTGGCCTACTCAGAATTCTTGCACAAGAATCTATACATAGAAAAGTATGGCCATACGGTAGAGTACAAAATTTTATCAGAAAATTTCTTGAGAGTGAGGTCAGAAATCAATTTTCTGCCCCATGGTGGGTGCCAAAATTTATGTGTCTAAATGTGACCTCTAAATCAGGCACAAACACAACATATTCATTGCTCAATCATCAAATTGTGAAAATGAACATGAATTGTCCATTCCACAATATTGATTGAATCGACCTATTGCCTCCTATTTAGTTGGGGTTTTACAATTACTCTCAGAATGAGAGCCAACAACCATGACCATTGCTAAAATGGAGGATTTGAAAGCATTATAAAAAATTGAAATACCATTTATTCTATATGAGATGCAATTATCATCTAAGAATGGAATTGCATTTTTTAATCTAAGACGCTTGAAAGAAAGAATAGAATTAAGCTATTTGATACATAAGAAAAATAAATTAAGATGCAAAATGCCATTAATCTAAATGAGATTAAGCTAAATATGCATTAAAAGATTGAAAACATGAGAGAATTGAGACAATATTTTGCTATAATTTTGATACTCTAAAATTGCTCCTCCCAAATGAGGAAAAGAAGGTCCATAATATAGAACAAGCTAAAGAGAGGATGAAGAGTTTCTTGGAAAGAAACGACTGACTCTTCATCTCCATGGAGGAAGGTGAGACAAAATTGAAAGATTTATTTAATTAAAGGAAGGAATTATTGCCACATGAGTGGCTTTTCACATGGAATTATGGAATTCTTTTGAGGATAATCCCTTCAAATAACCAAGTAATTTTTAATTCCTCTTGATGTGTATTAGCTAAAGGGGGTGGAATTAATTTAATTTAAAAGCACTTAGGACTTTAGAATTAAATTAATTAATCATAGGGATTTTTGTCTAATAAATCTTGAAAATTAGGAATTAAATATAGTGTGAGATTTATGCAAATTCAGGTTTTCTGCATTTGAGACTAAGTCAATTAAAGACAATTAGGAAGAAGAATTTTCCTAGTACAATAGGACTTTTATGATGAGAAAATGCACCAAAATTGATTAGAATTTTAAGGTGCCAATTTTGGGGTGTTACAATTATCATCCATGCCTTGTGGATAGTTCATTCTTTCCAAATAATAAATAATGTTAGTGTACTAGTCACAATGGTCAAGGTTACAAATAAAAGGTCTTTGTTCTTCTTCTAGGGTATTAATGTGATTAGCATCCAAGTTTGCACTAGCCATCAATTTGGCTAAACCCATCCCTCTAACCAATTTAGTGATTTGGATTTCTATATTGAACTCTTGAATCCTATTGATCCATCTGCATCTCTTTCCTCACACCTCTTATTGAGTAAATATTTCATTAACTACTGCTAAGGGAACATAAGCCACTACAATAGCACCTATTAGATAACATCAAAAATATTTCACAGCCTTCACTAATGCATAGGCCTACTTCTCAGTTATATCATACTTGAGCTCTACAGCCTGTAATGATTTTCTATTAAAGGCAATAGTCTACTCAAACCCCTCTTCATTTTTTTGTAACAATACAATAGCAATAGTATGACAAGATGCAAATGAAAACATATTCATGGGCTTTGAATAATAAGGAGTTCTCAGGACAGGGGCATCTTTGATAGCTTTCTTAATCTCTTGAAAAGATTTGGTGGCCTCCCCATCCCATTCCATTTTAGCATCCTTCTTTAACATATTTGAAATTGGTCTATTTTTCTCAACAAAGTTAGTGAGAAATCTTCTGAGAAAATTTACCTATCCGAAGAAAGACTAAATTCCCTTGACATTGCTTGGGATGTGCACTCTATTAATAATAGCTACCCTATCTAGGTCAATTTAAACCCCTTGTTTTGAAATAATGTTACCCAATAACTTACCTTCTGTCACTCCAAAAATGTACTTCTTGGGATTAAGAGAAATCCCAATTTCCAGAGCTCTTTCAAAAATCTTTTCTAGGTGCTCACAATGTTGTTCTTCTTTCTTTGAATAAGTTGTGAGGTCATCCTGATAGACCTCAAAAAATTTTTGCAGGAAGTCTGAGAATGCAACATCCATGGCCCTCTAGAAAGTAGCCCCAACATTCATTAATCCAAAAGGCATCCTAACATATACATACGTCCCTTGTGGTGTGGTAAAAGTAGTCTTGAACTGTTTTGATTCTTTGACCATGATCTAGTTATACCCAGAGAATCCATCCATCATGGATATGAGTTCACATCTAGTGACTCTCTGTAGCATATTCTCCATGTTGGGGAGAGCATAGTTGTCTTTTAAGGAAGATATGTTCAAGTTTCTAAAATCCACACACAACCTGATGTCCCCATTCTTCTTCTTGACAGGGACTAGATTGGAAACCTAGGAAGAGTGCCTGATGGGCTTAATTATCCCAACATCTTTCATTTTCTTCAATTCCTGTTCCATCTTGGGTCTCAGGGTGGGATTGATGGACCTTTACTTCTGCCTAAAGGGTTTGGCATCTTCCTTCAATGGGATTTCATGTTGAAACAGTTCCTCATTATATGCCTGTAAGTCATCATACGTCCAAGAAAAGAATCTTTTATACTTCCTTAAAAAACTAGTAAAGTCCTCCTTGACTTTGGGTGACATTTTTTAACCAATAAATAAGTTCTTAGGAATTTATTTAGCTCCCACATTAACTTCATCCAAACCTTCAGATCTATTTACACATGTAATAGAGTATGGTCTATCCTTACTATCAAAGGCTCTTTCAAGAACAACTAGTCCCTTTGGGACTTTATTTGACTTTAGATGGAGTATTTCTTTTCCTAAGAAAATATCCTTTCCATCATTTTTTTTCACACACTTAGTGAAATATATCTCTTTATTGTCAAGACCTTTCTCACAATACAAAAATCTTAGAATATCTACGTCATCATCAAACACTTGCCAACTATCCACATTGTCTGGTATTGAAGGCCTAGTTTGAACTTCTATCTCAAAAATTCCAGAAAAAGTAATGTCTTCTGGCCTTAAAGCAATGTTAGCCAACAAAATTGCCATTCTATTTTGGCTCCTATCCATCCAGTCAATACCAAATGCATCAAAACTTTCTAACTCATCTCATACTACATTTCAATACTGCTTTAATCTATGATTCTTGGATGCATATTTGGATTTGATCTAAGATACCACCAACTTAGAGTCTCCAATAAATATGATGCATTTGATTCCATGTCTTGTATCTAATCTCAGACCTATTAATAGAGCTTCATATTTTTCCACATTATTTTTACAACTAAATAACATAGAAAATGAAAATTTGAAGGTTTTTCGAGAGGGAGATACTAACAAAACCCTAGCACCAGCCCCCTCCTTTGAACTGGCACCATCAAAATACATTATCCATAACTTAGTTTGTTCAGATAAATTATTTACATCTTCTGACAACAATGCAAGTTGTGATCTTCTTGCAACTTGACTTTTGTGCACTTGAAATGACCCCATTTCAGTATCCAAGAAACAATTAATGTTGTTATCATCTTGTTCCTCAATCATATGAGGAGTTCTTGTTTCCCTTGATACTTTGATGTTTTCACCATTTATGTTGAAAGTGGAAAATGATAAATCACATTGAATTCTTCCCCCCATAGATGCACTCCATTTTCTTAACAATAAAATTCCATATTGGGGGGGAATGTCTACAACCAACACACTCATAGTTAGCAATTTATTTGGGAATGCTACCAATTTATAATGCAAAGCCTTAATAGCGCCTATGACATGCACTTCTCTAGAATCCATATCTTGGCATCTCCCATGTGGAGTGTCTAATTTCAGTCCCATAGATCTCATGACTTCTGCAGGCATAACATTGTTGGATGCCCCAGAGTCAATCATGCAGTTCTTCAACATTTTTACATTTATTAATAATGTCAGGAAAAAGGGATGAACAGTTTCTGTTGTAGTGCTAACAATATTGGTATCTAAGTAAATTTGAGGAATCTTAGATATAGGCTCATCAGATTCCTTTGATGATTTATCCTTAGTGTCTGACACTTTCTTGTTTTGTTCTAGTCCCATAGTTTTAGTAGAGATGACACTTTTCACCCATGTCAGAATCTTTTCCTTATGCTCTCCTATCCTCATCATTTCTAATAGAGGTACCTTAATAGTTATCTGAGACAAAAGTTGCCCCATATCCATAGGGGTGTATGTTATATCAAAAATGTCTGATTTCTGATTTGTGCAATCCACATCTTTAGCTTGAGTAGCATGTTTAGCTTCATTTCCACTATGTGACTTGTCCTCCTTTTTTGGCTGAGGTATGTAACTCTTTGGTGTTTTCATCTTTTCTTTATACTTATTTGGGCTAGTACATTTGTTGCCCTTCTTAACTAAAACCTTATTAGTACCTTCAGCCTATTTCTCTTTTTTCATGTGGCGTCTTTGTACTATTTGGGGTATCCTTGATAAAGATACTAGCAGGTTTTCCATCTGCATTTCCAACTAATCTATTTCTCAAAACATAATTACCCCTTGCTTGTGCAACCATATTTTCTATGATCTCAGAAATTTCTTCATCAGATGGCCTTCTCAAAATAGGGGTTTCATCACATCCTTCAGCATTGCATCTCATATTATCAATCTCCCAATCCTTTATGTTTGAATCATCAGGATGATAACATGTCTCTTTATTAAATAATGATGAAGTCATATCACAACCACTATCATCATATTCTTCCTCTTCAGCTTCTTCATTTTCCTCAGTGGCAGAAATTCAAGTAGCAATAACACAATATTCAGGATTATGTGGAGACTGACAAACTACACACTAGGGATTATCATTGCACATATTTATAGAGGTCTTGTACAGGGGATCAAGATTTTTTTCATTAGAATTATCCTTTTTTGGTGGGATAATAGGTTTCCCATCTTCCCACTGAGTAGTATAAGGATAGTTCTGCATCCTAGGTTGTCTATTGTAATTTCCATAGGAAGGCTTATCATTATTTGGAACCCTATTATGACCAATCTCTCCAGGATTTAAATTTTTTAGATCATTCAGAATAAAATTAAGGTTATCATCCTCCTTGGGTTTAGAACTCAAGGTTTTATCTGATTCTTTCTTATTATACTTGGTGGGTTTCCAATCTTCTCTCCTTCCCACTTTCCCAGAGACTCTTTTGTTTGTCTCAATCTTGACTGCTACCTTATATGCTTCCCTAATATTTCTAGGTTTCTTATCTCTTAATAGATAAACCATTTTTGCATCAAAAGAATTAAGATAGGTAGCAATACATACCTTGTCATCTAGTCTCATCACTTGTAGCAATTTGTGCATTTCCCTTCGAAATCTGATATCAAATTCCACCACCTCTTCATTTGGGTTCTTCTTTAAATTGTTGAACTCATTCAACATGAACCCCTCATTAGTCTTGTCCCCATATTGGTCCCTAAAACATTCCTTCATCTCATCCATGGACCCAATACATTCATGAGGAAATCCTCTAAACCAGTCCCTAGCATCCTCACTTAGTGATTACACAAACAATTTCATCATAACATCATCATGTACAATTTCATAGTCATCAACCATATCCATAAAATGTCTAAGATGTTCTTCACATGTCATAACACTATTCCTAGCAAATTTAGGAAGCTTATCCCTAATATTCTTAGGAATCTCATTTGGATAGCTAGGGATGCCAAGGAAAATAAATTGTTTGTACCTTTTAGTATAGACAGGAGTTTTTTGAGATAAAGTGTCACCTCAGGTATTTGAAGTGGTAGCATTTCTAGAATCAACAGGTGGTGGTATACTCTTTTCTGAGTTCAAAGAAATTTTAGGACCAGGACCAGCAAGATGAGGACCAGAGGTTTGCCTAAGGAATTCAATTTTCTTTTTCATTTCAAGAGCAGAGGCTTCCAACTCAGTCTTCTCTAATTCTTTGGCTATTATTTCCCTCTCTCTTTTGGCTCTCTCCAACTTGGTATCTAGCTTAACTAGGGGATCCACTATACTCCCTTTTTTCACTGGCTCCTTTATTTTAATAGCTACTAATTTTTGTTTACCTTTGTCCTTGGGCTTTGGTATGCCATACAATTGTTGAACAACAGGTTCATATTCTAGTTTCTCAGGTATAATAGTAGCATTCATTGCCTCCAAATCTATGAGTTTCCTTTTCAATTGGTCGGATTGAATCTGAGCATGTTATATTCTTTCCTCCTTTTCCCTTTCTCTTTTTTGTCTTAAGGAAATCTGTTCTCTAATTTTCCTCTCCAACTCACCCAATTCTTCAAAAATCTCTTTAGAATCTACAAGGGTCATGTTAGATTCTGAGTTCTCCTCCATGATAGTTCTCTCTCTTCTGTGGTGATGGAAATGTGCTCTTTTAGATGAGGGAGAGCTTGGATCTCTTCGAGGATTCCTATTCTCTTCACCTCTACTTTTAGATCAGGACCTTGCCTCATGTCCCTTAGACTTACCATGAAACACCTTTCTAGTATATCTAGGAACATCATCAACCCTTTCACTCTGAGAGTAATACTCCCTATAGAATCCCAATCTCAGTTGTGTTTCATGCTCAACTTCTACATTTTCTTCTTCATGATTAGGAGGGATGGGAGTATCCATTCTTATATTCCTTCTCTGCCTCCAGGTTTGGGGGTAACTCTAGCAACATTTTTGTTCACTCATTTCCCAGCTCTGGAAGTGGATGGAATCTCACCTTCCAATTCATTCTCAGGATGACTGTTCATCCTAGATCTGGTATTTTTGTAATTCATAGCTAAATAATGGTGTATAAGATAATTATAACTCAACATTGATGCAGATATTTCTTTGAGTCACCACCCAACAGATAGCTAGGAAAATACACACTAACTTGAGTAACAAATTTGGGATGGAAAATTTTCACGGGTTACAGACAACAAAAAATTCTAAACACTTATCCCAACAAATTTTCATTGGTAATAATGATCACTGGGATATGCAAAGATAAAAAATCAGCAATAAAATGGTCAACTAACTGGTATTGATAAGTAAGTAGGCCAGGAGTCCATCTCAACTAGAGAAACCATACTTGCTTATTTCAATGAAACAACAAATTCCCCAGTAGAGTTTCCATTTTGTTTGTTTATTTTTATGTTGCAATAGAAACAACAATAACCTCTTCCCTTTATGACTATTTTTAAAGAGGAGTCACCTCCAAATATTTGTTCATGCAAGAAAAGGACCAACTAACAAGCACTCTCTTAATACTTCTACTCTTTAGGTCCTGCTACACCAAGGGGGGGTACCCTATAATACCTATTGATATATCTAATCTGGTACAATCAAACAGTAATCTCACAATGACTCAACATAACTAGGAGATACTAGATAATTGGCTAATTACCCATTAAACATCAACCATGAAATGGAGTATGAGATAGAAATTGTAACAAACTTACACAAATGTAGAATTAATGGATTTTAAATGTTTTCTTATACAAAAACACAACTAATATGCAACTAGATATGCACTAAAAAAAACTTATCAGCTTTAGATCAGTGCTTTATCCATCGGGCTATATTCTGACTTAGATATAGTATACTAAAATTAATGTTCACCAAAGATTTCAAATCATAATACAATTATCCCAAAACCCCTACTAATAATAGAATCCTTGCAATGCATTGAATGAATCTATGCATAAATTAGAACCTAATTTAATTTGATCCTAGATCAAAACTATAAAATAAGTACATAAACATAGAGAAAACTATGCTAATGAATCAAAAAATTTATAACTCACATGACACATAACACAGGACAGATTGGAATCCCAATCTTTGTATAAAATTCATAAAATATTATTCCAGTATATAAAAAAGTACTCAGATATAACCTCTTCAATAAACTGCAAAAACCTCTCAATTTTATTTCTGACTTCTTACACTATCAAGTACAAATTATACTATATTTTCCCTCTTGACTGAAAACTTTTACAAGATGTTTACAATTTAAATTTTCCAGCCCTTCCCAATGATCTTGGGAATCCTTTTATAGATTAGGATTGCAACAAGCTTCAAATCATTTGGAATAAGGACAAAATCAATGACTCACTAAAAAGAAAAAAATATCTAATGGAGTGATAACCACTCTTGTTATAATGGAAATTTGACAAATTTTATCTTTTGACCGCTTGGTACTTGCAACTACTTCAAAGATGTTTGGCATGAGCCATCTAGAATCTATTGTCTTTGGTGTTGGTGATATAGGATCTTCACTCTTTAACTGTATCATCCAATTTATTTAGTTTCATTGTCCACCTACATTTCGTCACCTTCTCCTGGATCAACTATCATGTACTTGTCTTTCCAAGAAGTGTACACCTCATCACTTGGCCAGTTGAAGTTATGGACCTCATCTTTTCTTCTCTTAATCTCCCTCTAAGGGGCATTTCCTTTTCAATTTCTTATCACCAAAATGCAAAAAATGCTCTCGCTTTACCAACTATTTCAACGGTCTGAACAAATAGCTGTGTACTCTCCAGTGTAATTATGTTATTGGTCCTTACTGCCAATGCTTCATTCATTTTTTGATGCCACAATGCTTCATCTTTAATATCTCTATTTTTCTTAAAGATATTTGGGACCATCTCATACCGGTCCTTTGAATATTCTTTTTTAGGGCCATCACCTTTCTAATGACAATGCTCCTTCTTATTTCCATGTCCATGAGAAATTTTACACATTTATGAGTGCTAGTTAAAATAATGTCAACATTGTTTTCCCATTTGCAAGTGGTGTGGAAGAATTTCAATCCTCCTCCCTTTCCTTTCCACCTATTTACCAATTGGTCCAAATTATCTTTATCTGCATTGTATTCATTCATCATGCTGACAATTTTCTTTCCTTGTGAATAAATTACAGCTGGAAGAAATTCATGAGTAAAGTACATGAGGGTGTGACGAATTTTATGTACATATTTTTGCTTCACCCATGCCTCTGCTTCTCTGAAAGCTACAGACTGTTCAACCCATTCTTTCTGTTGTTTCTCTAGCTCCATTCTTTCAGCAATCAGTCTGGCCTTTTCTTTCTCCAATTCCTCCAGTGTGTTAAAATTTGATGGTGCATGGGGAAGGAGGATAAGTGATAATTGGGCTTCATGATGAAGGGTGATGGGGATCCTGTCTGATCATCCTCTGAGGAAAAAATTAAACCATTTTACTTCCCTCAATGAAAGCAATTCTATTGTTCTTCTCAATAGATTTAATCTTCTCATAATTGTAGGCCTTCACGACAATCTCATATTTCTCTTTTAGGCTTTTGAATGCCTCTTCTTATTTCTCTACCACCTTTAGACTCAATTTTGTAGTTTGTAGGTAAGGTTGGCTGCATCCACGCCTAATGTATCTGATACTCTTCTTATAATAAGGCTACCCTCCTATTTAGCTTGATCATCTTCATCAGATACCATATGGATTTTCTTTCTCATATGCCACATGACAAGGGTTGCATGATCTTCACTAAATTTCACTCCCTTAGATTCTTGTTTTGCCTCTATCTCAATGGTATAGACAGTCTTTGTTTCCTTTCTCACAGCATCGAAGACAATATCATTTTCAATATTCCACTCTGGAAGTATCAGTACTCCTTCCTTCCTTACCAGTGCCCTTGCTTCCTCAGGAGTTATCTTTTCAAACTTGGATATCATTTCCTATTTGATATCATTTTCAATCTCTTCCTTACTCCTTCTAGGTTTCTCATTTTTTTTTTGTTGACATTTTTCTTTAATTTCATTTATGTGGGTTCTCCATATAAAACTATAAGAATGCCTTAGCCTTAAAAAAATTATCGTCAAAAAGAAATTCATTGCTGGTCTATTGAGTCAAGGGGTCCAGTTCCTTTCTAGCATATTCTACAACAGTTAGATCTATTGAAGCATGCTTCAGAATTTCAAGCACCCCTTCTTTTAATTCTTGAGTTGTGACAATTACTTGTCCAGCCTCTCCCATTTGTAGCAACTGTTCTGCTACTACTTGTTCATCAATACAAAGTGGAGATTGGGAAGGAGAATATATTTTTTCCTATTGTTGTTTCTATCCTTCTATTCTTTTCCTTCTTGGGGATGGTAATGATTGGGTATAAGAGTCTAATGGCCTCTTTCCCTTTGGATCCAGGGTCTTCTCAGTTTGTGCCAAGACTGTACTATACCCTCTTCTTTGGTAAACCACATACTTCCCTGGGGGAACAGTTCTGGTTGGATCTATCATGCTCATCATTGCCTTTTCCCTTTCTAGCTCTATTTGTAAAATATTGGCCCTTTTCTGATTTAGTGCCTGCATGATTTCCTGAAACATCTCCATCAAAGATTCTATCTTCTTGGCCCAAGGATGAAAATCTTTTAATGGGTCATACAACTTGTCAAAATGTTGCATAAAATCAAGACTCTTTTTATATTGCAGCCACTTTTCCTTTTTTATTTCCTACTCTATCCTATCAAACTCATTTTTTATTATGTCCTCAGGGAAATTGAATTGGTGATTAAGCACCAGGCACTTTTTTTTTCTTTGAACATATCTTTCATGAAATCTTTAGGGTCAGCACATCTTGAAACTATAGTACTCAAATGGTAAGGGGCCATATATTTATCTAGGTGTTTCCACCCTCCCTTTGTGATAATAAACTGATGGGCTATTGTAATTGTAGGAAAAATAGTTCCTTTCCCTCTTCCTATTAGAGCTTCCTTCTGTAGACCCCCAATCTGTCTTCTTATCTCTGCCAATCCCAATTTTATAGGTACTCTATGGGGAAATATATAAGGGATTTCCCTAAAACCATAAACTCTAAAAACTATTGACATTAGGTAGAGAATGACATCTCCCCAATTATGCACTATTTTCAATTCAGGACTATATTCTTTAGCTCTCAATAATTGCAAAAGTGTTAAAGGCATCATGAGATCATCATTCAAAAATAATGCCCTAATCCTAGTAGCAAAACATCTATCAAAATTTATGGAACTTGCCTCCTTGTTGTCCCATGACATGTCTGCATTCCATAGTTGTACGGGCATTTCCTCATCATCTTTGACTTTTGTCAATTGCATCTCTCTTTCAAAATAGTCTTCCCCTTTGTATAGAAATATATGCATTAACAAGGAATACCATGTGAAATGTCTGGTCACCTTGCTAGTTTGGATGCCTATCAATCCTTCGTATATCAAATCTACAAGATATGAAGCAAAATAAATAATTATGGCCAAATGGGGGTGCAAAATTTGTACCATCATGAACATGTAGTGAATGGGCATTTCCTTCTCTTCATCATCCCCACATATCTAACATAAAGAAATGTATGTTGCTATGGCCTTTGGGGTGAAATAGTATAACTTGAAAGGCTCCTTGGTTCTTGGGCCTACCATGACTAGATCTCCAATTTTGTTGAAATATTCCTTCAATGGTCCATTCCTTAGATAATCTTTTTGAGAATCATACACTTATGTGAATTCTCTTTGAACTTAATTTTATCCATTGGGGTATCTTCTCCACTCAACTTGAATACTTTCATGATATCTCATGTAGTTACATTGACCATGATCTTGTCCATTCTTATCCCTAACTTCCCTGGTATCTTATCATACTTGTCTTCTATTTGCATAAGCATATCAATATCCATAAAAACCCCAAGCACTACTAACTTGCCCACATCAAATTGTCATATATTTCTATTAGGAGAAAAAGCATTTCTCTGGCCGAAAAGTTCTCTAAATAGAGCCAAAATAGTCATACCTATATTAGAATCCCTATCCCATTGTCCTAGATCATACAAACCCTCACCAATTTTCAAACTTGGGCTCTTAGGGACCAGTTCTTTGACTTTTGTCAAATCATTTGTCGACCTAGTTAATTATTGTAGAAAATCATCACATACATTTATGTCCTGATAATTTCAATGGCCCCTTAACTCTCTCCTAGGTGCCATCTTGAGTTTAAAACCTTTATAGTCTAATTATTTAACAAATTTGATAGAATATAATAGCTGCAAGCCCTAATAATTCTTTGGATTTTGGAATTTAGACAAAACTTGCACCAGAAATTTACCCATTCTTCAAACAGCCTGGGAGTTGAAACATGATCACTGCAACTTTCTTTTGCTCTGCAAATTTGATAACTATGATAATCAAGATTTGAATTATCAAACACATAACAATCCCATCACTCCTGAGCATTAAATTCTTTACTGTGGAAGCACACATTCGCCATTATTTCACCTAAGTTCAAACTCTCATGGCTAATGGTTTGGAACTCATAAAATGACACCTTTGAATTATGACCGTCGATCCATACATCTTTTCTTTGCATCAGACGGCTCACAAAAAATATTTTACAACATTTATCTTTGTGGACATGTGGAAGCATTGATGAACTATAACTGATTGAATGTTTGAAGATGTTAAGTTGATGATCTTGCAAAATATTAAATTAGTTAATGTATTGTATTGTCATTGATGTCAACTTGATATAATATTTATGGTCATGTATATACTGCTAAAAACTTAAAATAACCAATGAATCAAAGGCTATGCTATCAGTAATGCATACACTAACAAAGTGCACACCGATGGACAAAGTAAAAGAGAAAATTCAGAGTGTTACCCAATGAGTAAAAGCATATCATTACTGATAAGAAAAGTCATAGTGTTACCCAATGAACAAATAATAGTGTAACCTGATAGAAAAAATTATAGTATTGCCTAATGGACGGAGATACCAAAGATAACTGAAGTCACACCGATGGAACAGTCAGTTATCACCGATGACTAACTGAATTATTGATTGATAGAATAGAGAGTTTAGAAATGACAAAAATACTTAGCTTTCAAGAGATAAATAAAGACTTAACTAGTACTTATCATTGTTTTAATCAACAAGATAAAGACGGAGATAAGTAAAGGATTTAAAGAAACTTTTTCCAATTGGCAAGAAGATCTCTACAAGATAAAACTAGAGTTTTTCTTTAAATCTAAGTGGAAAGAATTGTGGCTCATGCCAAGATCAAGAAATCTAAGAAATGGTAAAATTGTGTCTATTTAAGAGACAAGCTTATTCAATATGAAGAATGGGAGTGACAAGAGAATAGATGCTAAAGAGATTCTGAAGGAGAAGAAAGTCTTCATTCAGACCTGATCAACAAGCTAAGAAAAGAGCTAAATTCTACAGACACCGACAAACAGTGATACAACATCACAGAGCAGAATACTGTGGAGAAAAGGTATTGAATTCATTATTTTGATTAGAGAGGTAATGCACTTACAATAGATCTAAAAATCTGCAATTCAAGTTGTATGTGTGAACATATCAATTTACTATTTTAGTTTAACCATTGAAGCATCAAGTCTCTTAACTGAGAAGGACTTAAAAGTCTTTTCTAATTGAGATACATCCCAAGGAGTAGCAAAAAGTTTGACCATACAAAGTAGCATTGGATATTCCCAATACCTATTGATAGGACAAGTGAGTGTTTGATCAAGGATGGTAGCATTAGATGTCAGATACTAAGTGACAAAATATTCATTTAAATCCTCTAACAAGGTCACACCTAACAGTGTGTTTGTAACCTTTAACAGGGTTGGCTCTTCACTGAGCTCACTTCAGAAGAGTGAAAATTTGGGGTATCGATCCCAGTGGTTTTTTCCCTTAATAGGGTTTCCACATTAAAAATCCATGTGTCATGTGTCTATGAGTCATTACTTTATTGTTTTGCATTTCACATAAGTAAATCTGTATTGATCGGTATACACTAGTTATATACTATGTTTCGGTAAATAGAAAGACTACTTACTATTAGTAAACATATAGTAGATGGTTTTACAAATCATTACGACAAGTACTAATTTGATATAAGTATTTGGAGGCATTCATCTTATAGTAAAAAAGATAACTAGAGGTATAATTCTGTTGTACTAAGTTTTAAGGGTTGATTATTGAAATATTTTGAGGCCACTAATTCACCCCCCTCTTAGTTATTACTAACAATTGGTATCAGAGGTTGTGTGCTTAGAAGGAAGGTTTCAAGACCTAAGAAAAAGATCACAAGATGAACAAACAAAATGTGCCCAAGTTGATCAAGGACAACTTTGCTTCATGGAAAAGCAGAATAAGACTCCACTTATCAGTTATTGGAAATGATGTTACTCAATACTTAGATACTTAATATGTGTTTCTCACTGGAGCACCCATAGTTGAATAGATGAGATAGAAAAATGAGCACAACTACATGATGATAGAGCTTGCTTCTTCACTCTCCGATGCTGAATTTGAAGATGTCAAAATATTCACAACTGCAAAATAGATGTGGGATAAATTGATGCTTGTACGTGGTGGTGATAATAATGTTCTGAGAGCCAAGGCAGAAACCCTTAGAGGAAAGTTTGATGATCTCAAAATGAAAGAAGGTGAAAACATCACATAGTACAACACAAGAATCAAAGAGGTATTCAATGCTATCTAAGGAGTTGGAGGTGTACTAGAAGAAGATATAGTGGTAAGTAAAATTCTAAGAACCTTAATACCTACTTATGCTATTAGAGTATTTTCCATATAAGAAATGAGAGTAGTAGAAAATAATAATGTTACTCTAGATAGTTTGATTGGAAGATTGATTTCATTTGAGCTGAATAACTTTGATAATAGTGTCTTACCAAACATAGAATTTGCATTCAAATCTTCTTTGAGAATAAGTAAATCAAGTCATAAACACACTATGAGAAAAGATAGTGATAGTGAAAGTGAAGAAGAAGATCTTGATGAAATTGAAGCACTTATGGCAAGAAGAATGCAGAGGCAAAGGTAAATTACCACTTTGTTGTTTTAATTGTAAAGAGATTGGACACTTTGTTGCAAGATGTCCTAACAAAAGAAAAGATGACAAAAGTAATGATAGATCATTTGAAAAGAAGAATCAAAAGGAAAGCACAAAAGAACCAGAGGACTAAATCAGGTTTGTTTACAATGAGGAGCCTAACACTCTACCCAACCAACAATGTATAGCTCCCGAGGAACAGATTATTGCACCCAAGCATTAGGCTACAAATAATGAAAATCAAGATATTGCTCAAGATGATGTACCAAGTGATGGAGATCAGAATGAAGGAAAAAATGATGATCAAGATGATAGACAAAGAATTGAACCTATACTTTCTAGATATGTCAGAAGGAACCATCCATAGAACCAGATCATAGGAGACAAGAAGCCTGGCATGAGAACTAGAAGTAAGTCTCCAAATACAAGATGTCTAATTTGTGATTTTAAGCCAAAATCTATCAATGTTGCACTTGGTAATGAAGAATGGATTAGTGCTATGAATGAAGAAATTGAACAGATTGAGAAAAAAAAGACATGGACACTTGTACCTAGACCAGATGATAAGAATTTCATTGGTACAAAATGGATATTCAGGAATAAACTAAATGAGAATAGAGAATTTACTAGAAACAAAGCAAGACTAGTATGCAAGGGGTATGCACAAGAAGAAGGGATTGACTATGGAGAGACCTTTTCACCCATTTATAGGCTAGAAGGAGTGAGAATATTACTTCTTATGCTGCATTTAAAGGATTCAAGGTATACCAAATGGATGTCAAGTCTGCATTCCTAAATGGAATACTTGAGGAAGAGGTATACATAGAGAAACTAGAAGGGTTTGTTGATCCAGACAAGATGAACATGGTATGTAGACTACACAAAGCCTTGTATGGATTGAAACAAGCACCTAGAGCCTATTCTAAAAGACTTCATTCATATCTCATAAGCATTGGATTTGTAAGGACTATTGAAAATAGTAATATCTATTTGAAGGAAGATACTGATGCTAACATTTTGATTTCTGAAATATTTGTTGATGACATCATATTTGGAGGAAATGATATGCTATGAAAATCACTTGCAAATGAAATGAGCAAAGAGTTTGAGATGTCTATGTTTGGAGAGATCAAATTCTTTCTTGGTCTATAGATCATGCAACAAAATGAAGGCATTTTCATTACACAATCCAAGTACATCAAGGAAGTGCTAAAAATATTCAAGATGGAAGATTCCAAGCTAGTTGGAACACCAATGGCAACTGGATGTAAGTTGACAAAGGAGAACAATTCATCAAAGGTAAATCAAACTTTGTACAGATCAATGAGTGGAAAAATCATGTATGTTGTACATACTAGACCAGATATTGCACATGCAGTAGGAATAGTTGCAAGATTTTCTGCTAATCCCAGGGAATCACATATGACTGCTATGAAAAGAATTCTAAGATATCTAAATAATACCGAGGAATATGGCTTATGGTACAGAAGAGAAGGAAAATTTGAACTCAAGGTCTTTACTAGTGCTGATTGGGATGGAAAAATTGATGACTGAAAGAGCACAACTGGAGGAGAATTCTTTATGGGTGACAAACTTGTCGCATGGGTCAAAAAGAAGCAAGGATGCATCTCTCAGTCTACTATAGAAGCAGAGTATGTTGTTGCTACTATAAATAGCTCAAATATTGCATGGATCAAATAGTTACTGGAAGGTATGCATATGAAAATTCTTGAACTAGTAATTATCTATTGTGATAATACCAGTGCAATAAACATTTCCAAGAATCTAGTCATGCATGCTAAAACAAAGCATATTTCCATCAAGTATCATTATTTGAGATAACAAGTTCAAGCAAAGAAGGTGATACTTGAGTATGTGCAATCAAAGGAACAACTAGCTGATATCTTCACTAAGCCACTGCCCAAGGATGCATTTGAGTACTTGAGAAAAATACTAGGGGTCAGACCCTTATCTACTAGTCAGTAAGATGACTAGAAGGTTGCATCAGCCTGCATATTATCATAATATCATTCATGTTGATGCAGAGAGGATTGGCATTACTGTCAAATATTTGTTTGGCATTGTTGTCAAAGGGAGAGATTATATCCATTATCACACAAGGAGAAATTATATAAGGAGATATTATATCAGGAGAGATTATATCCATCACATTATCCAAATGTAGAGATGTAACTAGAAAGGGAGAGTACATACAAAGGGAGAGATTGTTGAAAAGAAAGAAAAGAGACATCAAAATAGAAGAATAGTCAAAAGGAGAGGGTTTGACATAGGGAGAGAACTCATCACATCAGAAGAAGAAAGATTCTACATCTATCCAGAGAAAGGATTGAAGATAGAGAGAGAGCTGCAAGAATCAAATCTAAGCTATGTAAGCTTACCAAGGACCATATATTTGTATTGGTTATAGTACATAAGATTGGTAGTTTGATAGAATTCAATTGTTATATTTCATATTATAATAGTGTGATAATGTAGTGTGTTGCCATCAATGCCAAAGGGAGAGATTGATGAACTATAACTAATTGCATGTTTGAAGATGTAAAGTTGATGAGCTTGCAAAACATTAAATCAGTTCATGTATTGTATTTTCATTGATGTCAACTTGATATAATATGTATGGTCATGTATATACTGCTAAAGAATTCAAAGAACTAATGAATCAAAGGCTATGCTATCAGTAATGCATAAAAGTTAAGTATTCACAAAGTGACTATATACACCAACGCAGTGCACAGTGACAGATAGAGTAAAAGAGCAAAGTCACAGTGTTACCCAATGAGAAAAAGAACAGCATTACCGATGAGAAAAGTCATAGTGTTACCCAATGAGAAAAGCACAATGTAACCTGAAGGATAGAATTATAGTGTTTCCTGATGGATGGAGATCCCAAAGACAACTGAAGTCACACTAACAGAATAGTCAGTTATAATCAATGACTAACTAAAGTATTGAGCAACAGAACAGAGAGTTTAGAAAGGACAAAAATGCTTAGCTGTCAAGAGCTAAATAAAGACTTAACTAGTACTTATCATTGTTTTAATCGACAAGATAAAGCCGAAGATAATTAAAGGATTTAAAACTACTTTGTCCAATTGGCAAGAAGATCTCTATGAGATAAAACTGGAGTTTTTCTTTAAATCTAAGTGGCGATAATTATGGATCATGCCAAGAATAAGAAAGCCAAGAAATGGTAAAATCATGTCTATTTAAGAGACAAGCTTATTCAATATGAAGAAGGGGAGTGACAAGAGAATAGATTCTAAAGAGATTCTGAAGGAGAAGAAATTCTTCATTCAAACCTGATCAACAAGCTAAGGAAGGAGCTAAATTTTGTAGACACCGATGAACAATGATACATCATCATAGAGCAGAAGAGTGTGGAGCAAAGGTATTGAATTAAGTATATTGATCAGAGAGGTAATGCACTTAAAATAGATCTAAAAACCTACAATTCAAGTTGTATGTGTGAACTGATCAATTTACTATTTTAGTTTAACAATTGAAGCATCAAGTCTCTTAACTGAGTAGGACTTAAAAGTCTTTTCTAATTGAGATACATCCCAATGAGTATAAAAAATTTTGATCATATAAAGTAGCATTGGATATGCCCGATACCTATTGATAGGCCAAGTGAGTGTTTGATTAAGGATGGTAGCATTAGATGCTAGATACTAAGTGACAAACTATTCATTCAAATCCTCTAACAAGGTCACACCTAACAGTCTGTTTGTAACCTTTAACAGGGTTGGCTCTTCACCGAGCTCACTTTAGAAGAGTGAAAATTTGGGGTACCGATCCCAGTGGTTTTTTCCCTTAACAGGGTTTTCATGTTAAAAATCCATGTGTCATGTGTCTATGAGTCATTACTTTATTGTTTTGCATTTTAGATAAGTAAATCTGGATTTATAGGTATACACTAGTTATTTACTATGTTTTGACAAATATAAAGACTGCTTATTAGTAAACATACAATAGAAGGTTTTACAAAGAATTCTGACAAGTAGTAATTTTATATAAGTATTTGGAGGCATTCATCTTGCAGAAGAAAAGATAACTAAAGGTATGATTCTGTGGTACTAAGTTTTAAGGGTTGATTTTTGAAATATTTTGAGGCCACTGATTAACCCCCCCTCTCATTTATTACTAACAAGCATGCCACAATCCCTCAAATGTTAACCTTCAGTCACTTTCCATCATAGGCTTTGCACGCACTGTTAGATATTTCTGAAGATGCTAACTTTTTACTTCACTTAATGCTAATAGAGGGTCCCAGCACTTAGGACATGCATCACCATGGTGCATTCCCTTGATGTCTAAAGGTCGATCACTTTATCCTTCAATCTTTATGCCATCCATTTGATATTGCATAATATTTACTGTCTTTAACACATCTTTATGTCTCGTAGCTTTAATCTCCTGGAGCACATGGCAAGGCATCACAATGTCTTAATGGTTAAAATCATCGCATCTTTCATTGGAGGCTTTGCACTAGTCACCAAATCTTCTTTAACCTATGATACCTTTACCCAACTAGCTTTATATTAACCATAGTATGAGACTTTCTTGGATGGACATGCATCACAACAATGCAATCCCTTAAAGGTTATGCTTCAATCATCTCATCATTGTGGGTTAACACCAGCCATCAAATCTTCATGCTGTGTATTTACTGAATCTTTAATCACTCGTCGGACCCACTAGACACCACATGGAAACAAGGTGCAATCCCTCAATGGCCATTGTGTGTGCATCTTCATTATAAGCCTTTGCGCCAATCGTTGGATCAGATCTAACATGTACTTGATTTAACTTTATCTTATTGTTCATGCTTGGGCCCACTGAGAACATGTATCAACACAACGTGATCCCTTGAAGTTAACTCACCCACATATTTGGTATAAAGGTAATGCACGAGATGTTGGATGAAAAAACATCTACAGATATTCTTCAATCTGTATCTTCAATGTATCCGGTCCTGCTAAAGAGACATGGCACAATGGTGCGTTGCCTTAAAGATTAAAATTTGATCACCTTCTCATCATAGGAATGTGTGAGCCATTAGATGAAAACACATTAGATCAGCAGATAACATTTTAATAAACTCTTGCAGACTTTAAACTTAGGAAATAAATAAAAAACCATTGTGTTAGGATACTCACAACTTAATGAATGCGAACATATTTTTAAAAGGACACATGCAAGACATGACTTAAGTGGCAAAAAGTAACACAGAAATAGAAACTACTTTGACACATAGGGCTTTAGGACCAAATTTTACACTTAGATTAATACAAGACCCTATTTCAGATACAACCATGGACCCATTGCTTTGGAAAAAAATTTTAACAGACCTAACACTGATGAATATGATTCAGAAGGTTGAATCATAAAATCCATATGATGATATATCTATTGAAGTTTTTTACCATAGACTCTCTAGCACTATCACAGGGAGTGTGGGTTGGAGGACAATTGATTCTAATGTTTTTGTTACTCAAGTTCATAACATGTTTGGAACCCATTACATAGATAAGAGGGTGGATAGAGAATACAGGGTCACAATATGTATATATGAATTAGTATCCCCTTTTATATATCTGAGATAGTTGGTGGCTTGTCATATGTGACCTAAAAAGGATGAGGTGCCCCTATATTTATACAAACATTTGTTTACTAAGTTCTATTTGGGTTATGATGTTGATTTCATAGATTTACCTCCACATGTTGGTCAAGATTGGGCAGATATCAGGATAAGTGTAGATGACCTGATTTACCATAGCCCCCTAGTAAGAGGGAATTGGTGGGTCAAAACCTTTTGATTCTCCCAAAAGGTTTGGAGACCCACACTGGAACTGAATAGAGTGCAACTGAGGATGCATGCCTAGATATGTTTTCTAGCATTCCACCCATCATGAGTCAGGTTGATGATTTGTCATCTAATCATGTGGGTAGGTACATACTTAGATCATAGATGATTGCATGCATTGATCTTTCTAGTCAATTTTATGATCCTTACATCCAATTTAAGCTTCCCACTCCCAATGAGATAACACAACTACCAGAGGATCATCTACATGACACGAGCTCCATTTTAGTGAATGGTCTCCTGGCATCTTATCAGGCACATTCTATGTTACATGTGGTTCCTCTAGGTGATATTCCAACATTAATTTGAGGAGTGTTTGCGAGATCCTCCACATGCAACAATCATGGATAGGGAGATGTAGAGACAAGTACCTCAAGACAAGACAACATCCAGATACATCCTACAACTCCACGATAGAGTGTGGATGATCTTACACCACCTCAACAACATACAAAGGCTCCCCTATAGAAAACACCTACGATCACAATTCCACATTGGATTCTCATATTTTCTTATGGATGAGGCCATTGGTCCTAATGCAGTGTCCTTATACTCTTCTGAGTTATCTGACATTAAACGTGCATTACAACAGGTAAAAAACCATTTAATTTTGATTGAAGAACATTCAAGTAATTGATGTTTGTGACCTATATGTACATAGATTTAGATTTGCATGTGACATTGATATTTGATCTAGTATGTATACATGTGTTTATCTCTATAGAACTCTTGTATTTGTACATGACATTGATATTATATACATATGTACATATTTTTAGATATGTATATAGACATTTAAATTGATACATGTTTGATTTTCATTTTATGTTTCTAGATGTATAAATATGTATGGACATTGATGTTTGTGATCTATATGTACATCCATGTGTACATAGATTTAGATGTGCATGTGACATGGATATTTGATCTAATATGTATACATGTGTTTATCTCTATAGACCTCTTGTATTTGTACATGACATTGATATTAGATATGTATGTACATGTTTTTATATATGTATATATATATTTACAATTACACATGTTTGATTTTCATTTTACGTTACTAGATGTATGAATATGTATGGGCATTGATGTTTGTGATCTATATGTACATATACATACATACATACATACATACATACATACATACATATATATTTATATATATTTATATATATATATATATATGTATATATATACATATATACATATATATGTATATATGTATATATATACATATATACATATATATATATATATATATACATATATATATATATATATATATATGTATGTATGTATGTATATATAGATATTTGAACTAAAAATAAATTTTTGCACATGTACACAAATGAACTTATCTATACGTTTAAGTCTAATTTTAATTTAATTAAAATCTAATTGAAATCTATTATAAATTTAAAAATATCTAGATCAATTATTTGAAACCTAATTACATTAAATTGTACATAGAGAATTACAAATTGTACAAAATAGATCTTGATCAATCTATTCTTGATTGTACCAAAGTATCAATATAATTTATTTAATATAGATCAATTATTCGAAACCTAATCAAACTAATCGATTTCTATAATTTTAATAGATTTAGTTTAGAAAAATTACACTTGTAATTTTCAAACAAAGTAGCTTGATCTAGAAACTTTAATAAAGGAAACCATACTATCAATCTAATATAATGTAGAGACCTTGAAAATAATTTGAAACATAATCAATCTAATTGAACAATCTAATCAGTTTATTAATCAATCTAAATAACCTTAATCGATAGATAAAATCAATCCAATCTAATCAATTGAAAAGAGTATTGAAAGGTCAAAATCAATTAAAATTCAAAACCTAATCAATATAAATTCAATCTAATCAACATACCTAATCGATTTAATTTAATCAATCTAATCAGTTTCTAAAACCAAAGTACCAATCTAATATAACCAGAATAAATATTTATTCAATCTAATTGAAAAATCTAATAAATCTATTAATCTAGCTAATATGACCCCTTAAGCCCTATTATGCACCCTGAAGCCCTAAATTATGATCTCTTAAGCCCTAATATGACCTAATACACGTATATAAATATGTATCTAATCAATTAATTGAAAGCTAATTACATTCAATTGTACATAGATAATTACAAATTACAAAGTATATCTTGATCAATCTAATCTTGATTTTACCAAAGTATTAACATAATTTGTTTAATATAGATCAATTATTTGAAACCTGATCAATTTAATCAATTTCTAGAATTTCAATAGATTTAATTTAGAAAAATTACACTTGTAATTTTATAACAACGTATCTTTATCTAGAAACATTAATAAAGGAAACCAAACTATCAATCTAATATAATGTAGAGACCTTGAAAATAATTTGAAACCTAATCAATCTAATTAATTTATTAATCAATCAAAACAACCTTAATCGATAGATAAAATCCATCCAATCTAATCAATTGAAAAAGGTATTGAAAGGTAAGAATCAATTAAAATTCAAAACCTATTAAATGTAAACTCAATCTAATCAACATACCTAATTGATTTAATTTAATCAATCTAATCAATTTCTAAAATCAATCTAAATTTCCAATCTAATATAACTAGAATCAATATTTATTCAATCTAATCAATCTATTAATCAAGCTAATATGCCCCCTTAAGCCCTATTATGCACCATTAAGCCTTAAATTATGATCCCTTAAGGACTAATATGACCTAATACATGTATATAAATATCTATCTAATCAATTAATTAAAACCTAATTATATTCAGTTGTACACAGATAATTACAAATTACAAAGTAGATCTTGATCAATCTAATCTTGATTGTACCAAAGTATCAATATAATTTATTTAATATAGATCAATTATTCGAATCCTAATCAATTGTGAGACCTACATTAGACTGTCATAGTTTTACTACTTTATTTTCCATGCTCTCAGTGATATTATGTTTAAACATACTTTGACCTATTGGGACTCTTATGATTTTGAGGATCTGTTGAATTATATTTTATATATTTAGTACCTGATTATGTAATCAGGGTACACTTGATATACTATATGCTTTGATTTAGTTTTAGTTTATGATGATGTCATATATGAGACTAAATGTGTAGGTGTAATTGTGATGGAATTTGGTTTAGGAAACCGATGATATATTTATTTAAATTCAAATGTAGATATAGTTTTTATGCAATGTATTATTGATGTCATGTTATATTTTCATATCATGTATCTTGGACCTACTGATGTGTGCATTGAGTGTGCAGGGATAGTTAACCATGGATCTAAATCAGGGACCCAGTATTGGAACCTATGTGAAATTCTATGAATTTCAAGGTCCTGTTTATATAAAGAAACATGGAACTCATTGTATATGAGATTTATTCATAAATTTGGTTTTCATATGTTTATTTCAATTAGTTAAAGTTAATGTGTTAAGCAATGTCATTTGTTTTATTATATTGTGCCAATTTTGGCAATTGTTGCAATTAATGTTGGCATGGCTAGTTATGTGAACCATGGTTAGGTGTAGGGTTAAATAAGGTTACCTAACTATATTTCCCAACCCTACCCAAGGTTATAAGTTTCTAGATGGTCAACTTGACTTAGAAATTGGTGGGTTAACTTTAGGTGTGGTTTAAGAGGGTCTTTTAGGCTCCCAAAAGGTAATCGATGTAGTTTTAGCTACCCAACTTGGTACGCTAGGGGTTAGGGGTCATTTTAAGCCATAAATGAGCCTCTAAACTCATTTATTTCTCCTCTAAAGTCTCTTTTTAAAATTTGAGGGAATTTGAAGAGGATTGTAACTTTGGTTAACATCTCTCTTCTTCCCAAGTTGCATTTAACTCCATTCAAGGGGAATGAAGGAAAGTGAGAGAAAGGGATGGTTAGGGTCACCTTGCCTTTGGTTAGTCTTTGATATTTTGAAGGTTTTCCTATATATGGAAGGTTTTAGGAAGATTTGGGTGTTCACCCATTCTCTACTCTTAGAGAGACATTCCATATTTGAAGGAGCCTTTGAAGAAAGGGTCTTGGAAGGATAGCTCGTCACCAAATTTTCAAATTTCCTTAGCTTTGGAGTAAGGTTGGTCTTATTTAGAATAGTTCATGGTTTCTTGTATTTTATTTAGCTTTAAACTCCATTAATGAAGTCCTATGTATTTTTAAGTTATTTTCAAGTTGAGATTTTGGTGTTTTATTTTATGGTGTTTAAATTTGTGTTGCATTTTGAAAGGGTTTCTTCAAGGCACACTCACCCTTGGGAGGGAAGAGTAACCATGAAGGAGGTGGTAGGAAATAACTCTAATTTAGTGTAGAGTCTCCCATGTGAGGAGGGAAAGACATGGGGTTTCATGATACCCATGATGCCAAGTAGAGCCTAAGGGAACCTAGGGGGCATAAGGAGGTTATTCACGACTGCATCTTGTGAAGATGGTCATTTCAAGTCCATGTGTGGCTTGAAGATTATTTTTTTTACTTTGATTCTCCTACTGTGAGGTTTACCACTACCCCTATTTTTAGGAAGGCCTCTTGGAGACCTTCCTCCTATTCTACCATGTGTTGGGAAGTCTTCAAGGTTTGGTTATATTTGTTATGTTTTCTATAAGTGGTGCAGTTCCTCTTTGTCTCCCATTCCATTTTGGATACCCAAGCTTGGGGGTGACCTTGTAAAGGTCTAGGTTGGGAGGTGAGACTCCATCGTCAACCTCATATATGACAGGTTCAACTGTATGCATGGTGTGTGCAAAGCATTTTGATTTAAAGACTTGAAATTGGAAGTGTCATTGTAATCATTTATTGTTTTGAAAATTTCATTTGCATCCTTATTATGGAACAAAGTTTCAAAGAAATTGTAATCATATTTATATGTTAATTAGATAAGAAATTTTTGGGAGACATTATTTTGGTATGAATAAAATTTTATCATTATCAAAATTAATATGCAAACAAGATTTTGTTTCAATAAGAAAATTTAGAGTAACCATGTTGTTAAAATATCTTTAACAATTTTCCATTGTGATGATCTTGAGAAATAAAAGTAGTATATATAAATATATGTTTTGTACTCAGATTTAGTTTATTTCAAATGATAATAATTCAAATTTAATTGAGGAAAATAATTTTCTTAATAGACAAATTTATCATATTTTGTTCAAACAGATATGAGACTTAGAGATTTAAACAATTTTATTGAAACTCCCTTTGAGATTAATTTATTGGTTGCATTAGAATAGACTTTAAAAAAAGGAGTTAGATAAACATTTGTGCTTTAATGTTTCTATTTTTGAAAAAAAAAGAGCCTTTCAACACTTAGTCATTTTTGTGATTTTATTTTCAAAAACATAAATAACTTAGTGATTATTTATAATTCCATTTTAGTAATGTGTAAAGAAAAACATCAAAGAAATGAATCATAAGCACATTTGACACCATGAATTTTAACATGGAAACCATGTTAAGGGAAAAAACCACTTGGGACCGGTAACCCAAAATTTTCACTCTTCTGAAGTGAACTTAGTGAAGATCCAACCCTGTTAAAGGTTACAAACACACTGTTAGGTGTGACCTTGTTAGAGGATTTAAATAGAATAGTTTGTCACTTGATATCTGGCATTTCATGCTATCTTCGTGACCAAACCCAGTATTGTTTTTCACTTGATATCTGGCATCTCTATGCTATCTTCATGACCAAAATTTTTGATACTCCTTGGGATGTATCTCAATATATAAATGATTTTTAAATCCTGCTCGGTTAAGAGACTTTCTGATTCAATGGTTAAATTGAAACAGTAAATGATCTTTTTACATATACAACTAAACTTTGCAGATTTTCAGATCTATTATAATAACATAATACCTTTTTGATCAATGTTTTCTTTCTGTTCATTTTCTCTACTTCTTTCTTCTCAGTGATGTTGTTTCTTTATTTCTCGGTGTTTGCAAAATTTTTTAGCTCTTGTTCTTCAGCTTGACGGATCGGGACTATATGAAGTCTTTTCCTTCACCAGTTATCTCTTCAGCATCCTCTTCTATTCTTCCACTTTTCACCACCACCAATTCATAATGAATTAGCTTGTCTCTTTATAGACATGATTGTGACCACTAAGTCTTTGTCTTTCTTGTTCTTGGCGTGATCCAAAAATATCACCATTCTTGCTTTAAAACATGCTTTAGTTTTATCCGTAGATTTCTCCTTGACAACTAGGATTAAAACTATAGCTTATCTATAGTCTTTTACTTGTTGATGAAAATAATGTAATCAACTAGTTAACTCCATGTTTAGCTCTTGCTAGCTAAGTCTTTCGTCATTTCTAAACTTCAGTTCTGATCGATGTCTAACTGCTTGTTTTTTTGGCCATGGATTCAATTGTCCTCGGGCATCTCTATCTATTGGGTTTGTTTGTCTGTCGGGGTTGTCTGTCCTTCAGGAAACACTGTAAATTTAGTTCTACTTCAGGCATCTCTTTGGTTGATCGTCGGTAGTTCTTGTTGCATATCTTTCTTGGGTATCATTATGACTCTTCTCTTGGGTTTCTCTATCCATCGGTGTGCACTATTTGTCAGTGTCTATAGTCACTTGGTGTATACTGAACTTTAATGCATTACTGATGACTTAACCATTATTCTTTTGGCTCTTTCAAGTATTAAACAATATGAATATGACCAATCAAATTATATCAAGTTGACATCAATGAAAATATAATTCATTAACTGATTTAATGTCTTTCATTGAATTTCTACATTTCAATGATCATCAACTTAAAAATTTCAAGCATTCAATCAGTTATAGTTCATCAATCTCTCCCTTTGGCATTGATGGAAACACACTACATACTACTAATACATTATGAAATATATAAGTTGTAGTTGATCAATATTTACCAAAAAATTTTTCTATAACCAATACAAATGTCTGACTTTTGATAAGCTCTTCTAGCTTAGATTTGATTCTTGCAGAGTACTTTCAATATTCATTCCCTTCACTGGATAGATGTAGCAACTTCTGATTTTGTCTCTCCTTGTGTTGTAACTTTTGTTTCTGATCTTTTCTCTCCCTTTCCTTTCTCTGATGGATATTTCTTTTCTCTCCCTTTGGATAATCATGTGATATATTTCATATGGATATACTCTCTCCTTTCAGTATATCTCTCCCTTCAATATATTATATGAGATATATTTCATATGGATATACTCTCCCGCTATAATATATCTCTCCCTTCAGTATATTCTCTCCCTTTGACATTAATGCCAAAGTATTCTTCTTTAATAGATTCCTTGAATTTCCTTTCCATCAGCTATAAGCTCTATAGTAGCCAAAATTATCTCTAGTTTTAGGTGTAGATTAGTACCTTATTATGTACTGATATAAATTTGTAGTCCATCTCTTTGCTTGCATCAACATGAATGATCTTCTGATATTGTATGGGTTGATGCAGCTTCCTAGTCATCTTACTGACCATTAGACAACGGTTGGACCCCTAGTCTCTTCCTTAGGTACTCAAATGTATCCTTAGGCAATGGTTTTGTGAATATGTATGCTAACTATTCCTTTGATTGAACATATTCTAGCATCACCTCTTTCTCTTGCACTTGTTCTTGCAAGTAATGATACTTGATGGCAATATTATTTGTCTTAGCATGCATGATTGGATTCTTTGAGATGTTAATTGCACTTATATTATCAGAATAGATAATCACTGGTTCAATAATTTTCATATTCATACCTTTCAGTAATTTCTTGATCCATACAATGTTTGATCAGTTTGCAGCCGTAGCCACATATTTTTCTTTTGCAGTAGATCGTGAGATGCATCCTTGATTCTTGTTGATCCATGTGACAAGTCTATCACCCATGAAGAATTCTCCTCCTGTTGCACTTTTTCGGTCATCTAAGTTTCCAGCCCAATCAACATCAATAAATAATTGAAGCTCAAATTTGCCTTCTTTGTTATACCAGAAACCATAGTCCTTGGTATTCTTTAGATATCTTAGAATTCTCTTGATAGTAGTCATATGTGATTCTTTGGGATTAGTAGAGAATCTTGCAACTATTCCAACTGCATGTGTTATATCTAGTATAGTATGAACAACATACATTAGTTTTCCAATCATTGATATATACAAGGTCTGATTTACCTTAGGTGACTTGTCTTCTTTTGTCATCTTGCATCTGGTTTCCATAGGTGTTCCAACTGGTTTGGAATCTTCCCTCTTGAATATCTTCAGCACTTGCTTGATGTACTTGGATTGTGTGATGTAGATTCATGAGTCTTGTTGAAGAATCTATAGACCAAGGAAGAATTTGATCTTCCCAAAGATTTACATTTCAAATTCTTTTCTCATTTCATCAGTAAAAGATTTGCATAACATTTCATTACCCCCAAATATGATATCATCAACAAATATTTCAGCAATCAGAACATTATCATCAATATCTTCTTTTAAATACAGATTGTTGTTTTCACTTGTTCTTACAAATCCAATACTTATGACATAGGAGTGAATTATTTCATACCATGCTCTCAGTGCTTGTCTCAATCCATACAAGGCTTTATGTAATCTACATACCATGTTCTTCTTTTTAAGATCAACAAACCCTTTTGGTTGTTCAATGTATACCTCTTCTTCAAGTATTCCAATTAGTAATGCAAACTTGACATCCATCTAGTATACCTTGAATCTTTTGTAGGAAGCATAAGCAAGTAGGATTCTCACTCCTTCTAGTCTAGGAACTAGTGCAAAGGTTTCTCCATAATCTATACATTCTTCTTGTGCATACTCTTTACATACTAACCTTTCTTTGTTCCTTGTGACTTCTCCATTCTCATTCAGCTTGTTTCTGAATATCCATTTGGTACCGATTAAATTCTTGTCATCTGGTCTAGTACTAATTTCCATGTTTTATTCTTCTCTATTTGTTCTATCTCTTCATTCATAGCATCAATCCATTCCTGATTCTCTAGTGCAGTATTCACATATTTAGGCTCAAAATCAAAAATTAAACATCTAGTTTTTAGTGACTTACTTCTTGTTCTCATTCCAGCCCTTTTGTCTCCTATGATCTGATTCTATGGATGGTGTCTCCTAAAATACTTGGAAAGTATTGGTTCAGGTCTTTTTTCATCATTTTGATCATCATCTTAACCTTCATTCTGATCTCCATCTCTTGGTACATCATCTTGAGAAATTTCCTCATTTTTGGTGTTTGCACCCTGATTCTCGGGTGCATTGCTCTATCGCTCGGGAGTGATACACTATTGCTCAGGAAGAGTGTCAGGTTGTTCATTTTAAATAAACCTATTGTATTCTTCTAGTTCCATTATGCTTTCCTCATCATTTTTCATTGCAAATTCATCTATTCTAACATTTGCACTTTCAATTATTTTGTTAGAGGACTTGTTAAGACATTTATCAGTTATCAGCTAATTTAATTATATTATTTTATTAAATCTAGAATACAATAAAGTAAATGCACATTCAGATAACATAATAGACGATACCACAATTTGGTTACGGGAAAACCAAATGGTAAAAACCCTGGTGGGAATTAACACCCACAATGAACTATACTTGTTTATAATAATCCCTGTTAGAAGATCTTGCAACCCTGTTAGGAGTTGTTCTTTACAATGCAATAAGTATAGT
>MU225843.1:1714935-1731516 GCA_018584345.1 Thuja plicata
AATAAGTATAGTGACCTGGTTAAGGGTCTGACCTTGTTAGGAGTCTTTTACAAATAACCCTGTTAAGGGTGAGGACTCACTGTCCAAAAGCTCACTGCTTCAATGGTGAAGGCTACAACCTTCTGTAAAATAGCTATGTGCTATATCTGATTAATGAACTGTAGAGTAGACCTATTTTCTTGATCAGTTCAAATGTATTGTAATCTTTCACTTCTTCTTCACATAGATCCTTGATGAATGAAACACAACTAATATTTTGCTTTGTACATTTTTTCTCTCTTATCTTCTCATTCACACTTAGCGTTCCACAAATGAACTTCTATAAGTATCTTCCTCAAAGTATGAGATCATGGGACCTATTAGGAAAATCTTCATAACATCCTTGTTGTCTTAACTAACCATGCAAGAATAATTACAACCGTGCAATATAAACTGAATAGACGCGACACTTCACTAAGTCAGCCTCACCAAATTAACTCTAACTTTGCAATCTTGTTAAAACACGTTTGGCGCCTTTAGATAACTATCTTCAACTCATAATTAAACTTGAATATACATATGCATATCCCAAAGATAGGTGCAACTCAAGAACCAATGCAATATGTCAGCTCTGTACAGACAACCTCCAGAAATTTTAACTGCCATCTAACAGAATTACACAACACAACTGAAACTTCATATCTAAGTCTGTGTGTATGAATAGAAAATAAACATGTCTACAACATGAATATAACCACTCAAGGCTTGATAACATCATTATGATAAGTACATATAGAACACTATTGTATATTATATGTTGTCATTAATGAAAAACATACAATCAACTAGCTGCCAGAAGTAAATCTCCAACAATCTCCCCCTTTGACATTGATGGCAACATATGATATTAAAAAAATCTTCATCCCATGGTGTCTTCTTTCTTTTTACAATCTTTTCAATATCCTCATCAAAGAATCCTCTACACTACTACAGATCCTCTTGTTTGTGTTTATACTCCCCCAGAGTATATGCTCCCCCATACTATATACTCCCCCTTTGACATTAATGGCAAAGGGTGCCATAAACAATTAGGCATAGGTACTACTCCAGAAGTAGAGTAGTCAACCATTCATTAGTCACTATGCACTGATGTTCTTGCTGCTTTATCTAATCAGACTCAGGTGAGGGAATTACTCCCAACTTCTCCTTGAGATACTCAAAAGTATCTTTTGATAAAGGCTTTGTGAAAATATATGCCAGCTATTCTTTGGTTCTCACATAGTCCAATTTTACTTTATTATCTGCAACTTTTTCTCTAAGAAAATGGTATTTGATCTCAATGTGCTTTGTCTTTGCATGCATCATAGGTTTCTTGGACATGTTGATAGTACTGGTGTTATCACAGTGAATAAAAATAGGATAATCAACTTGTATACCAAAATCTTTAACCATCTGCTTGATCCAATCCATTATTGAACAATTCAATGCTGCTGCAACATATTCAACTTCTGCTATCGACTGAGAGATACAATTCTACTTCTTGCTTACCTAAGAAACCAACCTATCTCCAAGAAATATTACTCCTTTAGAAGTACTTTTCCTGTCATCAATACAACTTTCCCAATCTGTATCTATATACACATGAAGTTGTACATTCTCTGATTTAGGATACCATAAACCATAGTCTATAGTTCCCTTTAGATATTTGAATATTCTCTTTATTACCATTAGGTGATTCTATTTTGGTTTAGTTGCAAATCTGCCAATAATGCCAACTGCATTAGATATGTCTAGTCTAGATTGAGTAAGATATATAAGTTTTCCAATCATAGACTTATACAATGTCTTTTCAACTGTTGCAGAATCATCTTCTTTAGAAAGCTAGCTTCTTGTTATCATAGGAGTGCATACTGGCTTATAGTCTTCCATTTTGAAAGTCTTCAATATTTCGTTCACATATTTGGACTGATTTATAAATATTCCTTTATCTGTCTACTTTATATTTAATCCCAAAAAGTATTTTATAGGACCAATCATGCTCATTTCGAATTCATTCTGCATTTCTTTTGCAAATTCTGCACTAAGCTTGTCATTACCTCCAAAGATAATGTCACCAACAAATATGGAAACAAGTAATAATCCATTAGGTATCTCTCTTATGAATAGGTTACAATCTATTTCTCCTTTCTTAAATCCAATCTTGGTAAGATAACCATCTAGTCTCTCATACCAAGCTCTTGGGGGCCTATTTAAGTCCATAGAGTGCTTTCTTCAATTTGGATACCATGTCTAGTTTATCTGATAGATTAAATCCTTCAGGCTGTTCTATGTAGACTTCTTCCTTCAAGTCACCATTTAGAAAGGCTGATTTGACATCCATTTGATATACTTTGAAGTCTTTGAATGTTGCATAGGCCAAGAATAACTTGATGGCTTCTAATATGCTCACAGGGGAAAATGTGTCAGTGTAATCTATCCCTTCCCTCTGCGCATATCCTTTACACACTAGTCTTTCTTTGTTTCTGACCACTGTATCATCTTCATTCATCTTGTTCCTGAATACCCACTTTGTTCCAATCACATTTTTGTCACTAGGTCTAGGAACCAATTCCCATGTGTCATTTTTTATTATTTGATCTAATTCTTCTTCCATTGATTTCTACCAATTAGAATCCTTGCAAGAATCTTCAACATTTAAAGGTTCAATCTATGAAAGTAAACATACCTCTTCACACACTATTAAACTTTTTTCTTTAGATCTATTCAAAACACTGCTTCTCTAATCTCCAATGATATCATCTTTTGAATGATACCTAGATGTGAATTTTGAAACTTTTGGTGTGACATCCTCATCTGTAATTTGTGATACTTCTTTGCTTGATTCAAGTTCATTACATGATACATCAATGCAATCAAACATTTCTTCAATAATGGTGTCTTTACTGTTAGGCCTAGGTTCATCCTCAATCATAGGTGCATATTCATAGTAACTCTCTTGAACCATGAACTTCTCATCAATCTTTACATGAGTACTTTTAATTATCTTCTTTAATCTTAAATTTAAACATTTGTATACTTTTCTTTTAGTAGAATAACCAAGGAAAATACCTTCATTGTTTCTAGCATCAAACTTACCAACACCGTCATCTCTCTTGATGTAGCACTTGCTGCCAAAGATTCTAAAGTATTTTACTGTAGGTATATTACCAAACCAAATTTCATAAGGTGCCTTATCTATGCCTGGTCTTAGTTTTATTATGTTGATAGTATAGACTGTTGTATTGACTGCATCTCTCCAATAGGTATGCACAACTTTTACTTCAATCATCATAGTGCACATTGTATCAAGTATGATCATGTTCCTTCTTTCTACTATCCCATTCTGTTGAGGGGTTCTGGATGCACTCAACTATCTTTTGATTCCATGTTCTTCACAGTAGTCATAAAACTGGTTAGAGGTGAATTCTCCTCCTCTATCTGATCTTAGACATTTTAGTTTTAATCCAGATTCATTCTCAACTTTGGCTTTGAATATTTTGAACTTCTCAAAGGCTTTAGACTTCTCCTTTAAGAATGCAACCCACATCATCCTTGAAAAATCATCAACAAAAAAAATGAAATACCTTTCTCCGTAGTATGATCTGGCTTGAGTAGGACCGCATAAATCTGTATGCACTAGGTCTAACTTGTTTTCAGATGAGTTCTTCTTGCTTCTGAAAGAGCTCCTTATATGCTTTCCCATTACACATTCCCTGCACATTGTGTCAACTGGTCTTGCAATACTTGGAAGGTCTCTAACTGCCTTGACATTTCTTATCTTTACTATATTATCAAAATTGATATGACATAGTCTCTTGTGCCATAACCAACTTTCATCCACTTTTGCAACAAAACAACTTACATCTAAATTGAGCTGAAAAACATTACCTTTTGTCTTTGAGCCTGATGTAATCATGTCTCCTTCTTTGTTGCTAATGATACATTTGTTGTCTTTAAATTCCAAATGATAACCTTTTTCAAGTAGTTGTCCAACACTTAGTAAATTGTGATGTAATCCATCAACATACAGAACATCATCTATCTTATTCTTTCCATCCAGGTTGATAGATCCTCTGCCTATGATAGGTTTGGGAGTATTATCTCCAAATCTAACCATACCACCTTTGTACTTGTCTAGATGAACAAATCTGTCTTTATCACCTGTCATGTAGTGAGAGAAACTAGTGTCAATGATCTATTCAGTTCTAATGTCTGCTTTGGAAATCAAGGCTAACTCTTGTGCTTCCTTTTCATCTTCAATGTCTATTTCCTCAAGCAATTTTTCCATGTCTTTAAGGGCAATGAATCCAATTTCATCTTCTCCTAAATCTTCATCAGTTACACCTTCTTCAGCATGATATCATTCCTTCCTATATATTGGTTTATAATTATTAGATATGAATTTCTTTACTCTTGTGGGACACTTGGATGCAAAGTGGCCAATCCTGTTGCATGAAAAACATTTGAATGGAAACTGTCCTTCATACTTACCTTTGCCTTTGTTTTCTCTTTTAGCAATCATGGAAATGATTTCTTCTAGTTCTTCATCAACTTCTTCTTTCTTAGTATTGCTAGAGATGTGTAAAGGTTTCTTACCATGAACTGAGGCTTTGAAGGTTTTTTCACTTTTGGGTTCAATCTTCAGTCTTGATATCTCAAATGCAGATATTTTACTGATCAAAGTATCTCTCTTGAAGTCTTTTGAAAATTGCATGATTTCCTCTAGAATATTGATCTTGTTCTCATAGTCTGCTGTTAAATTAGTCAACATCTTGTCCATTATGTCTTCTTCTGATATTTCTCCACCATTATTTCTGATTCCAGAAACTGCTTCATTTATCCTCTGATTGTAGGCTCTGATGTTCTCTTCAGGTAACATCTCAAGATTGTTGTATTTCTTTTTCCATGTCTTCCCGTGCGTATTCTTTTCCTGGATATCTCCTTCAAACATGTCTTCTAAATACTTCCATATTGTGTATGCCTTGTCTACTTTCTTGATCTTAGAGAATTCACTGTAAAATAGTGCACTTATAAGGGCTTCTTTGGCAACTGCATTAGCTATGAATGTATCCTTTTTTTTACTATTAGCATCATCTCTTGAGAGGTCTTTTAGAGAGGGAATAATAACTTCTTATGTGGCTATCTCAAAGATGTCAAAACCAACACACTATAAATGTGTTATCATTTTGTTCTTCCAATCTAGATAATTCTCTCCATTGAACTTAGGACTATCTTTTCTGAAGTATGCCATCTAATCTTCCTTAATCTGTTAGGCTTTCTCTTCAAGGCACTTAGCTCTGATACCAATTGTTAGAATAGTCCCAAAGGATAACTGAGGGGGGGGGGTGAATTAGTTATCAACTAATTTAATTATTTTCTTTTATTAACTCTAGAATACAATAAAGTAAATGAACATTCAGATAACACAATAGACAACACCACAATTTAGTTACAGGGAAACCAAATAGTAAAAACCCTGGTGGGAATTAACACCCACAATGAACTATACTTGTTTATAATAATCCCTGTTAGAAGATCTTGCAACCTTGTTAGGATTTTTCCTTTACAATGCAATAATTATAGTGACCTGGTTAAGGGTCTGACCCTGTTAGGATTCTTTTACAAATAACCCTATTAAGGGTGAGGACTTAGTGTCCAAAAGCTCACTACTTCAATGGTGAAGGCTACAACCTTATGTAGAAAAGATATGCACTATATCTGATTGATGAACTATAGATTAGACCTTCTATCTTGATCAGTTCCAATGTATTGTAATCTTTCACTTCTTCTTCACATAGATCCTTGATGAATGAAACACAACTGATATTCTGCTCTGTACATTTTCTGTCTCTTATCTTCTCATTCACACTTAGCGTTCCACAAATGAAATTCTATAAGTATCTTCCTCAAAGTATGAGATCATGGGACCTATTAGGAAACTATTCATAACATCCTTGTTGGCTTAACTGACCACACAAGCATAATTACAACCGTGCAATATAAACTGAATAGACGCGATGCTTCACTAAGTCGGCCTCACCAAATTAACTCTAACTTTGCAGTCTTGTTAAAACATGTTTGGCACCTTTAGATAACTATCTTCAACTTATATTAAAATTGAATATACACACACATATCCCAAATATAGGTGCAACTCAAGAACCAATGCAATATGTCGACTCTATACAGATAGCCTCCAGAAACTGTAACTGTCGTCTAACATAATTACACAACACAACTGAAACTTCATATCTGAGTCTGCGTGTATGAACATAACATAAAAAACATGTCTACAACATGAATATAACCACACAAGGTTTGATAAAATCATTTTGATAAGTACATACAGAACACTATTGTATATTATATGTTGTCATCAGTGACAAACATACAATCAACTAGCTGCAGAAGTAAATCTCCAACATGTATGCCTTGCTCTTGGTAGAATACCCTAGAAATATTCCTTCTTCACCTTTAGAGTCAAGCTTTCCATTTCTTTCTTCTTTCAAAATATAACATTGACTACGAAAAATTCTGAAGTAACTTACATTGGAAGTGTATCTATACCATAGCTCATAGGGTGTCTTTTTGGCATCTTTCTTCAATTATACTCTGTTCAAAGTGTAGATAGTAGTATTGACAGCTTCCCTCCAGAATTTTTGTGTGATTCCTTTCTGTATCATCAATGTTCTTGCACAATGAACAATTGATCTATTTCTCCTTTCAAAAATTCCATTCTATTGTGGTGTTCTTGGTGCAGAAACCTGTCTTTGAATTCCATGCTCATTGAAAAAGTTAGTACGTTCATTAGAAATGAATTCTCCTCCTTTATCTGATATTAAACATTTTAATTGCTTTCCACTTTTTCTATTGAATATTAAGGAACAAAAACATACATCGAGAGTTAAGAGTTATTACAAAATGGCTGGAGTGCTGTACACAGCCCGATCAAAAATGGTGGACCAAAACATCATAATTGTCTACAATAATAACATACTATTATCTACGATAGATACTTGAAGCATAAACTAATGGTGTACAAAAATAGAAATAATTCTAGGGGATCATCATGATCTACATCAGAAGCATTAGAATTTGGGGATACAATAGTGTATCCAATGATTTTGTGGCTCCCAACATCAATTGCTACATCACTAGTAGGTTCCCTATTACCCTCTTTGGCTTGCTTCAGAAACTCTGAGAGCAGGTTAGTGAAATTTTTTCCAGCCTTGTTGATAGTGAACCCATGAGAAATATCCTCTTTATATATAGTGCCCTTACCCTCCTTAAGGATCTGGAGGAATTTGTCTTCTTTCAGCTTTATAATGGCACTGACCTACAGAGAGATATTAAGATATATGAGTCTCTTGTGAGACTTAGTAAGATTCCTTGCCTTCCCTGCCAGAACATGATTACTCGTTGCTTTCCAAATATTCCATAATATTATAGAAGAGAGTAAGGACCAAAAAGAATTGTAAAACTTGCTTCTATTAAAATTCCCAGGTACTATGTTCAGAGCATTGAAGTCAAAGTTGTAGGAAGGGCCAAACATAAACCAAATCTCTGAAGCAAACAGACATTCAAAGAAAACATGGTGGATAGACTTTGGGAGTTTACAAATTGTGTAGATGTTAGATTCTCCACCAGGTTTTTTGAAGGGAAGCTTGTGAAGGAAGAGTCTCAAAAGGAAACAAGTAACCTTAGGTTCCATAGGTCTTGCCCATAGATTGCTAAAGAAAGTGTTCCAGTCTGAGAGGGGAGTATCAAGATGCCATTTGAGATTAGTGTGGGCAAGGATTTCAGGACCATGAGTGAGGTTTTGGTAGAGGTATTTACTTTTGACAACGTAAAGAGGGGAGGAATCAGGTCAAGTAAGCTGGAACATGCAATTATCTTTGGAGCAGTAGGATGAAATCCTACCAAGGCTGGGGAGTGTAGTAGAGAGTAGGGCATGGGTTCTCTTTTGGGAGTGAGGTAGGTTAAAGTCTGTGGCCAATTTCTCCCAAGGGATCAAAACCCCTTCTTCAAGTATATCTTGGAAGCATTTCACACCTTTATCTGCCCACCTCCTGGCAGAGCATCCCTATAGGAGAGATAGGGGTTTTCCATTATGTTTTAGATTCCACCAGATTGAATTGGCACTACATACCACTCCATTCCCTTCCAGAGGGCTAGTGCTACAAATGAATTTATGTACATATCTCCAAGATTTCCAAATAGCCTTAAAGACATTTGAGCCCTGGACACTAATGCTACACTCTAGTCCCAACAGATTAGAGAAGCACAACTCCCTCCATTTCTTATCTTTGCATGGGTGGGCTCTAGAAAGTTTTTTCCTCACCAAGACCTTCCAAGGTTCATCACCAACTGAGGCTTTAGCAATCCATTTGGTTGCTAGGGGCTATGCCTTGAGTCCTAAGATCTTTAAGTCCAATCCTCCTATTTCTTATCTTTGGTGCACTAGGCCCAAGGACTGCATGGAGCTTCTATTTACCTCTATGGAAAACCCCAAGGATAACTTAAAATCATTGCCTTAGCAGGAGAAAAACCCTAATAACTAGATGCATAACTCCTAATTACTTTTAGATACATTAGATAAACTTAAAGGCCAGTTTGAAAAACAATATTCTTCTCCTCTCCCTTGTAGCCTGGAGATCCATGAAGTCTTACATAACCTTCCTAAGGCCAAATACCTTGAATTTGGAGTAAAGAACAAATTGTCCCCCCTCCTCCAAACATAGAACATTGAATACTCAGCAAATTGCTTTGGAAAGGATCCAATTAAAGGCAAATAAAGCCAAGGCTATCCCTAAACCCAAATGGAAGATTTACTCTATCCCATCTTCAGGTTGAGGAGGTTTTTCTTCCCTAGCTCCTCCCATAGACATCTCAGTAGGGAAGGGAGTTGGCCCTGGTAACTTCCCTATACCTCCCTCTATCCCTAGTACTACTCTTGAAGAGCCTAATTTTCTCTCACCACAAGAGAAGGAGGATAAACTCAATAGATTCTCAGAGGTGGTGATCCCTGCTCCCCCCTACCCCCTCCTCCAGACAAAAGGATTCTACCCCCTAAGAAGGAGGGAAGTGCATCCCTTTGCTACAAAGGTGTTTAGAGAGGAGATAGGATAGAAGGACAATCTGGCTCTTAAAGAAGGAGAATTCAATCTAGAATAGAGTGGATTGAACACAGAAGTGGAAGGCTCTTATATCTTCACCTTTGATGACCATAAAAGAAGAAAGAGATCAAGTAATCCTGAGTGGATCTCCCCCTTGGAGGGAGTATAGGGAGTCATTATCAAAAAGAAGAGAGGTAGGCCCCGCAATCAGAGTGGGAACCCAAAGCTTTTCAAAGCTAGTAAGAAAGATATCCCCCTATGTCAGGAGCTTCAAGGCTCCAATGGATACTAGCAAGTAACTCTCTATGATTCTAAAATTTTCATCATGGAATGTCAAAGACCTCGAATCCTCTGATAGAAAGTATGTGGTTAAGAGGTTCCTCCGTACCTTTAAGGATATTGATATACTTTTGGTTCAAGAAGTTAAAGAAGTAGGGTTCTCGCTTGATATAGCACTAAAGTGCATTTGGAAAGATGCAGAGGCCTTTTCCACTCAACACCAAAAGGGAAGAAGTGGTACCTCTATCCTTGTAGGGCCCAAGTAGAGAAAGGTAGTCAAGAGATGGGGCTTCTCTCCTTACAACAGAGCAATGTGGGTAATCATTATGGAAGCAGACACTACCTTTGGTATTTGTTCAATCTATGCCCCAAATGACCATAATGAAAGGATTGAGCTTTGGAAGTGGATCTCCAAGCTTGAAAATATTCCTTGCGTGGTTGCTATAGATTTCAATATGATAAAGAGGGCCCAAGACAAATCAGGGGGTGTGAGGTTTGAGTGGACAGGTAATGAGATGATCTTTTGGAACAAGATGATTTTCAAATTGAACCTTTTTTACCATTGGCTAATAGAAAAAGTGAATCTAATGGTATTTGGTTCACCTAGTCCAACTACCAAAAAGGAGAGAGGAGGATCTACTCCAGACTTGATAGAGTTTATATGAATAAACTATTATTCAGCTATCCTAACACCCCTATGGATAATAGTTTCAGGGTCCTACCTTTCACCCTTTCTCATCACCACCCAATCCTTAACTCCATTCAACTGGTCTATAAGGGGTGTAGCTCCCCTATGAGAAAGACATGCTTTGCTCTAAATTCCTCTCTCCTTAAAGACCCCAATGTTCTTGTAGCCATCAAGATTATTTTTTGGTTCAATGAAGAGGTGGCTGAACATAGCTCTAAAACTAACAGGTGGAATCAGACTACAGAGTCCTGGAACACCATGCTCAAGATTTTAGGAAATAAGAGAGATAAGGATGCAAGGAGGGTTGAGGTGAAGCTGGTGGAGGAGCTCTAGGTTGCTGAACTGCACATTCAGAAATACCCTCATGACCCTTTCTTGTTGGATAATGTTATGCACTACAAGGAAGCGCTCAACAATATGCAATTGGCCAAGACTAGAGGGGCCAAGATTCGGGCTAGGATCAACTAGAACAACTTGGGGGATAGAGGTTCAAAATTATTCTTTCAGACACTGAAGAAGAAAGAAGCTAGAGACAATATCACCTGTATTAGAGAACAAGAGTTTGACATCACCACTCAAGAAGGCATTGTAAATTCCTCCTCATTTTATATCCATCTTTTCACCACAAAGGACAATACTAGTATGGAAGAAGCTAGGTAGAAGATCAAAAGTATCATCCCTAGGAAACTTAATGAGGAAGATGCTGATAAGATAGGAAGAGATCTCTCAGTTGAAGAAGTCAAAAGTGTTATCTTGAGTATGGCCAATGATAAGGCCCCTGGCCCGGATAATCTCACTATGGAATTCTTCAAGATTAATATAGATTGGGTAAAACACAGCCTACTCAAGACCTATAGAGAGGATTTTTCCACTGGGACCTTGGGCCCTATCCTTAATTTCAGTCTCATCAAACTAATTCCCAAAGATGGGGACATACTCTTAACCAAAAAATGGAGGCCAATCACCTTACTTAACGTAGGCTACAAAATTCTGGCCAAATTTTTGGCCCTAAGGATTGCTAATCTCCTTCCAAAAGTTATCAACAAGACCCAAACAGGATTCTTAAAGGGGAGATACATACTGGAAAACCTTATTACATGTTGGGAAGCCATGGAATAGGCCAAGGAAACATGGCAGAGCAACTCTATGCTTATCATTAATTATGAGAAGGCTTATGAAAGAATAGAATGGAAATTTATTCTCTATATGTTAGACATCTTGGGGTTTCTAGTCACCTTCTGCAAAATGGTCTCCACACTCTTGAATGGTGCTTCTGTAGCCATAGAGCTAAATGGGGTCAGATCCAAAAATTTTAAACTTACGAGATCCATTAGACAGGGATGCCCTCTTGTCCCATCACTATTTGTTATTGTCATTGACCCCCTCCACTATCTTCTTAGAGATAACACCCTACCCCCAGTGTTGCAGGAGTAATCCTTCCAAATGGGGAAGAAATATCCAACATCCAATTCATTGATGACACAACTATCCTTATGGCCCTGGAGGAGGATAACATGAGCATACTTATGACTAAGTTGGACATATTTTGTCAGGCGTCAAGTAGAAAAATCTCTATTGCCAAATCAATTATGTTGGGGTAGGATGCCCACCCCCAGGATGGTGGATGAAATATTAACTGGAATGGGGAGGCCCTAACCACATTGTCAAATACCTGGGGATACCATTTGCAGTGGAACCCAACATTAACAATATGTGTAACGCCCCGCCAGGGAACCCAAGAGAGATTAACCTAGAACATGATACTATGTGTGTTGAATAATTTTTTTTTTTAAAGTTAACAAAAGAAACATACATTCATGTGGAAGCAATTACCATTTACAAAAATGTCTTACACTCACAGATTATATGACTCAAGGGTTCCATGACGTTGAATTACTTAAAGCAAAACACAACTAACAATGTAACAAAAGATTTTGTCTGATTAAACATAACAAATACAACTTGCATAACCATAATTATAATCCTCATGGATAACCATGAAACCACTATGAACTCACATCCACTGCAGATGTCGCAGGGTATGTGGTAATCACTCTAATCTACTTAATATTACAACTTCCAGATTAGGTATCACATGCGATACTCTAATACAAGATTTACAATAATGAAATTACATAATAAATGATGAAGTAACATATAGAGCTCATCTACAAAGAATCATCAAGAACCTGGTACAAGGACATTGAATCTCAATGGGTAAAGAATCACTACCACCCGTCCATGTGGAACCACAAAGGTCCACCCCACCGTGTTGAGGAGATAACAACAAATCCCAGTCAGATATCCAAAACCAATGAATAACCACTAAGAAAGGGATCCTAATAGCTCTCTAATCCGGTGTACTAATCATCATGATAGGTAAGACTCACTAATCCAGAGGCAAATGACAACGTATGAAATCTAGCATGTGTAAAGAAAGGTGTCATTATGTATGTCTAACCCTTAAGTTTAGCCCTGATAATCACAATGGATTCTGACACCTAAGTGACCATACACGGAGCTACTGACCTCTCATACTAACAAGGCCACTAACTATGTCAGTTACCTCACAGGGAAACTAACATCTTCTCAACACCATCTTAGCCTATACTAGCACTCAAGCATAGGTGAGGACACATCTTATTAATCTATTTTAATATCCCCAAAATTGTCTTTAGTTATCACTTATTAAGAAACTCCACAATAAGCAATCCAGAAGTCACTTATAGACATGAAACTTATTGCAAACCACCCCCTACTACACATCTAGGTAACCTACCCTAGGCTTAAAGATCTTAACAGATCTGGCATAGGTCAAAACCCTAGTGTACCCCAAATCAGTATCCCATACAACAAGAATGGTCACATAGGTACACAAATAGGTAACATAATTGAAAGGGTCAAATGGTCAGTTTAGGGTAATAACTGATAACACACACACCATAAAGTAATAGAAATATAAACACACACCCTAGCCTCTATAAATATCCTAGGTCATCTAATGCCCCCATAAAACACATAAAAGCAAAAGAGATCCATACAGATGCATAGGAGCAAAAATGTCTCAAAAGACTGAAAAATGAACTATATCCATGTAAATACTTATAGATAACTCATACTTAAACTCCATCTAATAAAAAACTCAATCATAAATAATTAAGGTCATTTGCATTAAAACTATTTAAAACTACCTCTCGTAATCAAATAATTTAATCAATATAACCATTAAATCAAATTAATTTATCTAATTCTAATGTCTCGAGTTACCTCATAATTACATAATTAAAATCAATCTTGTTTGACGTAAATCACCCATTTACATCTCTACTAGGTAATTAATATAACATATTAATTAAATTAATTGCACCTAACAGTCGATATATATCAATTCAAAATTCAATATTACAAATATTAATTCAAATTGATAATTAACATATTAGCTACAACGAACAATTAATATATATTAAATTAAAACTACAAATGAAATGTATTAATTAAATCACACATTAACATAGTTAATAATTAAATTAACTAACCAATTCCATTTTAAAATAAATTACCCCAAAAAAAAACTAAATTAATAAATAAATGTGTTGTCATGAGGGTTTGCTTAATTAGGGGAAGTTGATCCTCATTAGGGGTATTCTTCTCTCATTTGAAAATAACAGGTTTTTGGGAGCATTTTTGGAAGCTTTGGTGTGTGCTTGGGTTTGGAGCATAATTTTGGAATTCTCCTTGCTTGGATTTTGCATTGTGTACTCTTCAACAGATATTGAGGTAGGGTCTTGTTCATGTCAATTTTGGTTTTCGGATACCTGTCTTCTATGCATCCAAAAAGTTAAGAATCCTTTGTTTGGTCATTCCTTGCTTGATTATTTTGTGTGTTTTATGATTTCAATTGGAAAAACATGTTTTAGATCAATTTGAGGTTTTATTCAAGCTTGCATGTCAAATGTGTGCTTGTGGGCATAAAGGGGTTTCATTTTTATAGCATTAGGAGTAAATGGGTATAAGGGTTTCTAGTTTGAATTTATTGTTGAAATGGGTATTTCTGGAAACCTAGATCTTTAATTTTTGTAGGAAAATATATACTACCCTAGTACGGAAGTGCTGTCAAAATTTCGTTGGAAAATTCCCTATGGATCTCCTAGAAAATGAAAAATTAGATTACCCTATAGTTAGAACTATAGTAGAGGAAAAATAAATATTGCCCTTGTAAATGTTCTCTTGGAAAAATCAATTTGAAAAAAATAAAACATCTCTCTGTTAAAAAAATATAGAGAAATAGATTACACCAGTCAAAAATAAATAAATAGAAAAGACAAAAGGAAAAAGCTAATTTCCTATTAAATTCCTTTTTCGGAATTGTTTTAAATTTAAAAAAAAAATGCTTCAAAGTATGTCTTTTAAAAATAAAGTTTTCTTTAATAAAAAAAAATAATTTAAAAATAAAATTGGTTGGAGGAGGCGGGGGCCACCAACTCCCCCCTCCCCTGTACACGACAGACTACCGACACGGTAGCCAGGCCAGCCGCAGTCTAGCCGTGCCTCTCCTTATTTAAGGGAGGCCAGCGGGCGTTGAAGCCAGGGTGGGGGCCACGGGGACCGCCCCCATAATATTTATTTTGTTTGGTTTTTCCTTTTTATATGATATTAAAATTTAGTTTAACTGTTATTATATTCAGTTTTTAATTTAATTTAAATTAGTGTTATTAAATTAAATTAGTTTTAAATTATTATGTTTAAATTAGTTTAGTTGTTATTTAATATAGTTTATATATATGTGTTTTTATATATTAATTTTATTAATATATATTTATGTATATATTAAATTATATATATGATGTAGTTTATTTTAATATGTTGTAATTTATTTAGATATAAGATGTATATATATGTTTAAGTTATTTAATGTTATTTATTTAAAAATATGTTGTAAAGCCTTAGTATAATGGGAATGTCATTTAGGGTTTTACGAACACGTGATTATTAACTGGGTGTTAATATAAAGGGAATTATTTAATTGAATTAATTATCAATATTAATGAGATATTTATTTTGAGAAAATTTCACAATAAGAAAGTTATTTAATTGTGGAATTGAAAATGGTAGTTTGAAGTTAGTATTAACGCCAAATTAAAATGTGTTTCCTTATTGATATAATTATAGTCAAAGTTAGTAATTGTTTGAATGGGTTAATTTATGTACGTGGTGTTTCATAAATTTTCCTATATTGTACCTATGTTTCATCATTATTAAAGATTTAATTAATCCTGAATAGTAATTTTAATTGGATGAATGAATTTGCATGATTAGGAATTATAAATTTATTTATCCTTATGTTAAATTTATATTTTATTTTGTGCATTCTAAATATGAGATTTATTATGCCTTGATGTGTTCTGAGTACATGATCAAATAAATGGTATATTTTAGGTGCTCTTCTATGTTATCTTGTTTTCAGGTATCTGTTGGGCTAGATGCCCCTTAGGACATAATCCAGAGGTTTTGGGATTGTACTTTCTGTATGATGTTATTATGATATCAGCTTGTGTATTTATGATGATGTCATAGACCTGATTTCCTATACCTAACCTAATTTAGTTATGATGTGTTGTATGGTTTTATGAGGGTACTGTGGTTATTGTTTGGTTATTTGAGAACCTATGTGCTCCTGAATGAGCAGGATGCGATTTGTGATCATGCATATCTTCATGTGTTGATCTTGAGTGTAGGAAGGTTAACTAAGTGTACAGTGGGGGAGTGGCTTGCAATGGGGGTCCAGGACTCTGTCATGCCCCAAAATCCAGGCGTAAAAACATTAATCTATTCAAACTTTAAATTTTTATTTAAACATGTTATGAGAACTATAAGAGATGAAATCTTTACAATACCTTTACATATTATACAAATTTAAACTAATAGAAAGTTTGATATATGATTTTAACAACATATAATAAAGCTATAATCCTTTAAGATTTATTTACTTATCACTTTAATAGATAAAAAATAACACTAATTCTGAAGTAGCCAATAAAGCAATTAATCATACGAGTATATAGAACAATTTCTTTCTCTATTATTACAAGGAAATAGAGAATACAATTCCTTTAAATACATTAACCCTAAAACAAGGGAATTACAAATTTCCAATTTCTTTAAAATGTTTCAAGAAGAACTTTAACCAAAGTGACTTTGAGAAGGGGGGGTTACAACAAAGATTCCAAGACACCATCTACACATCCAGGAGCTTTCTCAGGACCTGCAATAACATCAAGGTTGACCATGGAGGCTCACCTCCCAACCTAGGCCTTTGTAAGGCCACCCCCGAGCTAGGGGATCCAGAAATGAATGGGAGACATACATACAAACAAGAATGCACAATAACGAAACCAACAATAATACATCAAGAGATTCCCTCCCAAGGTTTAACAAAAAAGAAGGTCTCCAAGAAACCTTCTCCAAAAGTGGGGTGATAGT
>MU225843.1:1736855-1761007 GCA_018584345.1 Thuja plicata
TATGTATATAGACACATGTGCACATCCCCATTAAATATATTCATGTTTCCATATGAATAAAAAGATTCCATCCATTGCATTATACATCCATATTGCACGATTTATATGTTTTTGGGTTTGGGTTTACGTTTAAGTTTAAAACTTTTGGGTAAATTATATGTTTTTAACATCAATAATACAACCTAAAAACATTTATTGCTTAAAAATGAAGAAACAATAATATATTACAATGCTAAGTGAAAAAAATTCTTTTTTTTTAACATATTTATAGGGGAAAAAGCTTTTGAAAATGATTAAAAATCTAAAAAAAAATTGGGGCCCCTACTTAGAACTCGATCGAATTTCCTCTAAAGCCGCTTTCCCACTCTCATAGCCCCTCAATGTGTAAATAAGGGGCTTGGAGGATTTGTTTGGGTGTTTGAAATATTGTAGGGACTCGACCGAGTCTCACTTGATTGAGTACCACTCGGCCCAATCTACTGGGCCACATAGGCACCATTTGGCACCGTTTGGCACCATGTGGCGCCTACATGGACTCGGCCATGTTAGACCCGGCTAAGTCTGACTGGGCTGAGTCATTCGAGTTACCCTAAACGGCTACACTCATTGTGATTTTACCCTACACCAATAGTATATTCAAGTATGAAACAATGATTATAGGGCTCAAGACAACTATCTAGTGAAAGATCCAACAACTAAAAGTGTTCGGAGACTCTCAACTAATTATCAACAAAGTCAATGAAATTTACAACACTAAGGATGAAAAGATGATTCCCTAAAAGGAATTGGCAAAAGATATGAAGAAATATTTAGAAATGATGTCATTTGAGTAGATCCTGAGAATCAAGAAAAAGGAAGTAGATGCAATGGCTATTGTAGGATCTTTACTTGACATGCTAACAGGTGTAACACATTATGAATTCATGGTTAAATGGCTGACAATCCCTGCCTTTAAATTGCCCAAGTCTGAGGTCATGTGCAAAATTGGTGGTCTCGATTCTCCCTAGTACCAAGATATATATTCCTAATTAATGAACAAGACTATTCCCATTGACTTGTCCTGAAACCAAAAGAAGTAATTGATAAGGCAAGCATCCTATTACACTACAATTTCCAATACACTTAACCAACATAGTCTAGATGGAAAAATCCTTAGCTGTCTCAACTTAGAAGAATCATAAGCAATGATATTAGAAGTACACGAGGGAATTTGTAGTGCTCATTCTAGTGGCTTTACCTTAGCCAAAAATATTTTAAGAATTGGATATTACTAGCCTAAAATGCAAACAGATACTTTCTTATATGTATATAAATGTAGAAAGTGTTAGATACATAGGAACCTCATCCATGCACCTTCTCAGGAGTTGTAGCCACTAACATTGCCATGACCCTTTTTATAATGGGGGTTTGACCTAGTTGGTACAATTTATCTCTTATCCTCTGATGGTCATAGGTATATAATAATGACCATTGAGTATTTCACAAAGTGGGTTGAAACAATTCTAATGACCTACACTACTAGAAAACACATTTCCAAGTTTCTTTTGAACTATATCATAAGTCGGTACAGTGTTCCACAAAAATTCATTACAAATCATGGCTCCCCCTTTAAAAATAAACAAGTAGACAATCTCTGCTAAAAATTCCATATCCATCATAGTTATTCTTCATTCTACTTTCCCCAAGGAAATGACCATAATGAGGCTACAAATAAAACTATTATAAAAATTCTAAAAAAGATAGCTAATAAAGCTAGTTGGGATTGACACCTTCAACTTAACCTTGCCTTTTAGGCATACTACACTAGTTTTTGTACTCCCACAAGTGCCACTCCATATTCAATTTTATACGGTACCAAATACATCTCACCAATAGAGGTTTAACTCCCATCATTACACAAATCACTTTAGCACATCATTTCAAATAAGAATTACGTGGTATCTCGACTATAGGAGCTAGAGTTTCTTGATGAAAAGAGACAAAATACACTAACACATTTGCAAGCATATCAACAATGTCTCAGAAGAAGCTACAAAAAAAATTTCATCCCTAGGGCTTTTGAAGTTGGTGATCTAGTACTAATGGAAAATTAGAAAAATCAAACAGAAAGAGAAAAACCAAGAAAGTTTGAACCAAATTGGTTGGTCCCTTATATCATAACAATAGTCTACAAGTATAGCATATCAAATATACACATTAGAGGGCCAGCCTCTACAAGACTTCCATCAACAAATTGCATCTGTGCAAGTACTATTTATAACTATTAGAGTATACCTATTTCAAAAAGTAAAAAAAAAATTAAAAAAAATAAAAAAGCAAAAAAAATGGTTACCTTGGCAAAAACCTAGCAATCAGGCACCTTTGCTCACACAAAAATGGAAATAAATTTTTCCTATGGTGAAAAATACATTGGTGGTGCCTTGGGAAATTACCATGGTGAAAACTGGGAAATCTGATACCATGTGTAGGGATAATTTCTCTACCATCTATCATCACTCCAATCTAGTATCACTTGTCATTTCACCCCAAGTTTTGCAATAAAACATGTCATGGCTTAAAGTTTTTCAATAGTCCTTGTTTTATAGTCTCATTTTAGCACAGAGTCAGTTGACCATGCCCATTCCATAATAAGTTACCCATTATGTTCTGACTAGGGGCGTCCCAATGTCATGATCCATCAAGCACTAAAAAATCCCTAAAAATCATAAAAATCCCTAAAAATCTGTAAAAATCATAAAAATTTCCAAAAAAATCCCTATGTTTTTCAAAAATGTCCTAAAAAATCTTAAAAATTGGAAAGACCTTCAAAAACATCATAAAACCAAGAAAAATCTGCAATTAATCTCCTTTGGATATCATTTCAAGTTCTTTTGCATTTCAAAAAAAGTATTGAACGACGTCATTCAACAAGCCTGAGCTTCATTGAAACCAAGTCAAAATAGTCAAACTTATCAGTAGGCCCTTAGATTGAGAAAACTGTCTCATCTATGAGCGAATTCCCATAGCACAGTCTTTTTTCAAGACAATCATATTATTTTAGACAATGAAGGGAACACTCAAAACTAGAGCGAGGAGTCTTACACACAGATAGGATCAACAGAATGTTAACAAATCAATCTCTAAACTACTACAAAATGAAGGCACATAATTGGTATGGTTGCTTACTTGTTGGGTCGATTTGGCCTTATTATTTCTTAAGTTTTGCAAGTCATGTTCCTATGCATCTTATGCATCTTCATGATTCCACCTAAGCAATTAGAGATGCTATGATGGTTCATGACTTATATTTTCATCTTCTATCTATGGGATATTGAATGAGAATTCTTAGTAGAGTATTTTGGGTGTCTTTAGTAAGAGCCTTCACAACCACATGTGATATCTATTTTTAGGGCTTGCAATAGATATTTCATTTGTGATACACTTGACAAACCTTGACTCTAAATGCCTGACCTAGATTTATTGGCCCACATTCCTTGTCTATTCAGAGTGTTTGTTAGAATGCAAAAGCATAGTAATATCTAGGTATGATGGTATTCAATATTGGTATAATAAAAGTGGCTCAATAATGAAATAAATTGCTCAAATAAGTTGGAATTCAAAGATGGTTAAAAATTAATTCAAGTTCCAATCAAGAATCGTTCTTATCATTTTCATATTCATTCTGTCATTTTCCTATCTATCACTACTAACAATTATCTTTGTTAGTCATAATAAAATCATTATGATAAAGTATCATGATACAAAAAAAATGCATACATAATAGATCATATAGTACACATCATGCATCCATCCATCATATAAAAGCATATAAAAACACATGTACGTAATTTTGCATAGTCAACCATCATATCTCCATCATAGATAATCACGACATCGCATAAAGTGCATATGAAAATACAAAACATTAAAGTGCATAACGCATCATCATAACATCACACCATAATAGGAAATGCATACATAAAAGAGTATATCATAAATAATATAATATTATAGACATCATGTGCATCCCATATATAATAAAGTAAAGTAGTGTTAGAATAACTGAGAGGGGGGGTGGGTGAATCAGTGGCCTAAAAAATATTCCAATATATCAACCGAAAAACTTAAAACCATAATGTTAAGCCTCTAGTTATCTTCAATTCAACAAGATGAATGCCTTCAATTATACTTATCAAATTACTACTACTCGTAATTCAATGTTCAACCTTATTCTTAAACTTTACCGAATAGCAATCTTTCATTTTACCAAAAAATAGTAAATTATTTAGAGTTTACCAATCAATCCAAATTAGTCATGTTTAATGAAAAACACTAAAGTAATGACTCATAAACACATTGACACATGGATTTTTAATGTGAAAACCCTGTTAAGGGAAAAACCACTTGGAACTGGTAACCCAAAATTTTCACTCTTCTGAAGTGAGCTCGGTGAAGAGCCAACCCTGTTAAAGGTTACAAACACACTGTTAGGTGTGACCTTGTTAGATGATTTAATAGAATAGTTTGTCACTTGATATCTGGCATCTCATGCTACCTTCTATGAAAAAACCCAGTATGGTCTTTCATATGGTATCTGGCATCTCATGCTATCTTCATGACCAAATTTTTTGATAGTCCTACTCAGTTAAGAGACTTTCTGCTCCAATGGTTAAACTGAAACAGTAAATGATCTGTTCATACATACAACTTTTACTAGCATATTTTCAGATCTATTGTAAGCTCATGTTACCTTTTCTAATCAATGCATCAATTCAATACCTTTGCTCCACTTCTTTTCTGCTCGGTGATTCTATGCTTTGTTGCTCGGTGTCCACAAAAATATTTAGCTCTTCCTTAGCTTGATTGATCAGGACTATATGAAGTTGTTCTTCATTAGTTTATCTCCAACATCCTCTTTCTCTATTCACTCCCCTTAATTCATTAATGAATTAAGTTGTCTCTTTATAGACATGATATCACCATTTCTAAGTTCTTGATTTTCTTCAACTTGCGCGTGATCCACTATTCTCGCCAATCTTGATTTAAAGCTTAAATCATATTTTATCTCTTTGACAACTGTCATAAAACAACTTTAAATCTTTTACTTTTCTCTTGGCTTTAAATTTTTGATGAGAACAATGTTAACAACCAATTAAGTCTATCTTTAGTTCTGCCAGCTAAGTATTTTGTCATTTTTTGAACTCCAGTTCCTTTCGGTGTTTACTATTTGTTATCTTTAGCCATCACTTTAGTTCTCCCTGGGCTTCTCCATCAGTGTTTTCTATCCGTCGGGTATCACTATGAATTTGCTCTTCAGGTTTCTCTATCCTTTGAGTTCCTCTAACCGTCAGTGTCTATAGTCACTTGGTGAATGCTTATCTATTATGCATTACTAAAAGCATAATCTTTGTCTCTCTGATTCTCTGAAGTCTTTGACACATTGTATATAACCAATCAGATTATATCAAGTTGACATCAGTGACAATACAATCCATTTAAATAATTTAATCAATTAACTGATTTGATGGCTTGCATTATCTTTCTGCATTTTGGTGATCAACTTAACATCTTCAAACATTCAATCAGTTATATGCCATCAATCTCTCCCTTTGGCATTGATGTCAACACACTACATTATCACTATATTATTACTAATACAATATGAAATATATCAAGTGTATTTTATCAATCTCTCTTATTGTAACTGATACAAAATGTCTGGCTCTCGGTAAGCTCTCATAGCTTAGATTTGTTTCTTACAAAGTGTTTTCTTCAATCTTCAATCCCTTCACTAGATAGATGTAGGACAACAATCTTCTCTCTTTGTTTCTGATGTCTACTAGTCCTCTCATTGATAATCTCTGATGTACTCTCTCCCTTTGTTACTTCTCTCCTTGAGATAGATATTTCATATGTAATCAATCTCTCCCTTAGGATAATGATTAACTCTTCATGGATAATGATTTTGATAATGAGATAATCTATCCCTTTCCTAATAAGATATAATCTCTTTCTTTGATAATGAGATAATCTCTCCCTTTGACAACAATGCCAAACAAACTTTCCATATCATCTCCATAATATATTCCTTGAATTTCCCTATCCATTAGCATTACATTGACTCTAATATTCAGTGTATATTTGTACCTTTTTGTGTACAGATGTATCTTTTTCTTCTCTTCTTCTTTTTTTGCATCAACCTTCATGATCTTCTGATAGTTTGTGAGCTGATGCAATCATCTAGTCAGGTTACTGATAGATAGACAAGGGTTGTACCCCTAGTCTCTTTCTCAGGTACTCAAATGTATCTTTCGGTAATGGCTTGGTGAATATGTCAGCTAACTATTCCTTTGATTGAACATAATCTAGTATCACTTCTTTTTCTTCCACTTGTTCTCTTAAGTGATGATACTTGATTGCTATGTGCTTAGTCTTAACATGCATGACTCGGTTATTTGATATGTTTATTGCACTAGTATTATCACAATAGATAATTTATGGTTCAAGGATTTTCATACTCATACCTTCCAGTAACTGTTTGATCCATGAAATATTTGAGGAATTTGTAGCAGCAACCATATATTCTGCTTTTGCAGTAGATTGTGAGATGTATCCTTGCTTCTTGGTGATCCATGTGATAAGTCTATCACCCATGAAGAATGCTCCTCCAATTGTGCTCTTTTGGTCATCAATGTTTCCAGCCCAATCAACACTTGTATAGTCTTGTAGCTCAAATTTTCCTTATATTTTATAGCATAAGCCATAGTCCTCGGTGTTCTTTAGATATCTTAGAATTATCTTGAAAATAATCATATGTGATTCTTTGGGATTAACAGATAATCTTGCAACTATTCCTACTGCATGTGCAATATCTAGTCTGGTATGAACAACATACATTAGTTTTCCAATCATAGCTCTATATAAGGTCTGGTTTACCTCATTTGATTTTTCTTCTTTTGTCAGCTTACATCTGGTAGCCATAGGTGTTCCAATAGGTTTGGAATCTTCTATTTTGAGTATCTTCAACACCTCCTTGATGTATTTGGATTGAGTGATATATATACCTATTTCTTGTTGAAGAATCTGAAGACCAAGAAATAATTTGATCTCCCCAAACATAGACATTTCAAACTCTTTTCTCATTTCATTAGCAAAGGATTGACATAAAATTTCATTTCTCCCAAAAATGACATCATCAAAAAATATTTCAGCAATCAGATTATTACCTTCGGTATATTCTTTTAAATAGAGATTGTTATTTTCACATGTTCTTAAAAATTCAATGCTAATGAGATATGAGTGAAGTCTTTCATACCAGGCTCTTGGTGCTTGTTTCAATCCATACAAGGCTTTATGTAGTCTAGATACCATGTTTTACTTGTCTGGATCAAAAAACCCTTTTGGTTGTTCAATGTATACCCGTTCCTCTAGTATTCCATTTAGGAATGTAGATTTGACATCCATCTAATATAATTTGAATCCTTTGAATGCAGCATAAGGAAGTAAGATTCTAGCTCCTTCTAGTCTGGAAATGGGTGCAAAGGTTTCAACATAGTCAATACCTTCTTCTTGTGCATACCCCTTGCATGCTAATCTTGCTTTGTTTCAAGTGACTTTTGCATTCTCATTCATCTTGTTTCTGAATATCCATTTGGTACCGATGACATTCTTGTCATTTGGTCTTGGTACTAGTGTCCATGACCTATTCTTCTCTATTTTTTCTATTTCTTCATTCATAGCACTTATCCATTCTTCATTTTCAAGTGCATTATTAACAAATTTTGGATCAAAATCACAAATTAAACATCTGGTATTTAGTGACTTACTTCTTGTTCTTGTTCCAGCGTTATTGTCTCCTATGATTTGATTCTATGGATGATTTCTTCTAAAATAATTGGAAAATTTTTGGTTCAGGTTTGTGTCTATCATTCTGATAATCATCTTGACCTTCATTCTAATCTCCACCGCTCGAAACATCATTTTGAGGATTTACCAAATTTTTGATAATTACTGCCTGATGCTCAGGTGCAATGTTCTACTACTTAGGAGTGATACACTGTTGCTCAGGTAGAGTGTTAGGATTTTTAGTGTAAACAAATCTATTGTAGTCCTCTAACTCCTTTGTGCTTTCCTTTTCATTATTTTTTTCATATTCATCTATTTTCACATTTTCACTTTCAATGATCTTGTTAGATGACTTGTTAAGACATTTATAAGCCTTGATTTTGGTTGAATACCCTAGAAAGATACCTTCATCACTTTTGGAGTCAAGCTTTCCATTTTTATCATCTTTTAAAATATAACATTGACTACCATAAATTGTGAAGTAACTTACATTGGGTGTATGACCATACCATAGCATAGGGTGTCTTCTTTGTGTCTTTCTTCGATTGTACTATGTTCAATGTGTAAATAAAAGTACTGATAGCTTCCCTCCAGAAATTTTGAGTGATGATTTTCTCAATCATCAATGTTCTTGTACAATCAACAATGGATCTATTTCTCCTCTCAGGAATCCCATTTTGTTGTGGTGTTCTTGGTGCAGAAACTTGTCTTTTAATTCCATGCTCATTGCAATAGTTAGTGAGCTCAGCTGAAATAAATTCCCCTTCTGTATCTGACCTTAAGCATTTTAATTCCTTACCACTTTGATTTTCTACCATAGCCTTATACCTTTTAAAAATCTTGAGTTCTTTTGATTTATCTTTTAGAAACATAACTTCCATCATTCTAGAATAATCATCTACAAAGAGAATGAAGTACCTATCTCCATAGTATCTCTTTGTCCTCGTGGGTCCACATAAATCAGTATGGACTAATTCTAGAATTACATCAGATGTATGGGATTTACTCTTGAAACTAGACTTTGTCATCTTACCTTTTTGACAATTCTTACACATGACATGCTCGGGCTTAGACATTCTCGGTAAGCCTCTTACTTTCCTTTTATTTCTGATCTTTATCATGTTGTCAAAATTTACATGGCATAGTATCTTATGCCACAACCATATGTCTTTGTTTCTAGCCATTAAAAAAGTGGTGTTAATGTCATCAAGATAGAAAAGGTTACCTTTTGTATGTTCACCGGTTCTGATCAACCTTCCTGATTCATTGAAGATCTTTGTCTTCTTATTTTCAAATGCTACTCGATGACCTATGTTATTTAGCTGTGAAACAGTCAAAATATTATAATTGAGTCCTTTTATCCAGTAAGCATTTTCACATTTGATCAGGTTGCTCAACATTATAGTTCCTTTACCTTCAACTAGATAAGGTGTGTCATTACCCATTCTTACTGATCCACCATTATAGTATTCAAAAGTCTCAAACTTTTGTTTATCACCGGTCATGTGGTGAGTGCAGCCACTATCTATAATTCATACACCATTTTTACTAACCTTGGATATGAGTGCAATTTCTACATACCTTTGTTCTGCTTCATGTGAGTCATCCTTCATGGCTACAAATACCATCTCAATGTCTTCATTAGATTCACTGTTAGTATCATCAGTTATGTTCTCAGTTAGGTAACAATCTTTCTTCCCTTTGTGCTTGTATTCTCAGGTATCTCTTCTGTCAGATTGTTAGTTGCTTCGATAATCTATGTTATTACCTCTATCAAACTTCTTCTCATAAGATTTTTTTTTACTTCTGTCATCTTTTCTTCTGTTGGGACATCTTGCAGCAAAGTGTCCAACCTCTTTACAATTGAAACACACAAGTGCTAATTTACCTTTGTATCTACCTTTGCCTCTCTATAATCTTCTAGCCATTAGTTCTTCAATATCATCAAGTTCTTCATCATCAGTATCACTTTCACTATCATTTATCATAGTGTGTTTATGACTTGATTTTCTTACTCTTAAAGAAGATTTGAATGCAAAATCTTTAGGTGGTAAGAAACTATTATCAAAGTTATTCATCCAAAATGAAATTAGTCTACCAATTAGACTATCTAGAGTAACAGTGTTGTTTTCTATTGCTCTCATTATTGTATAGCAGATACTCTAATAGCATAGACATGCAATAAGGTTCTTAGGATTTTACTTACCACTGTCTCTTCTTTAAGTACATCACCAACTCCTCGGATGGCATTTACTACCTCTTAAATTATGCAGCTATACTGAGTGATATTTTCTCCTTCTTTCATCCTTAGGTCATCAAATTTTCCTCTTAGGCTCTCTTCCTTAGCTCTAATTACATTAGAATCTCCTCCATGTACCATCTTCAATTTATCCCACATTTTCTTTGCAGAGGTGAAAGTTTTGACATCTTCAAACTTAGCATCAGAGAGTGAGGAAGAAAGCTCTATTATCATGCAATTGTAGTCATGATTTTATCTCAATTTCTCAAGGGTGTGAGGTCTTGTAGGAAACACATATTCAGTATCTAGGTATTGAGTAACATCATTTACAATACCTGATAGGTGGAGTCTTATTCTGCTTCACCATGATTCAAAGTTGTCTTTATTCAACTTGGGCACATCTTGTCTATTCATCTTGTGATCTTTTTCTTGATCTGTTAAACTCCATTTCTAAGAACACAAGCTCTTATACCAATTGTTAGAATAACTAAGAGGGGGGGGTGAATCAGATGCCTCAAAAATATTCCAATATATCAACCCAAAAACTTAATACCACAATGTTAAGCCTCTAGTTATCTTCATTCCAAAAAGATGAATGCCTTCAATTATCAAATGACTACTCAAAATTCAATGTTCAACCTTATTCTTAAACTTTACCGAATAGTAGTCTTTAAATTTACAAAAAAATAGTAAATTACTTAGAGTTTACCAAACAATCCAAATTAGTTATGTGTAATACAAAGCACTAAGGTAATGACTCATAAACACATTGACACATGGAATTTTAACGTGGAAACACTGTTAAGGGAAAAACCACTTGGGACCGGTAACCCAAAATTTTTACTCTTCTAAAGTGAGCTTGGTGATGAGCCAACCCTATTAAAGGTAACAAACACACAGTTAGGTGTGACCTTGTTAGAGGATTTAATAGAATAGTTCATCACTTGATATCTGGCATCTCATGCTACCTTCTATAACAAAACCCAGTGTATTTTTTCATATGGTATATGGAATCTCATGCTATCTTCATGAACAAAATTTTTGATACTCTTTGGGATGTATCTCAATTAGAAAAGGATCTTTAAATCCTACTTGGTTAAGAGACTTTTTGATCCAATGGTTAAAATGAAACAGTAAATGATTTGTTCATACATACAACTTATACTTGCATATTTTTAGATCTATTGTAAGCTCATGTTACATTTTCTGATCAATGTATTAATTCAATACCTTTTCTCCACTTTATTTCTACTTGGTGATGCTATGCTCTATTGCTTAGTATCTGCAGAAATCTTTATCTCTTCCTTAGCTTGATTGATCAAGACTGTATGAAGTTTTTCTTCATCAGTTTCTCTCCAACATCCTCTTTCTTTATTCACTCCCCTTAATTCATTAATGAATTAAGTTGTCTCTTTATAGACATGATATCACCATTTGTAAGTTATTTATTTTCTTCAACTTGGCGTGATCCACAATTCTTGCCAATCTTTATTTAAAGCTTAACTCCTATTTTATCTCTTTAACAAATATCATAAAAAAACTTTAAATCTTTTACTTATCTCTTGGCTTTAACTTGTCGATGAGAACAATGTTAACAACTAGTTAAGTCTATCTTTAGCTCTACCAGCTAAGTATTTTTTCATTTTGTGAACTCTAGTTCCTTTTGATGTTTACTCTTTGTTATCTTTGGTCATCACTTCAATTCTCCTCAGGCTTCTTTGTCGGTGTTGTCTTTTCATCGGGTATCACTTTAGTTTTGGCCGTCAGTCATGCTTGTGATTCTTTTGATTGGTAATGCTCATCATTTTTCATGCTCGGGCATCTCTATGTCTTTGCTCTTTAGGTTTCTCTATCCATGAATGCTTATCTATTATCCATTACTAAAAGCATAATCTTTTTCTCTCTAATTCTCTGAAGTCTTTGACACATTATATATAACCAATCAGATTATATAAGATTGACATCATTGACAATACAATCCATTTAACTGATTTAATCAATTAACTGATTTGATGGCTTGCATTATCTTTCTTCATTTCGGTGATCAACTTAACATCTTCAAATATTCAATCAGATAAATATCATCAAGTAGATCATTAACACATCATATAAAGTTACCAAAATTGCATCATGTATATAAATAACATAAAATGCATCATGGTAAAATTTCATCAAGGAGAGCTCATAAGCTCACAAATTATATGCAAATTTTATCTATCCAAAATCAACTAGAATTGCCTCCGCCCTATGGTTTAAGAGGCCTAGGTGGTACTAAAGTAGAAGTCCCATCCTTGGTTTGTCTTGGAAGAATAACTATCACTAATGGTGATGCTCTTCCACATGGAATCATTGTCCCATTTCCCTAAGAACCCTCTAAGATTTATGAGATGGAGTGTAACTAGGAATCCTCTATGCTACTAGCACAACCTACTCATATGCCCCTACCAGTAATCAATCTCCCTCTACATATCCCAAGCATGTCTACTAGCATCTATACCTTCTTCCAAAGACTATTAATCAATTGTTATGTGGTGGCATCCTAAACACTTGATATTAAATCCCTCACACACACACACACACACACATATATATATCCACCACCCTAGCTCTGGCCTCTATTGTTTGTTCTCTTCTCTTTGTTGCATATATCTCCCTCATATCATCCCTCTCCACATCAATCTCCCTCTCTATCCTCTCAATCTTCCTATCAAAGGTGGTCACCCTCCTAGCATACCAGTGACACTCCACATCTACAGCTTGAGATCTACCATATTCCTTAATAACCCTTTCCTCTTGTTGACTCAATATACTCAGTATATCATCATACTGGCCCTATAAGTCTCATCAGTACTATCACAAACTATCTTGGTTTGTAGAATTGATGTCAAAACTAGGACCCTCTGCTCTTAGGTACATCTTGTGTTGGCTCATCAAATCCACCTATAGCTATATCCATCAACCTTATAGCTACATCCTATGGCCTCCTTTATCTCCTCATCACTGATAGAAGAGTCAGTTCTATTGCTAGTACTCCCTATCTCCTCCAAACTGCTACTAGTCACATTAATATGAGCTTCCTCCTCTCCCACATCCTTTGCCACTACAACAGGTGCACTACTAGGAGAAATAAATAGGGCATCCACAACACTAACTCCTCTTCCACCCCTATCATCTCCATCTCTGTCTCCATTTCCTTTCCCTCCCCCTCATCCTCCATCTCTTACTCCTATTTTCCCTTCATCTCTCCCTCCCCCGCAAACACTACCATCTCCACCATCATCACAATCACCTCTACCACCTCATCCTCCATCCCTCCCCTTGTCTCTCCCCCCACCCCATAGGAAATCCTATCATGGGTATCATGAAACCACATGTCTTTCCCTCCTCACATGGGGGACTCTACACTAAATTAGACTTATTTCCTACCACCCCCTTCAAGGTTACCCTTCCCTCCTAGGGGTGAGTGTGCCTTGAATAAACCCATTCAAAATGCAACACAAATTTAAACACCACAAAATAAAACACCAAAATCTCAACTTAAAAATAACTTAAAAATACATAGGACTCCATTAATGGAGTTTCAAGCTCAAGAACATAAAAGAAAACATGAACTACTCTAAAGAAGATGAACCTTACTCCAAAGCTAAGGCAAGTGGAGAATTCGGTGATGAGCTATGCTTCCAAGACAAAGCCTCCTTCAAATATGGAATCTCTCTCTAAGAGTAGAGAGTGGGTGAACACCCAACTCTTCTGAAAACCTTCCATATATAGGAAAATCTCTAAAATATCCAAGACTAACCAAAGGTGAGCTAACCCTAACCATCCATTTCTCACACTTGTCTTCATTCTCCTTGAATGGAGTTAAATGCAACTTGGGAAGAAGAGAGAGGTTAACCAAAGTTACAATCCTCTTCAAATTCGCTCAACTTTGAAAAGGAGACTTTAGGGGAGCAATAAATGAGTTTAGAGGCTCATTTATGGCTTAAAATGACCCCTAACCCCTAGGGTACCAAGTTGGGTAGCTAAAAATACCCCGGTTACCTTCTGGGAGCCTAAAAGACCCTCTTAAACCACACCTAAAGTTAATCCACAGATTTCTAAGTCGAGTTGACCATCTAGAAACTTCTAACCTTGGGTAGGCTTGGGAACTACACTTAGGTAACCTTAGTTAACCCTACACCTAACCATGGTTCACATAACTAGCCATGCCAACATTAATTGCAATAATTGCCAAAATTGGCACAATATAATAAAATAAATGACATGGATTAACACATTAACTTTAACTAATTGAAATACACACATGCAAACCACATTTATGAATAAACCACATATATAATGAGGTCCATGTTTCTTTATATAAACAGGACCTTGGAATGCACAAAATTTCATATAGGTTCCAATATTGGGTCCCCGATTTAGGTCCATGGTCAACTATCCCTGCACAGTCAATGCACACATCAGTAGGTCCAAGATATATGATATGAAAGCATACTATGAAATCAATAATACATTGCATAAAAACTATTTCAACATTTGAATTTAAATAAACATATCATCAGTTTCCTAAACCAAATTCCATCACAATTACACCTACACATTTAATCTCATATATGACATCATCATAAACTAAAACTGAATCAAAGAATATAGTATCTCGAGTGTACCTTGATTACATAATTAGGTACTAAATATATAACATAGGATTCAACATATCCTCAAAATCATAAGAGTCCCAATAGGTCAAAGTATGTCTAAACATATTATCACTGAAAGCATGGAAAATAAAGTAGTAAAACTATGACAGTCTAATGTAGGTCTCACAATTGATTAGGTTTCAAATAATTGATCTATATTAAATAAATTATATTCATACTTTGGTACAATCAAGATTAGATTGATCAAGATCTACTTTGTAATTTGTAATTATCTTGTACAATTGAATGTAATTAGGTTTCAATTAATTGATTAGATAAATACTTATATACATGTATTAGGTCATATTAGTTCTTAAGGGATCATAATTTAGGGCTTAAGGGTGCATAATAGGGCTTAAGGGGTCATATTAGCTTGATTAATAGATTGATTAGATTTTTCAATTAGATTGAATAAATATTGATTCTGGTTATATTAGATTGGTACTTTCAATAAATTTTAGAAATTGATTAGATTGATTAAATTAAATCAATTAGGTATGTTGATTAGATTGAATTTACATTTATTAGGTTCTGAATTTTAATTGACTCTCATCTTTCAATACTTTTTTGATTTAGATTGATTTTATCTATGGATTAAGGTTATTTTGATTGATTAATAAATTAATTAGGCTGATTAGGTTTCAAATTATTTTCAAGATCTCTACATTATATTAGATTGATAGTTTGGTTTCCTTTATTAAAGTTTCTAGATCAAGATACTTTGTTTGAAAATTACAAGTGTAATTTTTCTAAATTTAATCTATTGAAATTCTAGAAATTGATTAAATTGATCAGGTTTTGAATAATTTATCTATATTAAATAAATTATATTGATACTTTGGTAAAATCAAGATTAGATTTATCAAGATATATATTGTAATTTGTAATTATCTATGTACAATTGAATGTAATTAGGTTTCAATTATTTGATTAGATAGATATTTATATACATGTATTAGGTCATATTAGGGCTTAAGAGATCATAATATAGGGCTTAAGGGTGCATAATAGGGCTTAAGGGGTCATATTATCATGATTAATAGATTTATTAAATTTTTCAATTAGATTGAATAAATATTTATTCTGGCTATATTAGATTGGCACTTTGATTTTTGAAATTGATTAGATTGATTAAATTAAATTTATTAGGTATGTTGATTAGATTGAATTTATATTGATTAGGTTTTGAATTTTAATTGATTCTGACCTTTCAATACTCTTTTCAATTGATTAGATTGGATTGATTTTATCTATCGATTAAGGTTGTTTAGATTGATTAATAAATTGATTAGATTGTTCAATTAGATTGATTATATTTCAAATTATTTTCAAGGTCTCTACATTATATTAGATTGATAGGTTTGTTTCCTTTATTAAAGTTTCTAGATCGAGCTACTTTGTTTGAAAATTAAAAGCGTAATTTTTCTAAATTAAATCTATTAAAATTATAGAAATTGATTAGTTTGATTAAGTTTAGAATAATTGATCTATATTAAATAAATTATATTGATACTTACATACAATCAAGAATAGATTGATCAAGATCTATTTTGTACAATTTGTAATTCTCTATGTACAATTTAATGTAATTAGGTTTCAAATAATTGATCTAGATATTTTTAAATTTATAATAGATTTCAATTATATTTCAATTAAATTAAAAATAGACTTAAATGTATAGATAAGTTCATTTGTGTACATGTGCAACAATTTATGTTTAGTTCAAATATCTATATATAGAAACAAATGTATAGACTACATGATCAAATATCAATTTAAATATCCACACACACACACACACACACACACACATATATATATATATATATATAAGTTCATTTGTGTACATGTGCAACAATTTATGCTTAGTTCAAATATATATATATAGAAACAAATGTATAGACTACATGATCAAATATCAATTTAAATATCCACACACACACACACACATACATATATATTAATACATATATACATAGATATATATACATATATATACATACATACATATACATATATACATACATACATATATATATACATATATATATACATATATACATATATATATACATATATATATATGTATATATATACATACATATATATACATACATATATATACATATATATATATATACATATACATATACGTGTGTGTGCGTGTGTGTGTGTGTGTGTATTTATGTATGTATGTATGTATGTATATGATGAACTATAACTGATTGAATGCTTGAAGTTGTTAAGTTGATGATCACCAAAATGCAGAATGTTAATGCAAGACATTTAATTAGTTAATGGATTGTATTGTCATTGATGTCAACTTGATATAATTTGATTGGTCATATTCATATTGTCAAAGAATTCAAAGAACCAGAGAGATAAAGGTTATGTTATATGTAATGAATAAAAGTTCAGTATTCACAAAGTGACAACATACACCGACGGACAGTGCACACTGACGGATAGAGGAACCTGAAATAAAAGTCACAGTGATACCTGAGTAAGTTACTTGAAAAGCATTACCGATGATGAACCAAAGAGATTCTTGAGCAGAACTGAATGTCACAGTGTTGCCAGACAGACAGACAACCCCGACAGATGTGATTCCCGAGGACAAATGAAGTCAAGACCGAGAAAAGAGGTAGTTAGACACTGATCAGAACTAAAATTTAGAAATGACAAAAGACTTAGCTTGCAAGAGCTAAACATGGAGTTAACTAGTTGCTTACATTGTTTTCATCGACAAGTAAAAGGCTAGAGATAAGGTAGAGTTTTAAAGGCATTTGTCAAGGATGAATCTACAGATAGAACTAAAGCAAGCTTTAAAGAAAGAATGGTGAGATTTTTGGATCATGCCAAGAACAAGAAAGACAAGGACTTAGAAACGGTCACATTCATGTCTATAAAAGAGAAAAGATAATTCATTGTGAAGTGGCGTAGGTGAATAGAGAAGAGGATGTTGAAGAGAATACTGGTGAAGTAAAAGACTTCATACAGTCCTAACAAATCAAGCTGAAGGAAAGAGCTAAAGATTTTTGCAGACATCGAGAAATAAAACAACAACATCACCAAGAAGAAAGATGTGGAGAAAAAGGATGAAAGAAAACATTGATTAGAAATGTATTGTGTGCTTACAATAGATCTGAAAATTCTCAAATCTTAGTTGTATATGTGAACAAATCATTTACTATTTCAGTTTAGCCATTGAGCAGAAAGTCCCTTAACCAAGCAGGATTTTAAAAATCCTTTATATATTGAGAAACATCCCAAGGAGTATCAAAAAGTTTGGTCATGAAGATAAAAAAGAGATGTAGATATAAAGTGACAAACTACATAGGGTTTGGTCATGAAGATAGCATAAGATGTCAGATATCAAGTGACAAACTATTCTGCTAATTCCTCTAACAAGATCACACCTAATAGTGTGTTTGTAACCTTTAATAGGGTTGGCTCTTCACCAAGCTCACTTTAGAAGAGTGAACATTTTGAGTTATCGGTCCCAAGTGGTGTTTCCCTTAATAGGTTTTTCTTGTTAAAATACATGTGTCAAATGTGTTTATGAGTCATTTCTTTCATGTTTTGCTTTACACATTGCTAAAATAGGATTATCGGTAATCACTAAGTTATTTACTGTGTTTCGGTAAATAAATACTACTTATTGGTAAAGTAAAGAATAAGGATAAAAAGGTGAACTTCGAGCAGCAATTATTTGATTATATTGTTTTAAGGCATTCATCTTGTAAGGAGAAAAGATAAATAGAGGTTTATTGGATTAATTTTTGAGGCCACTGATTCACCCCCCCCCTTTAGTTATTTCTAATAACTGGTTTTAGAGATTTGTGTCCTTAGAAGGAAGGTTTCAAGAGCTAAGCTAAAGATAACAAGATGAGAAAAATGGATGTGCCTAAGTTTAACAAGGAAAACTTTGCATCATGACAAAGAAGGATAAGACTCCACTTATCAGGTATTGTAAATGATGTTACTCAATACTCGGATACTAAATATGTGTTTCCTACAGGACCTCATACACTTGATGAATTGAGAGAAAAGCATCAGTACAATTATATGATGATAGAACTTGAATCCTCACTCTTTGATGCTAAATTTGAAGATGTCGAATCATCCACCACTACACAAAAAATGTGGGACAAATTGAAGCTAGTACATGGAGGAGATACAAATGTGCTAAGGGCTAAAGAAAAGAGCTTAAGAGGAAAATTTGATGACCTAAGAATGAAAGAAGGAGAAAAAATAACTCAGTACAGTAGAAGAATCAAAGAGGTAGACAATTCTATGAGAGGAGTTGGAGGTGTACTAGAATAAGAGACAGTGGTAAGTAAAATTCTTAGAAAATTATTACCTGTTTATGCTATTAGAGTATCTACTATACAAGAAACAAACAAAAATGTTACTCTAGATAGTTTGATTGGAAGACTGATTTCATTTGAGATAAATAACTTTGACAATAGTGTCTTACCATCTCTTGAGTCTCCATTCAAATCTTCTTTGAGAATAAGTAAGTCAAGTCATAAACACACTATGAGAAATGAAAGTGAAAGTGATAGTGATGATGAAGGACTTGATGAGATTGAAGCACTAATGGCTAGAAGATTGCAGAGAGGCAAAGGTAAATACAAAGGTAAACTACCACTTGTATGTCTTAATTGTAAAGAGATTGGACACTTTTGTTGCTAGATGTCCAAATAGAAGAAAATATGACAGAAGTAATGACAGATCATATGAAAAGAAGTTTGATAGAGGTGATGACCAAAATGATCGAAGCAACTGACAATATGATAGAAGAGATACCCAAGACTACAAGTATAAAGGAAAGAAAGCTTGTTACTTGGATGAGAACAAAGATGGAAATACTAACACCGAATCAGATTAGGATATTGAGATAGTGTTTATTTCTATGAAGGATGATTTAGACGAAGAAGAAAGTTATATAGAAACTGCACTCATATCTAAGGTTAGCAAGAATTATGTCTAGATTATTGATAGTGGTTGTACTCATCATATGACTGGTGAGAAGGAAAACTTTGAAACTTTTGAATATTACAATGGTGGATCAGTAAGAATGGGTAATAACTCACCTTGTCCAGTTGAAGGTAAAGGAACCATAATGTTCAATAACCTCATCAGATGTGAAAATGCATATTGGGTGAAAGGGCTTAACTATAATCTATTAAGTGTTTCACAGCTGAATAACATAGGTCACCGAGTAGCATTTGAGAACAAGAAGGGAAAGATCTTCAAGGAATCAGGAAGGTTGATTGGTATTGGTGAATAGACAAAAGGTAACCTATTCTATTTTTATGATATGAACACCGCTTGTTTAATAGCCAAAAATGAAGACATATGGTTGTGGCATAAAATTTATGTCATGTAAATTTTGAAAACATGGTTAGGATAAGAAATAAAGGAATGTAAGACGCTTACCGAGAATGTCAAAACCTGACCATGTCATGTGTAAGAATTGTCAAAAAGGTAAAATGACAAAGCCTAGTTTCAAGAGCAAAGCCTACACTTCTAATGCCATTCTATAATTAGTCCATACTGACCTATGTGGACCTATGTAGACCCATGAGGACAAAGAGCTACTATGGAGATAGGTATTTCATTCTCATTATTGATGATTATTCAAGAATGATGACAGTAATGTTTTTAAAAGAAAAATCAGAAGCATTCAAAATGTTTAAATGGTATAAGGCTATTGTGGAAAAACAAAGTGGTAAAGAACTAAAATGGTTAAGATCAGATAAAGGAGGAGAATTCATATATGATGAATTTACTAACTTTTGTAATGAGCATGGAAATCAAAGATAGGTTTGTGCACCAAGAACACCACAGCAGAATGCAATTGCTAAAAGGAGAAATAGATCAATTTTTTATTGCGCAAGAACATTGATGATAGAGAAAGTCATCACTCAAACATTCTGGAGGGAAGCTGTCAGTACTTCTATCTACACATTAAACAAAGTAAAATTGAAGAAAGACACCAAAAAGACACCCTATGAGCTATGGTATGGATACACTCCCAATGTAAGTTACTTCATAATTTTTGGTAGTCAATGTTATATTTTGAAAGAAGAAGGAAATGGAAAGATTGACTCCAAAGATGAAGAAGGAATATTTCTATGGTATTCTACCAAGATCAAGGAATATAAATGTCTTAAGAAGTCCTCTAACAAAATAATTGAAAGTGAAAATGTGAGAATAGATGAATTTACATAGATAAATGAAGAGGAAAGAAGAAAAGAACTAGAAGACTAAAATAGGTTTGTTTATAATGAACAACCTGACACTCTACTTGACAAATAGTGTATCGCTACGAGCAATAGAACATTGCACCCGAGAATCAGGGTGCAAACACCAAAAATAAGGAAATTGATCAAGAAGATAAACAGAGTGATGAAAATCAGAATGAAGGTCAAGATGATGATCAAAATGATGAACAAAGACCTGAAATGATACTTGCCAAGTATGTTAGGAGACACCATCCACAAAATCATATCATAGGAAACAAAAAGGCTAGTATGAGAATAAGAAGTCATTAAACACTAGATGTTTAATTTGTGATTTTGAGCCTAAATCTGTGAATAGTGCACTAGAGAATTAGGAATGGATTGATGATATGAATGAAGAAATAGAGTAGATAGAGAAGAACAAAACATGGACACTTGTACCAAGACTAGATAACAAGATTGTCATTGGTACCAAATGGATATTTAGAAACAAGCTAAATGAGGATAGAGAAGTCACAAGGAACAAAGCAAAGTTAGTATGCAAAGGGTATGCACAAGAAGAAGGTATTGATTATGGAGAAACCTATGCACCAGTAGCCAAAATAGAAGGAGTGAGAATACTACTTGCCTATGTTGTCTATAAAGGATTTAAGGTGTACCAGATGGATGTCAAGTCTGCATTCCTAAATGGAATACTTGAAGAAGAGGTATCATTGAACAACTAGAGGGGTTTGTTGATCCTAATAAGAGGAATATGGTATGTAGACTACATAAATCCTTATATGGATCAAAACAAGCACCAAGAGCCTAGTATGAAAGACTTCACTCCTATCTCATAAGTATTGGATTGGTAAGAACAAGTGAAACTAGAAATTTGTATTTAAAAGAAGATACTGATGATAATGTTCTGATTACTGAAATATTTGTTGATGATGTCATATTCGGGCGCAATGATATGTTATGCAAATCTTTTGTTGATGAAATGAGTAAAGAATTTGAAATGTCTATGTTTGGGGAGATCAAATTTTTTCTTGGTCTTCAGATTCTTCAACAGGATGGAGGCATTTACATCACTTAATCCAAATACATCAAGGAAGTGCTAAAAATATTCAAGATGGAAGGTTCCAAACCAGTTGGAACACCTACAGAAATCGGATGCAAGCTGACAAAAGAATAAAAATCACCTGAGGCAAATTAAACCTTGTATAGATCAATGATTGGAAAACTAATGTCTGTTGTTTATACTAGACAAAAAATAGCACATGCAGTTGGAATAGTAGCAAGATTCTCTGCTAATCCCAAATAATCACATATGACTGCTATCAAGAGAATTATGAGATATCTAAAGAATACTGAGGACTATGGTCTCTAGTATAACAAAGAGGGATAATTTGAGCTTTCAATCTATACCAATGCAGATTGGGCTGGAAACTTAGATGACCAAAAGAGCACAATTGGGGGAGCATTCTTCATGGGTGCCAAACTTGTCACATGGATTAGTAAGAAGCAAGGATACATCTCACAATCTACTGCAAAAGTAGAATATGTGGCTACTGCTGCAAACTGCTCAAACATTGCATGGATCAAGAAATTACTAGAAGGTATGAATATGAAAATCCTTGAACTAGTGATTATCTATTGTGATAATACAAGTGCAATTAACATCTCAAAGAATCCAGTCATGCGTGCTAAGATAAAGCATATTGCCATCAATTATCATTACTTACGAGAACAAGTGCAAGAGAAAGAGGTGATACTAGAATATGTGAAATCAAAGGAATAGTTAGCAGAGATATTCACAAAGCCATTGCCAAAATACACATTTGGGTACCTAAGGAAGATACTAGGGGTCCAACCCTTGTCTATTGGTCAGTAAGCTAACTAGGAGGCTGCATCAGCCTATACATAATCAGAAGATCATTCATGTTGATGCAAGCAAAGAGATGAACTGAAAAGATACATTTGTACAAGCAAGGTACTAATCTGCACCGAATGCTAGAATATTATTTTGGCTAACATAGAGTTACATTGATGATAGAAGGGAAATTCAAGGAATATACTAAGAAAAGAGGAAATTGACTTTGGCATTAATTTCAAAGGGAGAGAATATCCCAAAGGGAGAGAATATACTAAAGGGAGAGATTACTCAAGAAGGGAGAGATTATATTTATATGAAATATCTATTAGTAAAGAAGAGATGTGACCTTTGAAGAGATGACATAAGGGAGAGAATACATCCAAAGGGAGAGAAGTATTCTATGAAATATTTTTCTATCAAAGGAAAAAGAGATATCCATCAAAGAGAGGAACAATCAAAGGGAAAGTGAAAATCAGAAACACAAGTTACATCACAGAAAGAGATAGAATTAGAAGTTGCTACATGTATCCAGTGAAGGGATTGAATATTGAAAAGTACTCTGCAAGAAACAAATCTAAGCTAGAAGAGCTTACTGAAAACAAGACATTTGTATTGGTTATAGAATAAAAGTTTGCTAGAGATTGAAAAACTACAATTGATATATTTCATGATGCATTGGTAGTATGTATTGTGTTGCCATAAATGCCAAAGGGAGAGATTTATGAACTATAACTGACTGAATGCTTGAATTTGTTAAGTTAATGATCAGCGAAATGTAGAATGTCAATGCAAGGCATTAAATTAGTTAATGGATTGTATTGTGATTGATGTCAACTTGATATAATCTGATTGGTCATATTCATATTGTCAAAAAATTCAAAGAACTAGAGAGATAAAGGTTATGTTACCTATAATGGATAAAAGTGATGAAGGATGCTCCCCTTAATACCACAAACACATAACAGAAATAGAGAAACAACAACAATTTGCAAGAACAGAAAATGGGCTTCTTATTATCTCCACAAATATGGAATTACAAACTTTCAGAATTACAATATGCAAAGCCACATGGGCATTTCACTTACAATATTCTGTAGGACAAAGCCTTGAATTATTACCCAGATCTACCCAAAACTGTCCCGAACTGCCTAAAACAACACTACGGGCCTTCTTTATATAGGCAATTTCCACCGCCCGAGAAGGTTCCAAAAATTTAGCCCTTAGGGCCGACCAAACTTAGAATTATTTTATTTTTCAATTTAGTACATCAAAGTCGGCTCAAA
>MU225843.1:1785322-1796294 GCA_018584345.1 Thuja plicata
ATATATATATATATATATATATATATATATATATGTACATATACATACATATATATACATATTCATACATATATATATACATACACACACACACACACAATTTCTTGAATGTTATTGAATCAAAATTAAATGGTTTTTTACCTGTTGTAATGCATGTCCAATGTCAGATAACTCAGAAGAGTGTAAGGACACTACATCAAGATCAATGGCCTCATCCATAAGCAAATCTTAGAATCCAATGTAAAATCATGAGGTCATAGGTTTTTTCTATCAGGGAGCCTTTGTATGTTTTCGAGGCAATGTAAGTTCATCCACACTCTATCACGGAGCTATAGGATGTATCTGGATGTTGTCTTGTCTTGAGGTACCTGCCTCTGCATCTCCCTATCCATGACTATTGCATGTGGAGGATATCGCAAACATTCCTTGAATGAATGTAGGAATATCACCTAGAGGAACCCCATGCAATATAGAATGTGCCTGATAAGATTCTAGGAGACCACTAACTAGAATGGAGCTCATGTTGTGTAGATGATCCTCTAGTAGTTCTGCTATCTCATCAGGAGTGGGAAGCTCAAATTGGATGTAAGGATCATAAAATGGACTAGAAGGATCAACACCTATAGTCATCTAGGATCTATGCATGTAACTACCCACAAGATCAGATGAAAAATCATCAACCTGAGTCATGATGATGAGAATGCTAGAAAACATATCTAGGCATGCATCCTCAGCTGTAGCTTGTTCAGCTCTAGTGTGGGTCTACAAACCTTTTGGAAGAATCAAAAGGTTTTGACCCACCAATGCCCTCTTACTAGGGGGCTGTGGTAAATTAGGTCATCTACACTTATCCTGATATCTCCCCCAACCCTGACAACCATGTGGAGGTAAATATGTGTAATCAACATTGTAACCCAAATGGAAGTCTGCAAACAATTGTTTACAAAAATATAGGGGCACCTCATCCTTTTGAGGCCACATATGATGGGCCAAAAACCATCTTAGATATATAAAAGTGGCTACTAAGTCATCTATACATTTTGTGACCCTGTATGCTCTAACCACCCTCTTATCTATGTAGTGGGTTCCAAACATATTCTTAACCTGAGTAACAGAAACATTATAATCAACTATCCTTCAACTCACACTCCCTATGATAGTGCTAGAGATTCTATGGTAAAAAGCATCAATAGATATATCATCATATGGATTTTATGATTTTGCCTTCTAAATCATAGTCATCAGCTCAGTGCAAATGGATGAGAATTTCTACCTATTAGGGAGGATAACACTATTTTGCAATGTCCATTCTAGTGTAGCTAGAGCAGTGTGCAACCTAGAAATAGTATCCTATCTATGACTATCTCTACTCTATGGGGTACCATGGTGGTCAAAGGATGCTTGTGAGGCCTGACTATTATGTATGCTAGGTGCTAAACCACTAGAATCTATGACACAAATGTAAGAGATAAAATGCTTGTTACAAGTTGGCACATACATGTATGCATTCAGGAGAAAATCATTATGTGTGTTTGTGTGTGTGTGTGTGTGTGTGTGTGTGTGTGTGCATCCTCATTCAATATATTCATGTGTCCATTTGAACAAAAATATTCCATCCATTTCATTATACATCCATATTGTACGATTTATATGTTTTTAGGTTTGGGTTTATCTTTAATTTTCAAACTTTTGGGTAAATTATATGTTTTTAACATCAATAATACAACCTAAAAACATTTATTGCTTAAAAATGAAGAAAACCCAATATATTATAATGCTAAGTGAAAAAAAAAATTCATTTTTTTACATATTTATAGGGAAAAAAGTTTTTAAAAATGATTAAAAAACTAAAAAAAAATTGGGGCCCCTACTTAGAACTCGATCGAGTTTCCTCTGGAGCCCCTTTCCCACTCTCATAGCCTCTCAATGTGTAAATAAGGGGCTTAGAGGATTCTTTTGTGTGTTTGAAATATCACAGGGACTCAAGCGTGTCCCACTCAGTCGAGTACCACTCGACCCAATCTACTGGGACACATAGGCACCATTTGGAACCGTGTGGCGCCTACATGGACTCAACCATGTTAGACACGATCGAGTCTAACTGGATCGAGTTAGTCAAGTTAGCCTAAACGGAGACACTCATTGTAATTTTACCTTGCACCAATAGTATATCCAAGTATGAAACACTAATCATAGGGATCAAGACAACTATCTAGTGGAAGATCCAACAACTACAAGTGTTCAGATACTCTAAACTAATTATCAACCAAGTTAGTGAAAGTTACAACACTAAGGATGATAAGATGATTCCCTAAAAGGACTTAGAAAATAAATGAAGCAATATTTAGAAATGATGTCATTTGAGCAGATCTTGAGAATCAAGAAAAAAGAAGTAGATGCAATGGCTATTGTAGGATCTTTTCTTGACATGCTAATAGATGTAGCACAATGTGAATTCATGGTCAAATGACTCACATTCCCTGCCTTTGAAGTGCCCAAGTCTGAGGTCATGTGTAAAATTAGTGGTCCCAATTCTACCTAGTACCAAGATATATATGCCTAATTAATAAACAAGACTATTCCCATTGACTTGTCCCGAAACTAAAAGAATTCCTTGATAAGGCAAGCATCCTATTACACTATAATTGCCAATACACTTAACCAACATAGTCTAGATGGAACAATCGTTAGCTTTCTCAACTCAGAAGAATCATAAGCAATGATATTAGAAGTACATGAGGGAATTTGTAGTTCTCATTCTAGTGTCTTTACCTTAACCAAAAGGATTTTAAGAATTGGATATTACTAGCCTAAAATGCAAACAGATATTTTCTTATATGTATAGAAATGTAGAAAGTGTTATATACATGGGAACCTCATCCATGCACCTTCGCGAGAATTGTAGCCACTAACATCACCATGACCCTTTTTATATTGGGGGTTTGACCTAGTTGGTAAGATTTATCTCTTATCCTCTGATGGTCATAAGTACATAATCATGACCACTAAGTATTTCACAAAGTGGGTTGAAGCAATTCTAATGACCTACACTATTGGAAAACATATTTCCAAGTTTCTTTTGAACTATATCGTAAGCCGGTACAATGTTCCACAAATAATCATTACAAATAATGTCCCCCCTTTAAAAATAAACAAGTAGACAATCTCTGCAAAAAATCCATATCCATCATAGCTATTCTTCACTCTACTTTCCCCAAGGAAATGACCATAATGAGGCTACAAATAAAACATTATAAAAATTCTGAAAAAGATAGCCAATAAAGCTGGTTGGGACTGACACCTTCAACTTAACCCCACCTTCTAGGCATACTACACTAGTTTCCATACTCCCACAAGTTCCACTCCATATTCAATTTTATACGGTACCCGAGACATCTCACCAATAGAGGTTGAACTCCCATCATTGTGCAAATCAATTCAACACATCATTTCAGATGAGGATTACAGAGTATCTCAACTACATGAGCTAGAGTTTTTTGATGAAAAGAGACAAAATAAACTGACACATTTGTAAGCATAACAACAATGTCTCAGAAGAATCTACAACAAAAAGGTCATCCCTAGAGCTTTTGAAGTTGGTGATCTAGTCCTAATGTAAAATTAGAAAAATCAGACAGAAAGAGAAAAGCCAAGAAAGTCTGAATCAAATTGATTGGGCCCTTATATCATCACAATATTCTACGAGTATGGAGCATATCAAATATCCACATTAGAGGGCCAACCTCTACCAGACTCCATCAACAACTTGCATATGTGCAAGTACTATTTATAACTATTAGAGTATACCTATTTTAAAAAGTAAAAAAAAATTAAAAAGCAAAAAAGCAAAAGAAATGGTTACCTTGGAAAAAACCTGGAAATCGGGCGTCTTTGCTAACACAAAAATAGAAATACAAGAGAAATATTTTTTTCCTATGGTGAAAACCACTTCTATGGCACCTTGGGAAAGTACCATGGTGAAAAATGGGAAATATGATGCCATGTGTAGGGATAATTTCTCTACCTTCTATCATCACTCCAATCTGGTATCACTTGTCATTTCACCCCAAGTTTTGTAATAAAACCTATCATGGCTTAAATTTTGTGAATAGTCCTTTTCCTACAGTCTCATTTTAGCATAGAGTTAGTTGACCACACCCATTCCATAAAAAATACCCATTATGTTCTGACTAGGGGCACTACAATGTCATGATCCATCAAGCACTAAAAAATCCCTAAAAATTTCTTTAAAAATCCCTAAAAATCTCTAAAAATCATAAAAATTTCCAAAAAACATCCCTATTGTTTTAAAAAATGTCCTAAAAAATCTTAAAAAGTGGAAAGACCTTTAAAAATTTCAAAAACATTGTAAAACTGAGAAAAATCTGCAATTAATCTCCTTTGGATATCATTTCAAGTTCTTTTGCATTTTGAAACAAGATTTGAATGACGTCATTCAACAAGTCCGAGCTTCATCAAAACCAAGTCAAAATAGTCAAACTTATTAGTAGGCCCTTAGTTAGATTGAGAAAACTGTCTCATCTATGAACAAAGTCCCATAGCATAGTTATTTTTCAAGACAATCATATTATTTTAGACAATGAAGGAAACACTCAAAACCAGAGCGAGGAGTCTTGAATGGGGATAGGATCAAAAAATTGTAACAAATAAATGTCCAAACTACTACAAAACAAAGGCACATAAATTGTATGGTTGCTTACTTGTTGGGTCAATTTGGCCTTATTATTTTTTAATTTTTGCAAGTCAGGTTCCTATGCATCTTCATGATTCCACCTAAGCAATTAGAGATGCTATGATGGTTCATGACTTATATTTTCATCTTCTATCTATGGGATATTGAATGATAATTCTTAACAGAGTATTTTGGGTGTCTTTGGTAAGAGCCTTCACAACCACATGTGATATCTATTTGTAGGGCTTGTAATAGATATTTTAGTTGTGATACACTGCACATACCTTGACTCTGAATGTCTGACCTAGATTTATTGGCCCACATTCCTTGTCTGTTCAGACTGCTTTTTAGAATGCAAAAACATAATAATATCTAGGTATGATGGTATTCAATCTTGCTATAATAAAAGTGGCTCCATGATGAAATAAATTGCTCAAATAAGTTCGAATTCAAATCTGGTTAAAAATTAATGTAGGTTCCAATCGAGATTCATTCTTATCATTTTCATATTCATTCTCTCATTTTCCTATCTATCACTACTAACAATTCTCTTTGTTAATCGTAATAAAATCCTTAAGAATAAAGTATCATGATACAACAAAAAATTACACATACTACATGTTAGGTTGCATACATCATAGATCATATAGTACACATCATAAATACATCCCTCCATCATATAAAAGCATATAAAAATACATGTACATCATTTTGCATAGTCAACCATCTTATCTCCATCATAGATAATCATGGCATCGCATAAAGTGCATATGAAAATACAAAACATTAAAGTGCATAATGCATCATCATAAAATCACACCATAATAGGAAATGCATACATAAAAGAGCATATCATAAATAATATAATATCATCCATCAACCTTATAGGTACATCCTATGGCCTCCTTTATCTCCTCATCACTGCTAGAAGAGTCAGTGCTACTACTAGTACTCCCTATCTCCTCCAAACTGCTACTAGTCACATTAATATGAGCTTCCTCCTCTCCCATGTCCTCCGCCACTACCATAGGTGCACTACTAGGAGCACTAAATATGGCAGCCACAACACTAACTCCTCTTCCACCCCTATCATCTCCATCTCCATCTCCATCTCCTTTCCCTCCCCCTCATCCTCCATCTCTCCCTCCATCTCTCACTCCTCTTTGCCCTTCATCTCTCCCTCCTCCACAACCACTACCACCTCCACCATTATCACCATCACCTCTACCACATTGTCCTCCATCCCTCCCTTTGTCTCTCACCCACCCCATAGGAAATCCATGTCCTCTCATATCCGCTACCAGAACCTTAGCATCCACTATGCACAATAATGCAAAGCATGGATCATATCCTACCATATCCCCTACCACTTCATATCATATCCATGAATCCATAACTCATCTACCCAAAAATCAAATAAATCACACAATACTACTCTCCCTTCCTGAAAAGAGTATGCCACCCTCTCCACGTGGATAGGTATCCTCAAAATCCTATACATGTCCTCCAATGTCACTATGCACTCCCCAATAATAAAGTGGAATGAAGAAGTCTCTGAGTGCCATCACTCAAAAAAGGTAGTAACAAGGTCCCTATTATCCCTAATCTCATACATCAAGGTGATGTGTAACTATCCAACACTATCAAGGTTCTTACGCTCCTCATCAGTCAATCTATGTCTATAATCAAGCTAGTCAGTATGACTCTCCCGTGTCATGAGAACATCATCCCTAATATACATATCCAATAAAGGTGCAACATCACTCCATGTAGTCAATTAGGTCTACCAGACATCTACTCTATTTAATACATACACATTCATAATAAAAATTCTTTTCATTTCTCAAAACGTCCAAAAAAAGAGTAAAAAATACATTCATATCACCTAGAAACATCCATTTTCAACCCATACAGTTAGAAGTGTGGCATTTCATTAAGCCACTTGCAGATGGGTTAAATGTTTTATAACATGCAAGTGCGGCATTTCAAACCCCTAACTATGGTGAAAAAACATATCAAGTGTGTCATTCCCCATACAAGTATGAACTAGTTTGAAACTACACTAAATGCAACTGCAACGCTTTAGGCCTACAAGTGCATCAATTGTGGCACACAAGTGAAACATTCTAGCTTGCTTCAATCTAACCTAATCTAGGAAATTACATGGCATAATAAATAAAAAGGAGGCAAAAATCACTAGAGTTAGGGGTGTTAGCTTGCCACTAATAAGTCCTAAATCGATCACTAATGTGTACACCATCCTCGTAGCCCACCATCACACTCTAAATCACTCATAAGATGCTCCTTCCACACCTAGATATCCAAAATTCAATGTGCACAGTGACTTGAAAATGACCCTTCCAACCCCTTTTTATAACCCTCTAATACACCTTGATGGACATGCACACCTTGCATTTCTATTGGTCACGATGCTTTTTACCTTCTAGAGACTATAACTTTCACATACAACCTCTATTTTCCAATTCGTAAATTGCATTGTGCTCCTAGTCACGATGTCAAAAAAATGAGCCCTACATTCCAATTTTTCCTCACTTCCTCAAGGGGGCACCAAAATAACTAGCTACTGTCACTATTTCAAAGGGGCATATTGGGGCATATTTTTATCAATAATTCTTTGAAATAATGCTAGAAATTGCATAATATCAAAGAGGGGGAAAATGTAGACACTTAAAAATGAATAATTGCTCTAACATAGTAATTTTACTAACATTCATCATAAATTGTTAAATAAACTTTATTATTTAATTTATTTGTGTCCTAGCATAAACTAAATTCAAAATCATCATTTCTCTATAATACCTAAATTGAGTGATTTTAATTCATTACTTAATATTTCATCAATTATTCACATATAAATTAATTAAATAATTAAAATTATTTAATTTTTTTTTTTTGATCGGTAAACAGCCGAAGCCTTTATAATATATTTTATTAATAAGAAATTATTTTACATCTCCTCCGTTCAAATGGGCTCTGGTAGGAAAGAACGGGGAAGAAAACCTCCAGTCTTGCCTGGGACATACGTCCTAAAATTACATAATATCAAAGGGGCATACCCCCGATAAGAAATCTTTGTAGTTCTTTAGAATATACATTCAAGGAAATTTTAAGATCCTTTACAAGGATTAAAATAATGATCGATCAGGACTAATTTCCATGTAAATATTCTGGACGAAAACCTTCTCTTGATTAATCCTATAAACAACCACAACAAAACCACCAGACATGCTAAAGAGAAAAGATCGTTAGCAAGGTTAGTTTCAAGCAATGAATAGTCTGATCCGTGAAATTTGCAGTTGAAACCTTAGGAACTCAGATTAATATATAACCTTTAGATAGAAAATTAACAAAATAATACTTCAATAGAGAGAAAATATCTAAGGTAATTAATCAAAAGTGAGCAAATATCTAAGCATATACTAAATATACCAAATAAAGGCCACATAGAGTAAGCTGGGGTCAAGACATAACTAAACACAAAATAAGACTATGAGTTTAGTTTGTCTGACAGAGATAGCGAGATATTAGAGATGAGACCAAAGAAGAGGTATTATTATAACATACATACATCAATGATTTTGAGATCCCGTAATGCACTAATGTATAAATGCTTAATATACATATCTATATAGATTTATTTATTTATATATATAAGTCTAAATGATCCTCAACTGCCCATAGGCTGACATGCCCTCAATTGTGCAATTAAAATTATTTAATTACTCCTTACCTTATTTAAATTAATTAAATAATCATATTATTTAATTATTATTCCTTCTTTTTTTTTAATTATTGCATTTATGTAATAATTAAATCAATTCACCTCTCATAATTAAATATATTATTTATTTATATTCCTCACATGTGAAAATAAATAAACTCTTTTATTTCTTTAATCATATTTATCTCCTCAATTATGTGTTCCAGATAACTCCACCACTCTCTCTCCTAACTGATTAATTAAATCAGTTATCTATTTAATCTATCTCATCTTCTACTCGACCTCCTCCTTTAAACTCCTCAATCTATCCTCTTAATTTATCCATCTATTATGTCAACATGGAATCAATTGAGTTCAACTCCCACTCACTTTGAGTTCAACTCTTTAATCTATTCTCTTAACAGATCCATCTATTCTATCAACACGCAATCAATTGAGTTCAACTCCCACCCACTCCAAGTTTAACTCTTCAATCACAACCAATCAACTCATCAATCAAGGAATCTTGATTGGAACCCTAAAAATATTATAAATAGAGAGTTTATTCTCTTAATTTGTGAAACCACAATTACTTTGAATTCTCATGCTTACACATAGAGAACTCATTTTCTGAGAGCCCACATTGCATAGAGAAGGAGAAAAATGAAGGAGGACTTTTGGGTTTGCATGTTCATGGTTTTGATTGATTTCATTATTATTTGATGATTATGCATATTGTTATTTGCTCCCTCTTTCAATATTGGAAATACTAATTGCTTAATATATCACTTTGTAGTTAAAATTTTTATATTATTGTAGGCTTCTACAGATACCTATTTATCCTTGATTTCAATTAATTAAATAATCATGAAAATTATTTAATTAAACTTAAGCCAAAATTATAGAATAATCAAAATAAATGAGAAGATGATAATAATGAAGGATAAATGAAAAATAATTAAAATCACTCAAAATTGATAAAAATAGCTAAAATTGACTAATGACATAAAAGAGGATTGAAAATGGGAGCTAAAGGCGATGACCATTTTAGGTGTCTTTAGTAGGAAGAGAGAGAATATGTGTAGAAAGAGCTCTTAGATGCGGATGTTGAGCTCACAAATACACAACTATTGAGAGAAAAAGTGTAATATGTTGATAGGAAGGTGACATGAAGAAATGCACAAGAAGAAAGAGGATATGTACAAAAAGAGCTCTCAAGTGTGTAGGAAGAGCTCACGAATGTGCTAGTCTAGCAAGAAAATGTGAGGTATAAAAGTCAAAAGTTATGAAATATAGAAAAATGAAAAAAACACATTCAAAAAGAATTAAAAAGAGAAAATATGCACAATTTTGAGCAACAAATGTGCAATTTTGGTGACTAGGGATTTTCAACCTATAAATTCACTAAATACTTCCAACAAGAAAAAAATTATTAGTAAAATGGATTAGGGTTTCATTGAAAATGCCCAAATGATGATTATGGAATTGTAATAACCTATCTTAAATACCCATTAAGTCCAACCATAAGCCTTAGGTACACAAATGAAACCAAGATCATCCAATAGAACTCTTCATCAAGAAAGCATGAAGAAATGAAATAAACAACAAAATTATATTACCAAATGCACTCAAGAGGTTCTTGACTCCATTGTTCTCCTATCTTCCAAGATCTTATCTAAAAAATTTTGGTGTGCTAGGATTTGTTAGCACATGTACAGGAGGCTATGAGAGAATGGAGATTGGTTGATTGAAGCAATACTATGCAAATGATAGCATGAAGTCCATGGTATCAAGATATAAAGATAATATCAAGATGATGATAATAATAATGAAGATAGAATAACATAGACTCATTAGGTTCAATTCTCATTAGAAAATTCTTTAGATTCAGAATATCAAATTACATTCAAATGAGAGGAGAAAATTTTATTTTATAGAAGTCTCATGAAAATCAAGGGCTCGGATCGAGAAGTGCTATGTGAATGGCTAGTATTAAAGAGTAGGTGATAAGATATTGGGAATAAAATAGATTAAGAGGTAATAGGAACGAGTGGATGAGATTAATAGGTGGTAGGAGTGGTAGGTAAAAGATATTGAATTTAGGAATACAACTCAAATGAAAAGACAAGTGCCAAGTGTCACAAGATCAAAATTTGGGAGTTGATCCTTTTGGAAAGTGATGAGTTTTGTATGATATAAGACACTTATGGGTTTTAATTTATGGAAACATATCTAGTATATTGATTGCTTGGACTGAAGTTCAGTTTTGGAGATACAGTCTTCAAAATGACTATGTATAGAAGAAGAAATACAAAGTATGACAGTATTGTTTTGGGTATCAAATATCAAGTACAATTAGTTATGACTTGTGAGATTAGTGGAAGATAATATGGGGTATGTATGACCTCCAACTAAGACCAATTTAGTTTTGGTGATGATTACAGTGAGTTAGAGAGATTTGAAGACAAGTGAAGACAACAAAACAGTTGAATAGTAGCGATGATTTAAGGAGTATGTTGTGGACTCTTGGCAAGAAAAGTTGGATATATATATATATA
>MU225843.1:1802044-1812363 GCA_018584345.1 Thuja plicata
TGTGGAGGGATAGACATGGGTATATGGGTGCCCATGATGCCAAGGAAAGTAAATTTACTCCAGTTGCCATTGAAGGGCATGGAGGTGAAGGGTAGAAATCTGTTCATGAGTCCATGTGTGGCCATGGGACAGGATTATATTTGTGGTACTTAGGAATGTTGCATCCATGTGTGGCCCATTCCTAGTGTACGTATTTTGTATTACTTGGCTTTCTCCTCCTGGGCTTGTATGCTATCACCCCACTTTTGGAGAAGGTCTCTTGGAGACCTTCTTTTTGTTAAACCATGGGAGGGAAATTTCTTGATGAACTATTATTGTTTTTGATATTGTGGATACTTGTTGGTATGTATGTCTCCCATTCATTTCTGGATCCCCTAGCTCGGGGGTGGCCTTGCAAAGGCCTAGGTTGGGAGGTGAGCCTCCATGGTCAACCTTGATGTTATTGCAGGTCCTGAGAAAGCTCCTGGATGTGTAGCTGGTATCTTGGAAATCTTGGTTGTGATCCCTTGTTTCTTAAGTCTATTTCTGTACCAGTTTCTCCCTTGAAAAGTTTGTAAGGTTGAAAAATGTAATCTCTTGTATTTTGAAATTAAGGAGTTGCTTATTTCCATAAATGAAATAATTATCTGGACCTTTATTCGAAATGAATGATATCAAAGTATATCTATAGTTTTTTTACTTAATACAGTGGGAAAAAAGGAACTTTAACGACTTTTACTCTAATTAATGTTATTATTCTATCTCGCTCTTTCAAATTGATTTAAATTGCAAAGATTTAAAATAGATTCCATTTCCTATAATATATATCCTATAAATATAAGTTTTAAAGTTCATTTGTTTAAAAGGTTTTTATGCCTGGATTTTGGGGCATGACACAACTAGATTTCTATGTTTCTGGTGTACCTATGACCCTTGACACATTGCTTGATGAGAAGGACCCATTTGCAGGAAGTATTGACAGCACAAATATAGAGGATAAGGAAGAAAAGAAAGAGGAAGAACGAGAAAAGGAAGAAAAAAATAAGGAAGAGTAGGAAATTGAGTCACAACAAAGAATTGAGACAGAGATAGAAAAAGAGAAAGAGACAAAAGATGAGGTAAAACATGAACCTGATACATCTACAAATCTATTATTGGAAAGTATGCACAAAAATTTGAGTACTGATGTTGACAATATGGATGAGGATGAGTTGATGAGACTATCTTTCATCGCATTCTCTAAAGCTAAGGAAAGATATGAGAAGAAAGGAGATAAAAGGTCTAAGGTGATTACTATGGTAGTTAATATAGTGAAAAAAATCCTCCCTGTACCTATTATATTTGAAGGAAAGGATGAAGTAGAGAATCTCAAGTTGACACTAGATGATTTTGATAGTCTCTATGAATCTTTAGTGAATATTCCTAAAGAGAAGGCCGAGAAGAGTTATCTAGAGAAGAATTTGAAGGAAGTTTGCTAGTCTATCTCATGGGACTTGAGAATTCTGAGAGAAGCTACAACTAAGGCTAGAAATTGTGTCACAGATGGAAGGATACTATACAACCATTGTAAAAATCCCTCAAACATATTCTAAACTAAAGGGAAAGGACTTCACTTAATATAATGATGGACAATTGTGAGACCTCCTCACAATCTATATTAGAGATGGATAGGGAAATAACAAATACTTATAAAAAGATGAATGTATTGGATATTGAGAAAGGGAGATTCATGACAATATTTGGTCTGTTGAAGAGTTTAATGACTCCTAAACTATAAATTCTTGAAGTTCATTTATCTTATATGGATAAGACTACAAATTAATTGACACACTCTATGCCTATAGAGTTAAAATCCATATAGACATAATCTTATGCACTAAATGTAATAATTCATTTTATTAAGTTGTTGATTGATTCATGGAAGACACCTTTGAGGATGTGCTCAAGTTGGTGAGCAAACACTGATATCCTACAACTTTGTAAATTTTGGATGTACCTTTGTCATTATTGTCAAAGGGGGAGAAGAGAAGAAAAATGAGTTAGTGTATATATATATATATATATATATATATGAAAAAAAAGAGAGAAGAACAGTGAGTTGGGACACTTAGTCATTTTTTACTAAGTGTTTCCATCAATGCCAAAGGGAGAGATTGTTGGAAAGTGATGAATTTTGTATGATATAAGATACTTATGGGTTTTCATTTATGGAAACATATCTGGTATATTGATTGCTTGGAATGAAGTTTAGTTTTGGAGATACAGTGTTCAAAATGACTAAGTATAGAAGCAAAAATATAGAGTATGACAATATTATTTTGGGTATCAAAGATCAAGTACAATGACTTATGACTTGTAAGCTTAGTGGAAGATACTATGGGGTATGTGTGACCTCCACCTAAGATCAATTTAGTTTTGGTGATGATTACAGTGAGTTAGAGAGATTTGAAGACAAGCGAAGACATTAGAACATCGTAACAGAGAAGTTGAATAGTAGCGACGATTTAAGGAGTATGTTGTGGACTTCTGGAAAGATAAGTTGAATTATAATTTTGGATAACCTATATTTTGGTTATGTAAGAGAATTGAATTTGTATTTTCTCTTTACATTATTTATTTATGTATTGAGAGCCAACTTTGTGATAATAAGAGAGCTAACTTGATATATATATATATGAAGACTTTTTGTAAGGAGAAGATATGTATGAATATGATAGATGAGAAAATGTATATGTGCAAATGGAAGAGAAGAGGATGAAAAAGATCATTGAAGAACTGTGACTAGAAATTTCTAAGTATTGAAGATGCTTGTTTTTGTTCATTACTGAGAACACTTTGTAACAAAAGTTTTTGTGTAAGAGTTGTAAGCTTAGTTGGCCACTAACAGGGTGTTGTATATCTTTAACAGGGTTGTTATTACATTAACAAGGAAATGTACTATGTAATATTCAGCTCCCAATAGGGCTAGGTCTCCTTATAGGGACATTATACTTTAGTGCATGCTTGTGGGTACCATCCCTACTGGGGTTTTCCCTTGGCCGGGGTTTCCTCAACAAAAAAAAATAGTGTTATGAGTTCTGTGTTATTTGTTTATGTTCATATTTCAGAAAGCTTATGGTTTATTTGGAATTGGTTTAAGTTTAATTTGAAGTGTTGTAATACTGATTTACCCCCTCAGTATTACTTAATCCTAACAAATCCATGTGGTTGAAGGTGATTTGTTGAGATGAAAAGAACAATATTTAGAAAAATAAATAAAGGTAGTTATTTTATAAATAGGATGATTAGGAGATAAAAAATGAGCTATTAAGTAAATGAGAGTTTATTTAATTGTAGGATAGACAAGGCTTAGTGAATTAGATAGATAAATAAGAATATTTATTTTAATAATAGAAGAAGAGGCTAATTAATTAATAAAATGAATAATAAATATTCATTTAATTAATAGAAGAAATTTATGATTTCAAAAGGACATTTTTAGATGTCTATAGTAATAATTTTCCAAACCCACGAAACTTCAAACCTCTACAACATTGGTTAGTGATGACCATCCCAAAAGAGTCTAGATCTTAGAGGGATCCACTGCAATACCCACTCCTTAGATGATATAATCTAGGTACCTCATCTTGGTCTAGAAGAACTCACACTTAACCATTTTGGCATAGATCTAATTATCATGAAGGCATTGCAAAACCTAATTTAAATAATCCTCATGTTCCTCCATTGTCTTGGAATAAATAGAATATCATCAAGAAATACAAGGAAATTTTTGTCAAGATAGGTGTAGAACACCCCACTCATCAAGCCCATGAACACTGATGAAACATTGGTCAACCCAAAAGGGATAAATATGAAATCATAATGTCTATAAAAAGGGAAAAATATTGTCCAATGAGTGTCAACCTCATGAATAAAAATTTGATGGTACCTTGACTTGAGGTATATCATTGAGAACATTCATGTTCCCTTCATTTGATCAAACAAGTCACCGATTCTCAACAAGAAATATTGGTTCTTCATTGTTACCTTATTCAAATTCCAATAGTGAATGCACAAGAAAAGATATCCATCCTTATTCTTAACAAATATGACTAGTGCTCCTGATGGAGAATGACAGGATGAATATGACTCATAGACAAGAACTCTTCCAATTGAAATTAGAGCTCACTCATCTCTTAAGTGGTCTCCTGATATGACACACAAAAAATAGGCCTAGGTCAAAGAAAATGTTCAATAAAAAAGTCTATGTTGTGCTTAGGTGGTATGGATAGAATCTCACTTGAGAACACATTTGCATACTAACAAGGAAGTGGGTGATCATCATGAGATACCTCTCTATTGACACCCTTATCAAATATTTATTAAGACTGCAAAAAATTGGTGTCTTTATATCATACTTGAATTCAATTAAATATATGATGTCATGCAAATAGAAATGAGTCTGTGAACCCCTACAAGATCCACTCACCCACCTAAATATTCCAAACATTGCACCAACCTATATTGGTAATCTGTGGAGGCCTAGTGGGATACCAACCAATCCATACCCAACACAACTCCTTTTGATTGTGTAAAATAATAAAAAGATGATGAAGTGAGGTAGATCCTATTTCCTTATTGCACAATTGGAAGGAAGATGACCCACTAGGCTCAAGAGGACTTAATCATTGATTGAGTGCAATGATCCTTTCCTAAAATGATTGGATGATTTGATTTAGAGGAATATGATTGGATGATGTAAGATAGAAGACAAAATATATAAAAATAAAAAGTTTCATAATACACTGACTAAGAGAAAACAAATAGCTCAATATAGATACCATAAATAACAACCAAAATATGAAATTGACCTGTAATTTTAATTTGATGTTGTTTTGGAGGGAAAATTTGACATGGGCCGACCTATTCCTTTCACTTTTGATTAAGCATAGTTGTATATTGTCGACGAGGTCCCGAAATTCCTAGATTTGAGCTTGTGCAAAAGTCACTTGTACCTACCTACATAAAAAAAGGGAAATTGTTGTATAGAGAGGGGTTTTCCTTAGTCAAAACCTAGTTTGGACTCAACCTTGAAATGAAATGAACTAAAAGAGAGTGTTCTATAATAGAAAAGACGCTAGATTTGAAACTTGAAGTGTATTTTACCTTGGAAATGCAAGTGCTTCTTTTAAAGTGATTAATTATGTTGATGCAATAGCTTTTGAATCCAAAAAAAACCTAAAAAGAAATCATGAAAGATATGCCTTGCATATTGATTGTTGTAGTTTTGCATAATTCTTGATGGAAAGAAGGAAGGTTTATTTGAAGACTTGAACACTTGTATGTTGATGGATTCTTGGATGAATGTGAATATATGAATGCTTGTGAAAATAAAAATAAAAATGATTTTTTTTAAACATTGTACCTATGCAGCAGATTTTTGTATGACAGAGGGGGGAGTTTTTTTTCAATCTCTAGGTGCAATGTTTGTTCAATATAGGAAAATTTATAGTCAAAATTTATCTTAACAACCTTCCAAATGAAATGGAAAGCTTAGATTTAGCATGGAACACTCTTGAAAATTTTTGGTTCTCAGATCTACAAGGATTCCAACTATGAACACTCCAAAATATCTCCAATGATAGTTACATGATGGTGCTCCACCAACTCTTATACCATGTACAAATTTTCCAGTAGAAACAACCCAAGATCTAGAGGTCAATGAATAACACTAAAGGAAGAGAGATAAAATAGACAATAACAAACTATATTCTCATCAAAGATGCAATAACTTTAGTGAACTATAATAGATAAATTGAGATGAGTAAAATGTAGATGTGATTTCTTATATATGCAAGGAAATAAGACACCATGATAAGTAGGAGATAACTTATCACCTACACAAGGTGGAATCACATGTCCAACAAAGGTGGATCATCCTCCATTGTGTAATGAAGTATGCACAACATGTAGAGGATCATTATAAAGTGATAAATGAGCTAAAGGTAGAGACAACACACAAAGTGGAATTTATCCTACACCATGTGCAACTAAATGAAAATTCCTAAGTGTCACAAATGAAAATACTATGTAATGCATTATCCTAAGTAAACTTAAGTAAAGTGTAATTAGATGAATAATTAATTACACCAACAATTCCCTATATTATTTTTCCAATCTTTTTGGGATATCATAGAAAATTAATGAGGGGTGGCTATAAATGATATTTTTGGTAGCAGGAGGATTCTAAAAGAATGGATTTCCATTGTTACTATCCTTAATCCCAATATTCCTGGAGTGGATATGGTACTATTTTCATCTGATTTTGAGACGACTAAATTTTTGGCTAAAAATATTCCTCTAGAATCCTAAGTCCTGCCAAACTTTGAAGAAGCCTAACTTTGGCATACAACCTCCTTTTGATGTGATTCAAGTTATGTTAGGTTCTTATTGGCAAGATCTACACAATGATAATGGTTTCCTAGTATTTTTGAGATTGTAAATTTTTGAGGTTTTCCTTCTATACCTTTTCAATATTTTTCTACACAACTTTGAGCGGTCACATCTCACTCATACTGACTCTATTTGATGTGATTTAAGTGGAATTATAATAATCTTGAAAAGCACTTTTACTTGGCTATTTTCATCTAATTTTGATATGACCAATTTTTCTGCTTAAAATCTTCCTTTGAAATAGAAAATCCAACCAATCTTTGACTGAGCATAAATTTGGCATACATCATCCTTTTGACATGATTAAAGCTATGTTAAGATCATATTAGCAAGATCTACATAATGATAATGGTTTCCATCAAATTTTGAGACTTTAATTTTTTGAGGCCTTCCTTCTATACCTGGTCAACATTTTTTGACACAACTTTAACCGATCATATATCATTCATATGGAATTTGTTTGACGTGATTCAAGTGGAACCGGAATCATATCGACAAGCTCTTTTAATTAGTGATATTTTCATCTGATTTTGAGATGACAACTTTTTTTGGCTTAGAATCTTCCTCTAGAATCCCAATGTCCTGTCAAAATTTTACAAGGCATAACTTTAGCATACAACCTCCCTTTGACATGATTCAAGCCATGTCAGAATCGTATTAGCAACCTCTACACAATGAAAATAATTTCCTCAAAATTTTAAATTGTAAAGTTTGAGGTCTTCCTTTTTATACCTAGTTAACCTTTTTAGAAAAACTTTGAGAGGTCATTTCTCGCTCATACAAGTTTTTTCAATGTGATTCAAGTGACATTGAAACCCTCATAAGAAGTTCTTTGAATTGACACTATTTTCATCCAATTTTGAGACAACCAACTTTTTGACTTAGAATATTCCTTTGGAATTCCATGTGCTACCAAACTTTGCTTGAGCACTTAGGTGTACAACCTCCTTTTGTTGAAATTCAAGGTACATTAGGATCGTATTGGAAAGCTCTACACAATAAAAATGGTTTCCTCAAATTTTGAGACTATAATTTATTTAGTACTTCCTTCATACATATTCAACCTTTTTTGGCACAATTTGACTGCTCATACCTTGCTCATACTGAATCTGTTTGATGCGATTCAAATGGAATTATAATCATCTTGAAAATATCATTGACATGGTGCTATTTTAATCTATTTTTGAGACAACCAAATTTTTGGCTTAGAATCTTCCTTTGGAATCCCAAGTCGTACCAATTTTTTACCGAACATAACTTTGGCATACAACCTCCTTATGATGTGATTCAAGATGTGTTAGGCTCATATTGGAATTATCTACACAATGATAATATTTTCCTCAAATTTTGAGACTATAATTTTTTGAGTTCTTCCTTCTATACCTACTCAACCTTCTTTTTGACACAACTTTGACTGATCATATCGCACTCATATGAACTCTATTTAATGTGATTGAAGTTGCATTGGAATAATCTCGACAAGATCTTTCACTTGGCCCTATTTTCATCTTATTTCAAGATGACCAATTTTTTGCCTTATAATCTTCCTCTAGAATATCCATTCCTACCAAATTTTAACCGAGCATAACTTTGGCATACAACCTCATTTTGAAGTGATTCAAGATGTGTTAGGAACATATTGGCAAGCTCTATGCAATGACAATGGTTTCCTTAAAATTTTAGACTATAAATTTTTGAGGCCTTCCTTCCATACCCGGTCAACCTTTTTTGACATAACTTTGACTGGTCATATCTCGCTCATATGGACTCCGTTTAACTTAATTCAAGTGGCATTTGAATTATCTTGACAAGCTATTTTACTTGGTATAATTTTGATCCAATTTTGAGATGATCAAGTTTTCATCTTAGAATCTTCCTCTAGAATCCCAAGTCCTGTCAAAATTTCACTAAGCACAACTTTGGCATACAACCTCCTTTTGACATAATTCAAACTGCACTAGGATCACATTACCGATCTCTACACAATGATAATGGTTTTGTTTAATAATGAGAATGTAAAATTTTGAGGTCTTCCTTCGATACATTGTCAACCTTTTTCAACACAACTTGGATCATTGATATCTTTCTCGTACAGTTTGTTTGATGCAATTTAAAAGGTATTAAAATCATCTTGTTAAGTTCTTTGACTAGGTGCTATTTTCATCTAGTTTTGAGGTACCTAATTTTATAGCTTAGAATCTTCCTCTAGAATCCCAAGTACTAACAAACATTGATCGAGCATAAATTTGGCATATAGCCTCCTTTTGATGTGATTCAAGTTGCATTAGGATCATATTGGAGAGCTCTACATAATGAAAATGGTTTCCTCAAATTTTGAGTGTAAATTTTTGAGGCCTTCCTTCTATATGTGGTCAGCCTTTTTTGGCACAATTTTAACCTATCATATCTCTCTCATTTGAACTCCATTTGATGCATTTCAAGTGGAATTAGAATCACCTCGACAAGATCTTTGAATTGGTTCTATTTTCATCTAATATTGAGATGACCACTATTTTGGCTTAGAATCTTCCCCTAGAATCCCAAGTCCTGCCAAACTTTGATCAAGCATACTTTGGATACAATCTCCTTTTGGCATAATTCAAGATACATTAGGATTTTATTAGCTGATGACATTATTTTCCCATTAGTATACTCACTAAAAAACATAGATAGAAAGCATTACTAGTAGACATCAAGCATTACCGACGAACCACAAGCAGTACCGGTGAAATGCAAGCATACCCGATAGAACAAAGATTTTGAGAAAAATGCTAAGTATAAAAGTGACAAGCATCACCGGCAACCACAAGCATCACCGGAGACCACAAGAATTATCGGTGACACAATTTTCATAACTAACCCAATAGAAATAGAAAAGGCATACCCGACGACCAGTTCAAGAAAGGAACACTGACGATCAAGAACACTGACCATCATAACTGATAGACAGATCAAGAACCCGCAAATTGTGGATCTGAGTTTTACACGACAATTAAAGCAATGTAATTCTATTTATAGAGTTTTTTTTTCTTTTAAATCACATTAGATGGTCATGCAAGCTTTATGTAAATTCTTTAAAGCATCCTAATGGATCTAAAGCATATCTAACTAAAGATCAAGATCAAGTTCTAAACCTTGGATCTAGAGTTAACTTGCGCTGCATGAATCAAGAATTGAACCTAAATTTGTATAAATAGATGTTCATACTCAATTGTGAGGACATGAATTCTTATTATTGATAGCCATGAAGAGCATCTAAGGAGAAAAAGGTAGAATTCATGCAAAGATCAGAAATAGAGTATATTAGTTATCAAGAACACACAGAGGCTACTGACGAGCAGACAAAGGTACTATTCAATAATGAAAGGATGATTACTTAAATGTATGAAGCTTTATAGGATCTGTTATGAACAATTGAAGATTGCATTTATCATTAGATCAAAGACTTATGTAGTTTCATTCTAACAAGTGCATCACATCTAAAATCCTTTTGTAGAAGGTGGACTTAACCGTTCTTTCCAAATCTCTTAACAGAGTGCACACTTAATACTGTTGCTAAAGCTTCAAATGAAGTAGATCTTAATAGGTCTCCATTGTAATACTCCTAACATGGTAGGTCATCAGAAGTGACCAAATGTAAGCCTTAACTGGCCCCTTCTTTTCTGCAGATAGTGAAGTTTGTGGGTAACAATCCCCACCATAGTTTTTACTTCCTTAACAGGAGTTTTTTGTGATATCATATCTTGTGTCATGTGTTATCTATTTTCATGATTGTTTCTATTATTGTTACATATCAAAATAATGTATGATATGATTACATATGCATAAAGAAAGATGAACAATTAGATAAGATAAATTACAAACTGATGACTAAGGGTTAATGGGCTAACCAAGAAAAGTTTTAGAGG
>MU225843.1:1818331-1855030 GCA_018584345.1 Thuja plicata
CAAGCATTACCAGTGACACAATTTTCAGAACTAACCCGATAGAAACAAAAAAGGCATACCCAATGACCAGTTCAAGAAAGGAACACCAATGATCAAGAACACTGACCATCAGAACTGATAGACAGATCGAGAACCCGCAAATTGTGGATCTAAGTTTTACACGATGATTAAATCAATGTAATTCTATTTATAGAGTTTTGTTTTCTTTTAAATCACATTAGATGGTCATGTAAGCTTTATGTAAATTCTTTAAAGCATCCTAACGGATCTAAAGCATATCTAACTAAAGATCAAGGTCAAGTTGAAAACCTTGGATCTAGAGTTAACTTGCGCTGCATGAATCAAGAATTGAACCTAAATTTGTATAGATAGATGTTCATACTCAATTGTGAGGACATGAATTCTTATTATTGATATCCATGAAGAGAATCTAAGGAGTAGAAGGAAGAATTCATGCAAAGATAAAAAAATAGAGTATATTAGTTATCAAGAACACAGAGGCTACCGACGAGCAGACAAAGGTACTATTCAATCATGAAAGGATGATTACTTAAATGTATGAAGCTTTATAGGATCTGTTATCAGAAATTGAAGATTGCATTTATCATCAGATCAAAGACTTATGTAGTTGCATTCTAACAAGTGCATCACATCTAAAATCCTTTTGTAGAAGGTGGACTGAACTATTCTTTTGAAATCTCTTCACAGAGTGCACACTTAACAGTGTTGGTAAAGCTTCAAATGAAGTAGATCTTATTAGGTCTCCACTATAATACTCCTAATAGGGTAGGTCATCAGAAGTGACCAAACGTAAGCCTTAACAGACCCCTTCTTATCTTCAGATATTGAAGTTTGTGGGTAACAATCCCCACTGCAGTTTTTACTTCCTTAACAGGAGTTTTCTGTGATATCATATCTTGTGTCATGTGTTATCTATTTTCATGAATGTTTCTATTATTGTTACATATCAAAAGAATGTATGATATGATTACATATGAATAAAGAAAGATGAACAGTTAGATAAGATAAATTACAAACAGATGACTAAGAGTTAATGGGCTAAACAAGAGAATTTTTAGAGGTACTAATTCACTCCTCCCCTCTTAGTACATCATCTCAATATAATTCCAACATTAGCAAGATCTATGCAATGAGATTGGTTTTCTTTAATTATGAAACTTTTAATTTTTGAGGTCTTCCTTTAATGCTTGGTCAATCTTCTTTGGTACAACTTTGAACAATCATATCTTCCTCATACAAACTCTGTTTGACATTATTCAAGTGGCACTGGAATCATCTCAAGAATCTCTTTGACTTGGTGCTATTTTAAATCAATTTTTAGATGACCAATTTTTTGGCTTAGAATCTTCCTCTAGAATTTGAAGTCTTGCAAACTTTGATTGAGCATAAATTTGGCATACAACATCCTTTTGACATGATTCAAGCTACATTAGGACCATATTGGCGAGCTTTATGCAATGACAATAGTTTCCTCAAATTTTGAGAGTGTAAATTTTTAGGGCTTCCATCTATACCTAGTGAATTTTTTTGGCACAAATTTGACAGATCATATCTATCTAATACAGACTCAGTTTGACACGATTCAAGTGGAATTAGAATCATCTTGACAAGATCTTTGAATTGACTCTATTTTCATCCAATTTTGAGTCAACGAATTCTTCGACTTAGAATCTTCCTCTAGAATCCCAATTCTTGCCAAGCTTTGATCGAGAATAAATTTGGCATACAACCTCCTTTTAATGTGATTCAAGCTACATTAGGATCATATTGGTGAGCTCTATTTTGTGACAATGGTTTTCTTGAATTCTAAGTGTAAATTTTTGAGGTCTTCCTTCTATACCTAGTTTCCTTTCCAAAAATTGCATTCTAGAAACTTTTATTTTCAAAAATATGAAAATATTCTCAATCTTATCTTCTCCTTTATTTCCTAAATAAATATCCACTATTTTAGTTTGAATTCAAAATAAATCTCTTCTTTTGAAAGGCTACCCAAAACCTTCCACTTCCTAATTATCTAAGTCGCTTAATCTGATTTTCTCAAATTGATCTCAATTGTTCATCCATCCGTGATTCTCTATATAAATCATGTTCATTGTCACAATATGGATCAAATATTTGGCATACTAATACACTTATGTAGGTTTTGGAAATTAATTTTCTAGAAATCAATCATTTTTAATTTCTCAAATATTTTGAGTCAGAGTGTTGCCCGAATCAATGTTGAGTGCCACTTCAACAAGAGTGCAGAGAGGCAACAGAAGCATAGGAGAATACATTAAAAAAATTTGAGTTAGTTTCATTTTTAGTTTCTAATTACGATGTTTAATTTCTATTATTTTTTAGAGTCTTTGTTTATTAGTTATTCATATTGAATTCGATGTTACTAACATTCTTCTTAGTCTTGCAGATACTTGCCTACTTACATTGGTGAACCCAATGTGAACCTACAACCCGAGTAGTCCTTGGAGATGACCTAAATTTCATTATCAGTCTCGACTGTACTTCCAAGATTTTTAATTATTTATCTTTTCTAATTATTTCACAACTGTTAATAAAATTTTGTAATTGCTAATCTATTGTCACATTTGTATGCTTTGTTTTTCATGGCTGCATGTCTAATTTGTCACAACTGATTGCATATTTCATTTCATTTTTGCAATTGCCATCTTTTGAAATATATAAATTATATATATATATATATATATATATATATATATCATTTGACTATAAGTGACATATTATACTTTAATTTATATTTTAAAAATATAATTTTAGAATGTTTGAGAGTGGTTTTAGATCTCTACGAGATAAAATGAATATTTTGGATTTTGGAAGATGTTTAAAAAAATTAGACTTTGCCAAATTTTAGGATTCAATAAGTGTTAATAATCTAGTTGTTTTAGCTTGTGACTATAAAATAAATCGTTTGTCAAATACCCCCACTTTTTCCTTGATCATTTTCATGCAGGTTGGGGGAAATCTCAAAAACTACTAATCAGTGATGGTTGCAGGCATAGATTTTTTTTTTTCCCTTGTTGCATTTCAAACATTTCAATTTTGGGCTTTAAAATGAACAATGTGTTTTTCTTTCACATTTCATTTAGTGCTTAATAAATTAAGATTTGAATTATGTGTTTGGCACATGTGTGCATGTGTGGAGTGCTCCCACTGCTAACACACACTATCCTCTCCCTCTAACTCTCATGGTACTAGGTGCAAAAGAAAAGAGTTAGCAACACTCAATTTTTATTTTTCTAGATCAAAACAATATTTGGTGGGAAAAGAGGAACTCACCCCAAGTATTGGTTCAAGTGGTACTTCTTTGGTTTTCTATACAAATTGATGTTTTCATTTTAGTACACCCCATAATTTTCCTAGTACCCACATTCATGTGAGGTATATCAAAATTATTCCCCCTACGGGGAGAGGACTAGGTATGTGTCACTCAGTGGCACACAAGAAAATTGAAGGTACCCCCACTATGAACTAATTATTTTATCATCCAAAAAAACCTTCTAAATGTTGATATTGAAGGTTAGAGAACAAAAAAGAAACCCCAGATACTTGCAATTCATTATAGAGATAGAAATTCCTTAGGAAGTGATGCCCCTTGGAATCTGAAGTTTAGTGTGCATAAGAAATGAGTACACTGTATGGAGAAGACCATGCCTCCACACTTCTAATCTATCTACATTGAATAAGTTTATATGGATTTTATCCAAGTGGGATTTCAACAGTATCATCCTTTCCATCCATAGGATTGTGAATGTTTTTTCTGTATACTTTAGCATACAAAACTCTGTGTCTTCTATGTCGTTGAGTGTTCTTTTGAAAACATTACTTTCCAAACAAAAATTTTTCAAATCATGTTAGTGTCTTACAGAGTCAACAACCTATCAGTCAAATCAAAATCTGACAAACTCTTGAAATTGTTCTATTAAAACTGGGATATGTCAACAATAACCATTTTCCCAAATATACAAACTATTCACTATAATACGTAATTACCAAATAACTCTCTAGAATCTACCATCAACCTTCAATCTACAAATTGTCTTAGTTTTCCACAATTGCTTGTATTCTACCTTAATTTCTATTTCATTCTCTCACATTTTCCCTATCATTTTGTTGCAATTGGCCTTTCATTTTGTCATAATTATTGTCATTCTATAAAATTTGACCTTTCATTGTGACATAATTTTCTGATATCCCAATTTTTCAAAACTCTCTATTTTACTAGAATATTTTATTTCATCTGATCATTTCCCCCAGTTTGTAACCTATAGAATATCAGTTTCTTAGTCTACTACTCAAACCATACCCAATTTGAAAAAATGATCATACCAAATTCTTTGACATTAATAAATGATGCAGGAGCATCTTGGGTTCTTTGGAAATCCTGGTCAACCTAAAATATGTTTACTTTCATTCTTTAGCTTGTTTGGGGGCTGCCCAGTAAAGTACTTGGTAACTATTGTTGCTCGGTTACTAGTTTTGTCTTGCTTTACCGATGGGTCTCAGTGAATGTTGGCTACTCAGTGGGTTCTTTCACCAAGTTGTTATGTTGCTTGGTTCCCTTCTTACTGAGTAGTTCCTATCACTTAGTCATTTTCTTACCGAGTTGTTTATCGTGATCTAGCTGACTTCTACATTTAATTTTTGTGGCGTAATTAATGTGGGGTTTCTCATTGGGATATGTGTGGACCTAAATATGGGTCTTTCTTTGGGATTTGAGTGTTGACCTCTTTGGTGGACTCTTGTATATATTTGATTTATGTTCTTAAGTTAGGAGGCAGTTAGGGGGAGTTTTTATATCAACTTCTGATAGAAGATTAAGTGTAAAGATATTTTGATGGTAGGTCCATGACCTCACATATATCAATATTATTTTTTAAGTAGCTGAATGTATATGGCCAAAACTATGAAGGCCTTATGGCCTGGTATGTATAGAGTTTGATGAATTAATACAAAGTATCTATTGTTTCTTCTCTCGCTTCTTGTGTTGTTGCTTTCATTTTGTTCTACAAGGTGGTTTGGATAGCTAGGAGTGCCTTGGGCCCCTTTTATCCTCACCCTCCTTACATTAGGTAGTATCAAAGTGAAGGTTAGATCTAGGTTCCTTCTTGTAATCCCTAACCCTAGATGGTTTGTGGGAGAGGAAATGCAGATCCAGGTCTAGTTGATATGCTAAGACAGATGTATGGAAGATTGGAAGTTGTTGAGATAGTCCAGCATAGAGGAAGACATCTTCAAGATGTTAGTGATGATGATTTGGAAGAAGTACAAGAAGAATCTGCACCTACACCTGTTGTGGATTAGGAAGAAGAGACATTCTTGTGAGCATTGAAATTTTTGAAGTCCACACCTCAGTTTAATCCTCCTAAGTGTAATGAAAAATTAGATTTTTATGAATTGATAGACTGGGTAACTAAGATGGAGAATATGTTGAATATGAGAATGGATCAGAGGAGAAGAAAGTGAAGATTGCAAACACAAAGTTGAAATTTCATGCATCCATATGGTGGGAGCATTTGCAATTGGATCAAAAGAAGAAAGGAAAACACAAGATCAAGGTATGGGATAAGAAATTGAAAGGCAAGTTTCTACCTTGTGATTACCACATTAACCTGATTAGGAGAATGCAAAGTTTGAAATAGAAAGATAGCTTGGTAAAAGAATATACTAAAGAATTCTACAGATTGGATATCAAATCTAGAAATGTTGAGGATGAAGTAGAAAGAATAGAAAGATATATAAATGGATTAAAAAGTTCTATACAAGATGAGTTCAACTTGGTCAAGATGGAGAGCATTAAAGAGGCATATCAATTTTCCCTAAAAGCTGAGGAGAAATTGAAAAAAAGATATGAATAAAGGCAAAGAGGAAGAGGTGGTAGATTCCATAGAGGAAGAGGTAGATCTCATGGTGAAAAAAGTAGATCTGAACCGGACAAGGAAAATACACACACAAATCAAGACAAAGGAAAGACCAAATGGAAAGGTGGAAGTTCATTCCAAGGAAGAGGAAACTACTCCCGAGGTGGCTATAATAGAAGAGGGTTTGAAGGAGCTTGTTACAATTGTGGTGAAGAAGGACATAGATCTTTTGAGTGTACTCATGCAAGAAATAAATTTGGTAGTAGAAGAAATGATTTGGTGCAAGAGGAGTCACCGAATGAACTTGAGAAGGAAGGAAATATAATTATTAGGACACTTTGGAGTGAGAAGGATAAGCAATATCCTATCTGGAAATGTTTATTCAAGACTAGATGTAGAGTTGTAGATAAAGAATGGAAGGTAATTGTAGATAGTGGAAGCTCAGAGAATCTCGCATCTGAGGAAATGGTCACAAAGTTGCAGTTGGAAAGAATAAAGCATCCGAAGCCCTATTAGATTTCATGAATCAAGGATGAGCATAAATTAATTGTGAGTGAACAATGTTTTATGAATCTGACAATCGAAAGTATTATAATAAGGTGTTGTGTGATATTATATCAATGGAATGTTGTCATATTTTTTGGGTAAACCTTGGCAGTATGATATTTTGGTTCTTTTTTATGTTGAAATATAAATAACAGAAACCTCTTCCCATTATGAATGTTTTTATGAGGAGCCACCTCCAAATGTATGCGCATGCAAGAAAAGGAACAACTAACAAGAATGCAGATCCATCCTTCTACACTTTAAATTCTACAAAACCAAGGGGGGGACACCCTTCAATGCCTTCAATAATCTATTTGGCATCAATCAACAAAGATCTCACAATGGCTCAACACAACTAGTAGATACTAGGTGATTAGCTAATCACCCATTGAACATTGACCTTGAAGTGGAGCATGAGATTAACATAGCATATAAAATTGCATAAAACCTTCATATATTCAGAGTTTATTTTCAAAATGTAGAACATAGCTAAGAGAGATCCATCATGCATCAACAAGGAAAGTATTGATTTTTTACTAGTGCCTTGTCCATTGGGAAATACTTTTAGTTTTTGGGCAACATATAGAAACAGACTACTATTAAAGACTCAAAGCCATAAATACCAATGATATCAGACCACACACTACTTATAATGAAATCCTCATGCTGAATATTATGAATTTATGTCATATCCATAGCTTCATTTAATATGATCCTAGATTAGAACTAAGGACTAATAACACATGCACATATGAATCCATGCAATGAATCAGAAAATCCATAATTCAACTCAACAACATGTAGGAGAGACATAAATATGATAACAACTGTATTAAGTATGAGGAATCTTGCTTCTATACCAATCTGATCTACAACATTTACCATTGCAACAATATGCATAATATCTGAAAACACTTCTATTCTATCTGGTAACACAACTAGAACAATAAAAAACTAAATCCTAATGGAACCATAAGAAAAATGGAATCTCCTAGAGCCAATACTCTGCAACTCACTGTGGAGGCCAGGATTTGGAACCCTATAACAATGGAAGAAATCTGCATAAGTAGACAAAGAGAAACTATTAGATTCCTCCTCTCTTCAACACCTTTCCCTTCTCCTAAATATCTTTAACTGAATCCTTTACAACTGCCCAGAAATCCAATTTTATCTGCCGATATGTCTTCTCTATTTTTCCAAATTTATGCTAACTAATTGTTTCTTCATTCTGTTCAAACTGATTTGAGCCTAGACTAAAATTGATTAAAAAATGACAATACTCATTTTGAGACCTTTCTAGCAATATATGAAACTCTATATACTTTTGATAAAAATTGCCCCCTGAATCATTTAAATATTCTCGTGCAAATAGTTTTAAATATTTCAAATTTTGAACTATAGTATGCACATTATACATTAATTTTGATCTTTTAAATTCTTTTATGCACAGACCTGAGCAGGCCACCATGTGCCACGTGGCACCACCTGATTCACCCAAAAATCCACCTAGGTGCCTATGTGTCTTGCTTGTGCCACATGGCAACCTCTAATTTGTCCACAGGTCCAACTAGGCACCTACATCATCTGCCCTATGTCTGGCCCGCCACCTGTTCGGATGCCACATATTGTGCTGTTGCGATTCCTCTATAGTAACTAGCATGCAAATTTATCTTCAAGGCTTCATGAAAACCATCCATTTTTGTCACCTTGGGATGTGTACTAGCTCAGATGACCTCCTATGCAGTCACCACCTCATCGTCACCTAGACGCCACCTTGATCGCACCGATGTTAGCCCTACCATGTGTCGCACTGTCACAATCCCTTGAAGCTATCTACCTCACATATTTTGGATAGAGGCTTTGAGTTGACCATCAATTTGATCTGCCTCAGGATGCATGCCCAATCTGCAAGCCTCTGCACCATGTCATTTGCCACCTCAAATTTTTAAGCTCTTCTTCTTTGCATACCTACATGGTTTTCTCATTCTCCATGTTATATTTGTGATTGCATTTCATCTACTTATCTGCGCAGCTCCTCTGACATTCTCTCTTTCATGCCATTGCGTGAGCATTCATGTGTATTTGGTTTACTTTCCATTTCCCTTTTTAAAAATTTTAATCTTCTTTCTCCCCACTGTCAGTGTGGCCTCTTGTCCTCTCTTCTGCACTGGTTATTCTTATTACTTATTACTCCACACAACATACTCCAAATTCAGCAGACTATCTTTCAAACTCCACGAAGCCTAGAGAGGTGGAAAATGGTTGGAAGATTTTGACTTTTCAGTTACCAAATGTAGTGGCTTGAAACTTAGAAACTTGAATAACATCTTTGCTTTGTATCCTGCATAGGATTCCATAATAAACTACTTTTCCATTCCATCCATAGCCTTTTTCCATTGAAAACTTTCAAATTTCATTTGTATTTTCTAAAGTTTTAAACTCTGTTGGTTTCCACCTGCGCTAGATCTTATCCACTCTTCCATAATGCGCAGACATTGCATTTTATTGTATTTTCATTGCATTGAAATTTTGAAAAATCTTTCATGTTGTTGTGCAGCTCCTATAGACTCATTTGAAACAATTTAAAAGTTGGCTCTCTCCATAGTTCATCACAGGCTATCATTGCCCCCCTTTTTTAGGATACAACAAAACATTTTGTAGCCCCTCTTTTGTTGTTTTTAAATGTTTTAAATATGCCTCAAAGTTTACTATGCTGGGTCCTTCATTGTTTTGATGCACTAGCTTTTACATGACATGGCATGGGAAGCTCCTTTAGTTTTTTAGACTTCTCACTGGCAATGTAGATCCTTCTTATTTGGTGTTGCAGTCCTTGTATTCAAATACTAACATCTTAACTTTACTTCAAACATAGGCTCACATTGATTTGATGCACAGATTTTGGTTTTCAACATATTAAATGATTCCACAATTGCATTCATTCAAAAGGTACATGGCTTGTCCATGCTTCAATTCCACATTTGCATTGAGATCTCTCCATTCAAAAACTAACGTGCCTTTTTTCTTCATTTGCACAGACTCCTTTATCAAATATCTGCACAGAAGTGTGTCCCAAAAGCAAAGATAGAGTCTATATTTCTTAATGCAATCTGAAACACATCATTAATCTAATTCAATTAGGGTGTCTTTGCAAGAATCAAGCTGCATATTTTATAGTTACTTCACCTAAACAACATTGTTATATCATTGGTTCGATCAATACAAATGTTGTGCTTAGAAGCCTCCACTTTAGCCACTGTTGATACATAGCTGACACAATTCATAAAATACTCCCATAATTCATCTTGATTAAATACTTCACATCCTTCTATGCTTCTCAAACCTAACACAATGATTCACCCATATATAACAAGCATACATGTGAAGAGGCTTTAATTGAATCCAACCTAGATATAAGATATCTCTTGTACTAAACATAGTCATTTTGTGACACTGCAGTGGTACTGAAACATAGATATAAAAAACTACACTTGAAAATATCTGGTGAAAAATATCAAATCAACTCCTAAAGATATGAGCTCCTAGGTATTGGAAATATGTTGTATGGAGAGCATGAATCCAGAAAGGCAGCTCCCAACTATCAACTGGACATATTTGGTAGACCCCCAAAGGTAACCACTTGGAATTGCAAAAAAATTAAAACACAAGAATAATGATTTCTGAAAATGAAAAGGTGGGAAAGCGTGCACATGAAATCCTTAGGATCCAAATCCTTGCAAACTTGGAGAAAATTAGGTCTATAATTTAGGTCAGCCATTTTCCTGATGTGACAAATCACAGGATTCAATTTATAACTTCATGAACAGGGCCTCCAACCAAACTGTGCAACTGATCTGCATTAAAAAATTAGAAATTGCAAACAAAATCGGATTGGAAAACTGTGAAAATGGATTCATCATGGCCTAAAAATATTCATGGTAGCACATTTCCATGCCTAAAATATAGGGGAGCATTCAATTTTCTATTCCATTCAACCGGGTGTAAACTTGTAAGACCTCAAAGTCAGCAACTTCATAATTCTGCACTTCACATTCTGGGAAACTGAATTAATTGCAAACAGAATAGTTTGGGAAAACTTATCATATGAACTCCTAGGAATCTGAAAATGGAAATAGAGCTTCTCTCTCATTCCTAAAAAACCTTAGACCCATCCTTATATCATGAAACTCCATTAGGTGAAAGATGCAAGCATGCAAAGTAGGCCATTTGCTATAATCAGGCAATATGCAGAATGCAGATTTAAGTGAACACCTTTAAGCAACCGTCTCCAAAAAATATCAAATCCAAATTATGAAAGCTGTCACTCATTTCATCTACCTCATGATAGGTTTTTCACATGTTCCCCAATCAGTATCTTATGACAATCATCAGGTCACATTTTACTTGCACTTCAAGTAGGCTTCTTCAAAAAAATTTCAAGGGTATACTCACAATGCTTTAGAGAAAATTTTGAATTGGTCACTCCAAATTTGTGCCAAATTTGAGAGTGCCAATAGTGGCTCTGTCTAGGGTCGCATGCCCCTTGTGGGCATGTAGAGAATTCAAGATCTCTTTGTGAAGTAGACCACTCAAAAATTAGACTTCTTTAACTTTCCAAAAACTGGTTCCTTATTGAAAACACCCAACACACAACTGAAGCAAAGAAACTATACAACAAGTACAATATTTACAAATGGCCAACAATCACCAATCTGAACTTACCACTTAAACCTATCAAAAACTTGATTCTCATTTTCATGGATTAGAGAGGTAAGCTGAAACTATCATTGTCATATGCTTGATCAATCATGCTGCAACTTCTTATTAGTGTATCATAGTAAAAACCATTAGCATAATGATCATCCCTGAATACTTGGAAATCAACACAATACTACAAATTTTGATTACTTTGTGACATAAAAACATCACACCCTTAACCATCACTGACAAGTTGAAAAAGAAAACATTCCAGCTCCTCTTCATGGCTGGAAACAAAATCATCATGAACACTAGTTTGCACCAAAACATAAGCTTCATTTAAAACAATGTTTTGCAAACTAGGATTAAACTCTTCTAAAGAAAAATCTGATTGCATAAGACCAGATGTAGCTTGCTGACCATGATCTCCACAAGCATCCTCTAAATCTGAAAATGGATTATCAAATAAAAATTCATTTTCCATTGGAAAATCTGAAAACACACATGTAGATCTCTCACCCTCCTTAAGGGACTAATCAGTATTGTGATGTATATAAGAATCATCCATATCAAACTCATCAAAATCTGAATCTACACCCACATATGAGTCATCATATTCATCATACTTGACATAATCCAATTTCTCAAATTCATATGTATTTCCATCTTGTATATTATTTGCCTCGGAAGTAGGAATAAGAAAATCAGCATAAGTTTCACACCTTGCACCCATTAGCATGTTTTCATTATCAAAGCATATATCAACCGGACATTGCAAAGTAGGGTCTACATTTGATGCATACCTCTAAAAACCAGTAGCTAGTAGTTCAAAAAAAAATTCACTACTTAGAGAGCATTGAACTTCATTTTCATTGTCTTCAATCTCATTCTTATTTCTGCTGCAGATATCTTTGCCAGTTAGAGTAAGGATTGAATCCTCTTATCTCATGTCTTCTTTTGCAAAGGAATCATCAGAGCCACTAACATCTGCATCATAATCATCCTCTTTCTGTCCACAAGAATCTTCCCTAAACTAAGAACAAAGGTCTACCCTACCATGCTAATAATTAAACAAATCTTCAAATCCCATAGACAAATCTGAAACTAGAGATTCATCCCAGACATCTTGATATTTAGTAACGTCACTGTCAGCATCATAATAAGAATTATGACCATAACTAGAGTCAGCATGATTGGTACTTTCAGATTCACATTCTTCAAACTTACTTATCCATTTCTTAACCAATTCAATGCCTTCCTCTCTACATGATGCATACCAATTTACAGATTTAGGCGTACAAAGCTCTAAAAAAAATAAACATATTCAGACTCTTGAAGTTCAATCCCTTCCGGCATCTTATCATACACATTGGAAAAATTTTCATAAAATACTTGTATGGATTCTTCATTTATTTCTCCCACATGTCTTTTCAAAAACAATATAGCTTGGTCTTGTATTTTCTGATTAATCAATGCAATATCCTTTTGAATTTCTTCAAGATCTGTTGGACAAATTTTAGATATAGACAACATATCTTGAACTATTAGATCTAGAAGATCTAATGCACTATTTATCAATAACACATCTTCTCATTCACAAAGGTTTCTATCCAACCATGCAATCATTTCACATAACATCATACCATACTTTTGAATCTGATGATTGAAAAATGTAAAACCAGAAGTATGACCAAAGACTTCAGATCTATATTCCTTCTTTTAGTGACTTCTTCACTTAGCAAGGAAACAATTTATTTCATAAAACTATGAGGAATACCTGGGAAAATTATTTTTCTACTGTCCTTCTGAATTTGTTTCTAATTTTTTCATTCACCACTGAATCTTTCAAGCATCTACTAGATCCTTGCTGCAAGTGTTCCCAACTGATCATCCATTTTCTTTCATGTAAGTGCACACTAGTGCAGAGATATTTCAGAGTCACCACTCACTGCTATGAGAATGTATATAACTTTAATAGAACAAGGACAAGTTGGGTTTCAACAAAGATAGCATACTTTTAGCAAGCCAATAGGATTTGACACATTTCTTTACCAAGAAGATATTCAAAGTCTCTTTTAACAAAAACAACAACCAGGCTGGTAAATATGATCTGAAGGACTTTCAAATTTACAAATATTTATAACTCTATCCTCAAATGGATATTTCAGATGACTATATTTATAAACAAACAATCCAAGAGTCTAGCTCAACTTGATAAACCTAAATTATTTACTGCAAATTACTTCAACTCCCCAATAGAGTCGCCATTTTGTTGGTTCTTTTTTATGTTGAAATAGAAATAACAACAAACTCTTCCCTTTATAAATGTTTATAAAGGAGCCACATCCAAATGTATGCTCATGCAAGAAAAGGACCAGCTAACAAGGATGTGGATCCATCCTTCTACACTTTAGGTTCTACAAAACCAAGGAGGGGACACCCTTCAATGCCTTCAATACTCTGTTTGGCATCAATCAACAAAGATCTCATAATGGCTCAACATGACCGGGAGATACTAGGTGATCGGCTAATCACCCATTGAACATCGACCTTGAAGTGGAGCATGATATTAACACAACATAGAAAATCACATAAAACATTCATATATTCAAAGTTTATTTTCAAAATATAGAACATAGCTAAGAGCGATCTATCATGCATCAACAAGGAAAGTATTGATTTCTGACCAGTGCCTTGTCCATTGGGAAATACTTTTAGTTCAAGGGAAGCATACATAAACAAACTATTGTTAAAGACTCAAGCCATGAATACCAATGATATCAGACCACACACTACTTATAATGAAATCCTTATGCAGAACATTATAAATTTATGTCATATCCATAGCTTCATTTAATCTGATCCTAAATCAAAACTAAGGATTAATAACACATGCACATATGAATCCATGCAATGAATCAGAAAATCCATAATTCAAATGAACAACACGTAGGAGAGACTTAAATATGATAACAACTGTATTAAGTATGATGAATCTTGATTCTATACCAATCTGATCTAACACATTTACCATTTCAACAATATGTAAAAGATCTGAAAACACTTCTATTCTATCTGATAACACAACTAGAACAATCAAAAACTACATCCTAGTGGAGCCATTAAGAAAACTGTAATCTCCTGCAGCCAATACTCTGCAACTCACTGTGGAGGCCAGGATTTGGAACCCTGTAACAATGGAAGAAATATGCATAAGTAGATAAAGAGAAACCATCACATTCCTCCTCTCTTCAACACTTGTCCCTTCTCCCAAATATATTGAACTAAATCCTTTATAACTGCCTAGAAATCCAATTTTATCTGCTAATATGTCTTCCCTATTTTTCCAAATTTAAGCTGACTCATAGTTTCTTCATTCTGTTCAAACTAATTCTATCCTAGACTAAAATTGATTACAAAATCAGAATCCTCATTTCAAGACCTTTCCCACAATATATGATACTCTATACTTCTGATAAAAATTGCCCCCTAAATCATTTAAACATTCTTGTGCAAACCATTTTAAATATTTCAAATTCTGAACTATAGTCTGCACATTATACATTAATTTTGATCTTTTAAATCCTTTTATGCACAGACCTGAGTGAGCCCCACATACCACATGGAACCACCTGATTTGCCCAAAAATCCACCTAGGCGTCTATGTATCCTGCTTGTGCCACGTGGAAACCTCTGATTTGTCTAAAGGTCCAACTGGGCACTTGCATCATCTGCCCTTTGTCTGGCCTGCCACCTGTCCGGATGCCACATGTCATGCTATCATGATCCCTTGAATCTATCTACCTCACATCTTTCAGATAGAGGCTTTGTGTTGACCGTCGATTTGATTTGCCTCATGATGCACACCCAATTTGCAAGCCTCTACGCCACATCATCTACCACCTCAGCTATACAGGTCTTGCCAAAATATTGATGTTCTATCCTTCATCGTCATTGACATGGTTTTTGAGGCACCTCCTTGCCCACACATGCAGAGCCTCCAGCTTCTTCTTTGAAATACATACTGTGGCCTTTTGCATATAAACATGTTTGTTTTCCATTCCTGGATGAATGTCAGATTAAATCATGTAAGTTTTTTAAAGCCTTCAATGTATTTTACTTCAAAATATGTGGGGCCCATCGTAGACTAAGCCCTCCAGCATTCAACTTGCTAAGGGTCCCGCTATGAGTCCCTTGGCTCTTTCATATTCATATTACATTCTGAGTGAAAACATATAAAAGGAATTTAAAAAATCCAAATCCCATGCATGTGGGATAATGCCTCCTTGCATTTTCAAGTTTTTAAGCTCCTCCTCTTTGCATACATGCGTAGTTTTCTGATTCTCCATGTTATATTTTCAATTGCATTTCATCTACTTATTTGTGCAGCTCCTTTGACATTCTCTCTTTCATGCCATTGCGCAAGCATTCATGTGTATTTGGTTTTCTTTGCATTGCCCTTTTTGAAAATTTTAATCTTCTTTCTCCCCACTGTCAATGTGGCCTCTTGTCCTCTCTTCTGCTCTGGTTATTTTTATTACTTATTACTCCACATAACATACTCCAAATTTAGCATAGACCATCTTTCAAACTCCACGCAACCTAGAGAGGTGGAAAACGGTTGGAAGATTTTGACTTTTCAGTTACCAAATGCAGTGGCTTGAAACTTAGAAACTTGAATAACATCTTTGATTTGTATCTTGTGCAGGATTCCATAATAAACTTCTTTGCCATTCCATACATAGCCTTTTTCCATTGAAAACTTTCAAATTGTATTTGTATGTTCTAGAGTTTTAAACTTTGTTGTTTTCCACCTATGCTAGATCCTATCCACTCTTCCACAATGTGCAGACATTGCATTTTATTGTATTTGCATTGCATTGAAAGTTTGAACAATCTTTCATGATGTTGCGTAGCTCTTGCAAACTCATTTGAAACAATTTTAAAGTTAGCTCCCTCCACAGTTCATTGCAGGCTATCATTGCCCCCCCTTTTTTAGGATACAACAAAACATTTTGTAGCCCCTCTTTTGTTGTTTTTAAATGTTTTAAATATCCCTCAAAGTTTACTGTGCTGGGTCCTTCATTGTTTTGATGTGCTTGCTTTTACATGACATGGCATGGGCATTTCCTTTAGTTTTTTAGACTTCTCTTTGGCAACGTACGTCCTTCTTATTTGGTGCTGCACTCGTTGTGTTCAAATACTAACATCTTAACTTTACTTCAAACATAGGCTCGCATTGATTTGATGCACAGATTTTGGTTTTCAACATATTAAATGGTTCCCAAATTACATTCATTCAAAAGGTACATGGCTTGTCCATGTTTCAATTCCACATTTGCATTGAGATCTCTCCTTTCAAAAACTAACGTGCCTTTTGTCTTCATTTGTGCAGACTCCTTTATTAAATATCTGCATAGAAGTGTGTCCCAAAAGCAAAGATAGAGTTTGTATTTCTTAATGCAATCTGAGCCACATCATTAATCTAATTCATTCAGGGTGTCTTTGCAATAATTGAGATGCATATTCTGTAGTTACTTGACCTAAACAACATTGTTATACCATTGGTTCAATCAATAAAAATGTTGTGCTTAGAAGCCTCCACTTTAGATAGCTGACACAATTCAGAAAATACTCCCATAATTCATCTTGATTATATACTTCACATCCTTCTATGCTTCTCAAACCTAACACAATGATTCACCCATATATAGAAAGCATACGTGTGAAGAGGCTTTATTTGAATCCAACCCATATTTAAGATATTGCTTACTAAACATAGTCATTTTATGACAGTTCAGTGGTACTGACACAGATATAACAAACTGCACTTGAAAATATCTGGTGAAAAATATCAAATCAACTCCTGGAGATCTAAGCTCCTATGTAGTAGAAATATGTTGTATTGAGAGAATGAATCCAAAAAGGTGGCTCCCGACTATCAACCGGACATATTTGGTAGACCCCCAAAGGTAACCACTTGGAATTGCAAAAAAAGTAAAACACGAGAAATAATGATTTCTGCAAATGAAAAGAAGGTGGGAAAGCGTGCACATGAAATCCTTAGGATCTGAATCCTTGCAAACTTGGAGAAACTTTGGTCTATAAGTTAGGGCATCCATTTTCCTAATGTGACAAATCACGGGATTCAATTTATAACTTCACGAACAGGGCCTCCGACCAAATTGTGCAACTAATTTGCATTAAAAAGTTAGAAACTGCAAATAAAATCAGATTGGCAAGATAGGAAAATGGATTCATCATGTCCTGAAAATATTCATGGTAGTAGATTTCCATGCCTACAATACAGGGGAGCATTCAATTTTCTATTTCATTCAACTGGGTGTAAACTTGTAAGACCTCAAAGTCAGCAACTTCATAATTCTGCACTTCACATTATGGGAAATTGAATTAATTATAAACGGAATAGTTTGGGTAAACTTATCATATGAACTCCTAGGAATCTTAAAATGGAAAAAAAGCTTCTCTCTCATGACTAAAAAACCTCAAACCCATCCTTATATCATGAAACTCTATCAGGCCAAAGATGCAAGCATGCAAAGTAGGCCATTTGCTATAATTAGGCAATATGCAGAATACAGATTTAAGTGAACACCTTTAAGAAACTATCTCCAAAACATATCAAATATAAATTTTGAAAGCTATGACTCATTTCATCTACCCCATGATAGGTTTTTCACATGTTCCCCAATCAGTATCTTATGACAATCATCAGGTCACATTTTACTTGCACTTCAAGTAGGCTTCTTCAAAAAGTTTGCAAGGATACTCACTATGCTTTAGATAAAAATTTGAAGTGGCCACTCCAAATTTGTGCCAAATTTGAGAGTACCAACATGATATACATGCTATACATGATGGAGGAGTGAATAGATATACTATTTGGGTTGATGGTAACAAACAAATCTTGTTAACTTTTGTTGAAGAATCTGTTAGTAAGATATGTACATTTGTGGACATTTTTTTGGTGGAAGGTAGATAGTTTGTTAAGGACTTGAAAATAAATGATATGTGTTATGCTTTAATTCCTAAAAAACCAATTAATAATACAGAATATGAAATTCCTCCGGAAGTTGAGAAATTATGCACTGAGTACAAGGAGATCATTTATGATATTGTACCTGATGGTTTGCGACCAATGAGAGATATTAGTCAATGTATGGACCTGATTCCTATAGCTAGTTTACCCAAAAAGGAACCACATTGGTTGACACTGACTGAAAACCAAGAGCTTAATCAAAAAATTCATGAGTTTTTGGACAATGGTTTGATCAGAGAAAGTTTGAGTCCATGTGTAGTACTAGTTGTATTGGCATCTAAGAAGAATGGAGAATGGTGAATGTGCATTGATTCAAGAGAAATAAATAAGATCACAGTTAAGTATATGTTTCCTATCCTGAGGATAGATGATATAATGGATTGTTTGAGTGGAGAAAGATATTTTACCAAAATTGATTTAAAGAGTGGATATCAACAAATCAGAATCAGAGAAGGTGATGAGTGGAAGACTACTTTCATGATGAAAGATGGTTTCTATGAATGGTTGGTTATGTTTTTTGGTTTAACTAATGCACTGAGTAATTTTATGAGGTTAATGAATGAAGTTTTGAATAAATTCTTGAATAAATGTGTGATTATATACTTGGATGATATTTTGATATTCAGTCAGACTAGAGAAGAGCATTTTATGCGTATAAGACAAGTATTGTAGAGATTGAAAGAAAAAAATTTGCTGATAAATCTAAAAAAGTGTTCCTTCATGAAAGAAGAACTTGTGTATTTAGGTTTTGTGATTTCAGCTGATGGTTTGAAGATTGATCCTGAGAATGTTGAATCTATACTTAGTTGGCCTACACCTAAGAATGTCAGTGAGGTAAGATCATTTCATGGATTGGAAATTTTTTACAGGAATTTTATCAAAATTTTTAGTTCTATTTGTAGTTCTATTACAAAGACAATGAGAGGAGACAAAAGAGAATTTAGATAAACACATGGAGATGATAAGAGTTTTGAGACTTTGCAGTAGAAGGTTGCTAAATTACCTGTGTTTTCCTTACCTGATTTCAATAAGGTATTTCAAGTTGAATGTGATGAGATTGGAAGTGCAATAGGAGTTGTGTTGACCCAAGAAGGTAAACCTATTCCTTTTTTAGTGAAAAGTTTAATGATGATAAAAGGAAATATTTTGTCTATGATCAATAATTCTTTTCTATTGTTAAAGCTATGAAGAAATGGAGACATTATTTGATGCTGAGTGAATCTATGTTGTATATTGATCATAATACTTTACAATATTTGGGTAGTCAAAATAAGTTGAATCAAAGACATATGAAATGGGTAGAGTATTTATAGAGTTTCACATTTGTGATTAAGTACAAGAGTGGAGTTTCTAATTGAGTTGTTGATGCATTGAGTAGAAGAAGGTCTTTGTTGGCTGAAATGAGAATTGAAGTTCTTGGTTTTGATGACATGAAGAATATGTATGAAAATGATCTTGATTTTTCTAAGTAGTGGAGAGTGTGTAGAGAACCTATTCCAAATCAATCAAGTACGAAGACTATTTCATTCAAGAAGATATGTTGTTCAAAGTTTTTCAGCTGGGCATATTAAGAGGTTCAATGAGAACTAATTTGATAAAGGAAAAATATAGTTGTGGATTGGCTAGACATTTTGGTATTGATAAAACACTGAGTTTTCTTAAGGAAAGGTATTTTTGGCCTCAGTTGTATAATTATGTTCATAAATTTGTGAAAAGGTGTGGATTTTGTCAAATTGCAAAAGGAATAAGTCAGAATATTGGTTTGTATACACCGATTACTGTTCCTGAGAAACCTTGGAGTGATATCAGCATGGATTTTGTTGTTGGCTTACCGAGGAAAACAAGAGGTAATGATTCCATATTTGTTGTTGTGGATATATTGTCTAAGATGACACATTTCATACAATTTAGAAAAACATAAGATGCAGTACATATAGAATATCTTTTCTTTAAGGAGATTGTCAGATTGTATGGATTACCAAGGAGTATCATCTCTGATTGAGATAGTAAGTTTGTTAGCTATTTTTGGCAAATACTTTGGAAGAAGTTGGACAGTGAGTTGAAGTATAGCTCTACATTTCATTCATAGATGGATGGACAGACAGATGTTGTAAACCAAATTTTGGGTAACTTGTTAAGATGTTTAGTAGGAGACACATCGAGTAATTGGGATTTAATGTTGGCACAAGTAGAGTTTGCATACAATAGTTTAGTAAATAGAAGTACTAGAAAGACACCTTTTGAGATATTTCATGGCACACAACTAAGAGGTGTATCAGATTTGAGAGACATTACTAGAGAAGAGAAAAGAAGTTTTGAACCATAAAAGTTTGTTGAATTCATGAAGACATTGCATGAGGATGTAAAACAGAAGTTGGAGAAAAGTAAATAGAAATACAAGGATAGTGCAGATAGATCAAGGAGACATAAAATTTTTGAAGTTGGTGATGCAGTAATGGTTCATTTGAAGAAAGGCATATTTCCTATTGGAACTTATGGAAAATTGAAGATGAAGAAATTTGATCCTTGCAAAATATTGAGAAGATTTAACAGTGTCAATGCTTATGAAGTGGAATTACCTAATGACATGGACATATCACCTATATTCAATCTTTCACACTTATATGAATATCCTGAACCTGATGAAGAAGTGAAAGTACCGAGTGATTATCCTAAGAAACAGGATAGAGGAAGTTGAACATATTTTGAAATAGAGAGTTGGCAGAAGTACAAGAGGAAAGGAATACATGGAGTATCTAATAAAATGGAAGAACAGACCGATTGAGGACTCATCTTGGATTTATCGATCTGAGTTGGATTAATTTAGGTTGGACCTGACACATGATTTGGGGAATCATTCCTTTCAACCCCAGGTGTCTAATGTAGGAGCATCTTGGGTTCTTTGGCAAACCTGATCAAACAAAAATATGTTTAATTTTGTTCTTTAGCTTGTTTGGGGGCTTCTCGGTAAAGTACTTGGTAAATGATGTTGCTCAGTTACTTGTTTTGTGTTGCTTTACCGACAGGTCTTGGTGAATGTTGGCTGCTTAGTGGGTTCTTTCACCAAGTTTTTATGTTTCTCAATTACCTTTACCAAGTAGTTCCTATCACTTGGTCGACTTCTTACAGAGTTGTTTATCTTCATCTGGTCAACTTTTGCATTTAATTTTCATGGTGTACTTAATGTTGGGTATCTTATTGGTATAGGTGTGGACCTAAATCTGGGTCTTTCTTTGGGATTTGAGTGACGACCTCTTTGGTGGACTCTTGTATATATTTGACTTATGTTCTTAAGTTAGGAGGAAGTTAGGAGGAGTTTTGGTATCAGCTTGTGATGGTAGATTAAGTGCTAATATATTTAGATGGAAGGTTTGTGACCTTGCATATATCAAGATTATTCTATAAATAGTTGAATGTATATGGCTGAAACTAGGAAGTCCTTACAACCCAACATTTATTGAGCTTGATGAATTAATACAAAGTATCTACTGTTTCTTCTCTCCCTTCTTGTGTTTTTTCTTCTGTGTTGTTCTACAAGGTGGTTTGGATAGCTGGGAGTGCCTTGGGACCCTATTCTCCTCACCCTCCTTGCATCAATAAACTTCTCTTTCAATCTCAGTAACCATTTAGGACTTCCAATATAATTGATCATCCTAGATCCCTTTTCATCTCTCGAACATCAATCTTAGAAAAACAATCAACCTTGACTCCATGCTTCATCTAAAGCAATAGTCCAATAAATTCAGAATCAAACCCATACAACCCTAAAATTAAGAGAAATCAAACTCTGTCCCTAAGATTTTCATTTTTGAATAGGAACCAAAATCTATTAAATGAGGTATCACCTTTTGTGTAGACGCATCAATAATCACATCATATCATGTCATTCAAATTAGTAGCAATATGTCTCTTCCATACCCTTTTGGTCGAAGACTAGTAACCCAATATCAAACAAGGAAAACCCCAAATGACTTTTACTTAAATCATTTTCCTCCATATGGAGAGGAAACAAATTCCAACTACTATGATACAACAGACACTTTTTTCTATTCAAAATGTTTCCGCAAGATGACACAACCACTCATTGATCTCTTTGTGCTACATAGTACCCAACCCAATATCAGGGATTAAGAAATCTCAATACCTTACATTTTCAACAAGTACCCCAATCTAGAGCTCAATATAAAACCTATAATAGATCATACATTCCTACATCACAACCACAGTATCAAACAAAAGATAATGTATCTGCTAATGTTGGAAACACACAACCATCAAAAACTAATATCCTCATACAACAAATCCAAGACATGCAAACTTAGTTATATGATCTTCAAAATCAATGTCAACCAAAGTATTACACCGCAAAGGAATTATATCCCTTCCATGTTGATCAATCATCCTATATGCATCTGATCACATCACATGTGAATAAACATCCTCTTATTTCCTCAAATCCACCATAAAGGATTTCCCAAATAAGAACAATTACAAACATGTCATCCTTTGGACATAAATCAATAATAATCAATAAGAAACCTACAATACCACATGTTCAATCAAAAAATAACTTACAACAAGAAAACATCATTGTGGTATCACCAATAAGATCACCCAAGCAACAAAAATTCCAATCTAAAGGTTTCAATCGTGTTCTTCAAAAATGGTTCACACACATGAGACTATTGTTGACTGGGATCAAAATAATCTACCCATGACTATATATGATACATTACAAAAAAATCACACCAATGACACATCCACTTCCCATGAAGAAGTTGTCCCTCAAGAAGCATCCATATTTCCCCCTGATCCTTCATCTCCTGAAGTGTCATAAGAGAAATCTTTTTTATTTCCATCGAATGATATATCCTATAATGAGACCTCCCAAGGGCTATCCAAAATAGATTTCAAATCTAATCCCTTCCTTGATACAATTCCCTTTTACAATTTAGCAATTCTAGATTGAATACCACCTTATGCTCTATTTTTAATAAAAACCATCTAAGAGAGCCCATTCCTCCAAACTCATTCTTTCACATGTCAAGAAATTGATTGAATCTCCCATACATATTCAAATCAATTCCCCATAGAAAGAGGATAATAAAAAGTATGAAGAAACAAGTCCTAAAATAAATCATGATCAAGATCCCAACAATGACCAAAATTGTCCAATTTTTGACCAAAACCCCATTTTCATTAAACCTCCTGATGATCTCACTATCCTTATTCCCCCTATCCAAGATGATCTCACTATCCCTATCCCTCCTTTCCAATATGATCCCCTTTCATCTCAAAACAAAAGTGTCTCTCCAGGTCCCATTGACCTTCCTATTCCTTAGAAATATCATGACACCTTGTCCATTCTTCCAAATGATTTCATTCATAGTCAAGGGAAAACCACCCTTAAAATGGAGTCCAATGGTCCTCTTACAAGTCAAGATCAAAATTTCCCACTACCTTCATATCCCTTACAAGATTCACCCATCCATTCAGATCCTTCTCATGAGCCTATTATTCCTTCATCTCTATGTTCTAATCCTTCATGTTCTCCACAAGATCCTATCCTACCAAATGATCCTGCCATTGCTCCTATTGTATTCTAGGATCATATTATTCCTCTTGATCCCACTCATGATTCTATCACATTTGTGCAATTTGGTCATGAACCACATACATGTAAATGAGTTCCTCCAATTCCATCCAGTTTGGTCCACTCTATGATCGTAATTATCCTTTGAAAGATCTTATCACCCAAAAAAAAGCTAATAATGAGCTTGGTACATATAAACTTGGTTCATCTACTTTCATTTGGGCTAGTATACTTTTGAGATGACCATTTTTTTTGCTTAGAATCTTCCTCCAGAATTCCAAGTCGTACCAAGCTTTGAACGAGCATAGCTTTGGCATACAACCTCCTTTTGATGAGATTCAAACCATGTTATAATCGTATTGGAAAGCTCTACAAAATGATAATGGTTTCCTGGAATTCTATGACTATAAATTTTTGAGGTCTTCCTTCTATACTTGGTCAACCTTTTTCAACACAACTTTGACTAGTTGTATCTCGCTCTATAGACTCCATTTTCTACAATTCAAATGTCATTAAAATCATCTCAACAAGCTCTTTCACTTGGTGTTATTTTTATGTTTTTTTGAGATGACCAATTTATTGTCTTAGAATGTTACTCTAGAATCTCAAGTCTCACAAAACTTTGACTGAGTAAACTTTGGCATACAAAGTCCCTTTGACATGATTCAAGCGACGTTAGCATTGTTTTGGTGAGCTCTATGCAATGACAATGGTTTCCTCAAATTTTAAGACTCTAAATTTTTGAGGTCTTCCTTCTACACTTGGTCAATTTTTTGGCACAACTTTGACTAATTATATATCAGTAATATGGGCTCCATTTGATTCGATTAAAGTGGCATTGGAACCATCTTGACAAGTTATTTTACTTGGCACAATTTTCATCTTATTTTGAAATTACCATAATTTTGGCTTTGAAACTTCCTCTAGAATCCTACGTCCTTCGAAACTTTGATCGATCATAACTTTGGCATACAACCTACTTTTGATGTGATTCAAGCTATTTTAGGTTAGTGTTGGGGAGCTCTGTGTAATGACAATGGTTTCCTCAAATTTTGAGACTATTAAATTTTTAGGTCTTCTTTCTATACTTGGTCAACCTTTTTAAATATAACTTTGACCAATCTTATATCACTCATAGACTCTGGTTGACGTGATTCAACTATTATTGGAATCATCTCAACAAGATCTTTGACTTGGAGCTATTTTCAGCCAATTGTGAGATGAAATTTTTTTCCCTTATAACCTTCCTCTAGAATCCCAAGTCATGGAAAATTTTAATTGAGCATAACTTTGGCATACAACCTCCTTTTTATAAGATTCAAGCTACATTGGGATTGTATTGGCGAGCTCTACAACAATGATTTCCTCAAATTCTAAAACTATAAATTTTTTAGGTCATCTTTCTATACCTAGAAAACCTTTTTATAAGGCATAACTTGATGCTGGAGCATCTTGGGCTCTTGGCAATCCTACTCAACCAAAAATATGTTTTCTTTTGTTCGTTACTTTGTTTGGAGACTACTGGGTGAAGTGCTTGGTAACTGATGTTTCTCGGTTACTTATTCTGTCCTACTTTCCCGATGGGTCTCAGTGTATGTTGGCGGCTCAGTGGTTCTTTCACCAAGTTGGTTTATGTTTCTCGGTTTTGTTCTTACCAAGTTTTTGTTTTTGCTCGGTTATCTTCTTACTGAGTTGTTTATCCATATCTGGCCAACTTCTCCATTTAATTTACATGGTGTAATTAATGTGGGGTCTCTCTTTGGGATCTTTGTGGACCTAAATCTAGGTCTCTCTTATGGATTTGAGTTCCAACCTCTTGGTGGACTCTTGTATATATTTGGTTCTCTATTCTTAGTTTAGGATATCAGTTTTAGTAGGAATTTGGTATCAAATTGTGATAGAAGACTAAGTGTTACATATTTGGATTTTAGGTCTATGACCTCACATGTATGAAGATAATTCTATAATTCATTTGAATGTATATAGCCAAAATTGGGAAGGCCTTACATCCTGACATGTATTAAGTTTGATCAATTAATGAAAATTATATGTTGTTTCTTCTCTCCTTGTGTTTTTGTTTCTGTATTACGTATCTCCAAGTTTCTTTGGTATTTGGGAGTGCCTTTGGCCCTGACTACCTACTCTCCTTGCGTCAGGTGGTATCAGAGCAAAGGTGAGATTTAGGTTCCTTCTGGTAATCCCTATCCCTAGTTGGTTGATATTGTTGTGGGGTAGCCGATTGTGATCTAACGTATAATTGATGAGGGTTTCAAGATGGTTCATGGGAGAGGAAATCTAGATCTAGGTCTAGCTGATATGTTAAGACAAATGTATGCCAGATTGGAAGCTATTGAGATAGCCTAGCATAGAAAAATCCATCTTGATGATGTTAGTGATGATATTGAATTGGAAGAAGTGTAAGGCAAAGCGGTACCTTCACCTATGACGGATCAGGAAGAAGAGAGATTCCTATGAGCTTTGACAAGTTTGAATTCCACACCTCAGTTTAATCTTCCTGAGTATAGTGAAAATTTGGATTCTGATGAATTAATAGATTGGATAATTGAGATGGAAAAATAATTTGAATATGAAAATATACCAAAGGAGAAGAAAGTGAAGTTTGCAAGTACAAAGTTGAAGGGTTATGCATCCTTGTGGTGGAAGTATATGCAATCGGATCAAAAGAAGAAAGGTAAAGACAAAATAAAGGTATGGGATAAGATGATAAACAAGTTGAAGGGGAAGTTTCTACCTCATGATTAATAGATTAACCTGATTAGGAGAATGCAAAGTTTGAAGCAAAAAGATATCTCAGTAAAAGATTATACTAAATAATTATATAGATTGGACATTAGATCTAGACATGTTGAAGATGAGGTGGAAAGAATAGAAAGATATCTAAATGGATAAAGAAGTTCTATACAAGATGAGGTCATCTTGGTGAATATGTAGAGCATTGAAGAGGCATATCAGTTTTCCCTAAAAGTTAAGGAGAAATTGAACAAAAGATATGAACAAAGATAAAGAGGTAGAGGTGGTAGATTCCCTAGAGGAAGAGGTAGATCTCATGGTGAAAATAGTAGATCTAAAATAGAAAAGGAGAAAAGGAAAATATAGACACAATTAAAGACAAAGGAGAGACTAAATAGAAAGGTGGAAGTTCATACCGAGGAAGAGGAAATTAATCTCGAGGTGGTTATATAAGAAGAGGGTTCCAAGGAACTTGTAACAATTGTGGTGAAGAAGGACACAGATCCTTTGAGTGTACACATGTAAGCAAGAAAGTTGGGAGCACCAGAAATGCTTTGGTACAAGAGGAGTCACCAAATGAACCAGAGAATGAAGGAAATCTAATGACCAAAAGGATACTATGGAGTGAGAAACATAAGCAAGATCCTATTAGAAAATTTTTATTCAAGACCAGATGTAGAGTTGATGACAAAGTTTGGGAGGTAATTGTTGATAGTGGAATCTCAGAGAATCTTGCATTTGAGGAGATGGTCACAAAGTTCCAGTTGGAAAGAATGAAGCATCCAAAACCCTATTAGATTTCATGGATCATGGATGAGCATACATCAATGGTGAGTGAACAATTTTTTGTGAATATGAAAATTGGAAAGTATTATGATAAGGTGTTGTGTGATATTATGCCAATGGATTGTTGTCATATTTTTTTGGGTAGACCTTGGCAGTATGATAGACATGCTATTAATGATGGAAGATTGAATAGATATACTATTTGGGTTGATGGTAAGAAACAATTTTTTTTTACCTTTGGTTGAAGAATCTATTGGTGAGATATGTACATCTATGAAAGTTTTTTTTATGGAAGGTAGACAGTTTGTTAAGGATTAGAAAAGAGATGATATTTGTTATCCTTTGATTCCTAACAAATCGAGTAAGAATACAGAAGATGAAATTCATGTAGAAGTTGAGAAGTTACTCACTGAGTACAAGGAGATCATTTTAGATAATGTACCTGATGGCTTTCCACCAATGAGAGACATCAGTCATTGTATGGATTTGATTCTTGGAGCTAATTTACCAAACAAGGCACCACATCGATTGACACCGACTGAGAATGAAGATATTAACTGACAAGTTCATGAATTGTTGAACAAGGGTTTAATAAGAGAAATTTTGAGTCCATGTGCAATACTAGCTATATTGGCACATACGAAGAATGGAGAATGGAAAATGTGCACTGATTCAAGAGAAATCAATAAGATCATAGTTAAGTATAGGTTTCCTATACTGAGGATGGATGATATAACAAATTGTTTGAGTGGAGAAAGATATTTTACCAAAATTTATTTGAAGAGTGGATATAATCATATCAGAATTGGAGAAGTTGATGAGTGGAAGACTTCTTTCAAGACAAAGGAAGGTTTGTATGAGTGGTTGGTTATGCATTTTGGTTTAACTAATGCACCGAGTACATTAATGAGGTTAATGAATGAAGTTTTGAAGAAATTCTTGAATAAATGTGTGATTGTATACTTGGATCAATTCTACCATTCAGTAAGACTAGAGAAGAGAATTTGATGCATATAAAACAAGTATTGCAGAGATCAAAAGAGGAAAAGTTGCTGATAAATCTAAAAAAGTGTTCCTTCATGAAAGAAGAACTTGTGTATTTAGATTTTGTGATTTTGGCTGATGGTTTGAAGATGGATCGTCAGAAGTTTGAAGCCATACTTAGTTGGCCTACACCTAAGAATGTCAGTGAGGTAAGATCATTTCATGGATTGGCAAGTTTTTACAAGAATTTTATCATAAATTTTATTTCTATTTGTAATGCTATGACTGAGACAATGAGAGGAGACAAAAGAGAATTCAAATAGACACATGGAGCTAATAAAAGTTTTGAGAATTTGAAGGAGAAGGTTGCTGAATTACCTGTGTTAGCCTTACCTAATTTCAATAAGGTATTTCAAGTTGAATGTGATGTAAGTGGATGTGCAATAGGAGCTATGTTAACCCAAGAAGGTAAACATATTACTTTCTTTAGGGAAAATTTGAATGATGTTAAGAGGAAATATTTGTTCTATGATCAAGAATTATATGCTATTCTTCAAGCTATGAAGAAATGGAGACATTACTTGATACCGAGTGAATTTATGTTGTACAATGATCATAAGGCTTTACAGTATTTGGATAGTCAAAATAAGTTGAATCAGAGACATATGAAATGGGCAGAGTAGTTGTAGAGTTTCACATTTGTGATTAATCATAAGAGTGGAGTTTCTAACCAAGTTGTCGATGCATTGAGTAGAAGAAGATCTTTGTTGGCTGAAATCAGAGTTGAAGTTATTGGTTTTGATGATATGAAACATTTGTATGTAAATGATCCTGATTTTTCTAAGAACTGGAGAGTGTGCAGAGCACCTATTCCAAACCAATCAAGTAAGTATGAAGGTTATTTCATTCAAGAAGATATGTTGTTCAAAGGTATTCATTTGTGCATACCGAGAGGATCTATGAGAACTAATTTGATAAAGGAGAAACATAGTAGTGGTTTGGCTAAACATATTGGTATTGATAAAATATTGAGTTTTCTTAAGGAAAAGTATTTTTGGCCTTAGTTATATGAGGATGTTCAGAAATTTGTGAAAAGCTATGGAGTTTGTCAATTTGCAAAAGGAGTGAGTCAGAATATTGGTTTGTATACACCGATTACTATTCCTAAGAAACCTTGGAGTGATATCAGCATGGATTTTGGTCCTTCCTTACTAAGAAAAAAAAGAGGTAATGATTCCATAATTGTTGTTATGAATAGATTTTATAATATGACACATTTCATACCATGTAAGAAAACATTAGATGCAATACATATAGAATATATTTTATTTAAGGAGATTGTCAGATTGCATGGATTACCAAGGAGTATCATCTCTGATCAAGATAGTAAGTTTGTTAGCTATTGTTGGAAAATACTTCAGAAAAAATTGGACACTGAGTTGAAGTATAGTTCTAAATTTCACCCACAGACTAATGGACAAACAGAGGTTGTAAACCAAAGTTTGGGTAATTTGTTGAGATGCTTAGTTGGAGACACACTGAGTAATTGGGATTTGATGTTGGCACAAGAAGAGTTTGCATATAACAATTCAATAAATAGAAGTACTTGAAAGACACATTTTGAGATTGTTAATGACACACAACCAAGAGGTATATTAGATTTGAGAGACATTACTAGAGAAGAGAAAAGAAGTGTTGAAGTAGAAAAGTTTGCTGAGTTCATGAAGACATTGCATGAGGATATAAACCAGAAGCTGGAGAAAATTAATCAGAAATAAAAGGATAGTGCACATAGATCAAGGAGACATAAAACTTTTGAAGTTGGTGATGAAGTAATGGTTCATTTGAAGAAAGGCATATTTCCTATTGGAACTTATGGAAAATTGAAGATGAAGAAATTTGGTCATTGCAAAATACTGAAAAGATTTGATAGTAGAGATTCTTATGAAGTAGGATTACCTGATGACATGGATATATCATCCATATTCAATATTTCAAACTTGTATGAATATGATGAACCTGATGAAGAAGTGACAGTACCGAGTGATTATCCTAACAAATAAATAGAGGAAGTTGAGCAGATTTTGATAAGAAGTACAAGAGGGAAAGAATACATGGAGTATCTGATAAAATGGAAGAATAGACTGATTAAGGACTCATCTTGGATTTCTCAATCTAAGTTGGATTCAATTTAGGTTTGACCTGACATGTGATTTGGGGAATCATTTAGTTTAACCCCAAGTGTGTGATGCAGGAGCATCTTGGGTTCTTGGCAATCTTTCTCAACCAAAAATATGTTTGCTTTTGTTCTTTAGTTTGTTTAGAGACTACTCAGTGAAGTGCTTGGTAATTCTTGTTGCTTGGTTATTAGTTCTATCCTACTTTACCAATGAGTCTTGGTGTATGTTGGATATTTGGTGGTTCTTTCACCGAGTTGGTTTTTGTTGCTCGATTATCTTCTTACCGAGTTGTTTATCCTGATCTGGCTTACTTTTGCATTTAATTTCTATGTTGTAATGAATGTGGGGTCTCTCTTTGGGATCTGTGTGGACCTAAATCTGGGTCTCTCTAAGGGATTTGAGTGTCGATCTCTTTGGTGGACTCTTGTATATATTTGTTTCTTTGTTCTTAGTTTAGGACATCATTTTTAGTAGGAATTTGGTATCAGATTGTGATAGAAGAATAAGTATTAGATATTTGGATGGAAAGTGTATGACCTTTCCTGTATGGAGATCATTCTGTAATTCATTTGAATGTATATGGATGAAACCTGTAAGGCCTTACAGCCCGACATGTATTGATTTTGTTCAATTAATGAAAAGCATCTATTGTTTCTTCTCTCCTTCTTGTGTTGTTGCTTCTGTATTACATATCTACAAGTTGGTTTGGTATTTGGGAGTGCCTTTGGCCTCGACTACCTACCCTCCTTGCATCATAACTTTAGCATACAACTTCCCTTTGACATGATTCAAACCATGTTAGAATCGTATTAGCAATCTCTACATACTATGTTGGTTGTATTTCTAGTTTTCAGTCTTGCTACCAAAACTTTTGAGTTTAGTTTATCTTGCAAGAAGTGTCCAAGCCTATCTAGAATGCTATGAAAAATTTCTGCAAAGCATGTAAAATTTGTTGAAAGCAAAAAATCCTAAGTCTTAGGTCTTTTTTTTTTCTCTTTTCAAGAAAAAATCCTAGTTCTTTGCAAAAAACTTCTATTTTTCTGTTACTTTTTGCCGAGCACTTAAAAGGTTTTAAGTCATGTGTTTCAATGTTAGTTGCCAAGTCTCTTTTAATCTTTTTGAATATTCCCTTTTATTATTTGACTTATCATAGGTCTTTATTCACGTAATCTCTAAATGAAAAGAATATGCTTTGCTAGATCAGGAGACTTAACAAAGACTATACAATCAAAAGAAGATCTTGTGGTGCTGGATAAATCTCAAGAAATAATTTATGGTTAAGAAATTATTTTGCAAATTTGAGTTTTCTCAATCGAGTCTCATAAAGTAACTATGGTTAAGGAATAGTTTGATTCTCTTCAGGTGCGAGATATCTAAGAAAATCAAGGGTTAAGTGAAGTATTAAGAGATTTAGCAACTACCGTCTGATGTAAATCCTGTGGCTGGCATTTGATCATAAAAGAAAAGTTGTAGATTAATGATATATTATGATACTTGGCACAAACCATTGGATTAGAAGAGAATCAATGGTAGTCGTGTGATCTCTGAAGGATTTCATAAAGTTCATAAAGATTGGGAGATCTAACATGAACCATTAATTTCAAAGATAATCTAACGGTGGTCACATGATCTAAGAGAAAACTCATAGTTAAGTAAAAGATTCTGTGACTTTGAGACTTCATATTCGTGTAGTCACTGAGTAAACTGAAGTAAGATTGAGGTAAGTTATGAGTTTAGTTTACACCATGAAGTACAATGGCTAGGAAATAAAATCAAAGGATTTGTGATAGCATGTATCCAGTCAGGTAAGTTGTAATAATGTCAACCAAGTACATTAAAACATAGAGTTCACTTTTCATATAATAAGGTTTTTTAATAAAAACACTAATGATTTCCAAATTTCAAAATTTATCACTTGTCAATTTTAGAAGGTCGCGACTATAAGAATTGATATCAGAGCACGTAGAAGTAATGGCAGAAGTGATTGAACAATAGATTCTATGATCATGATTGTATTTTTGCATTGATGTCTCATTGATAAATATAGATTGTCATTGTTCATTCTAATTTACCAAGGTTTCAGATCTCAGAGAAAAGAAAATAAGTGTTTTTAGAGCTAAGAGCAGTGATTTCTAGAGTGATTTGCAGTCAAAAGTGAGAGCTTTGAGTAGATTTGTTCCAATATTGGTAAGAAATATGAGTCAACAAACATCTAGCAAGGCTTTGACCAGTGGAAGTGGTAAAGGGACTGATGAGGAACAGAAAGGAAAGAGAAACTATTCAGATGAATTCTTAGCTCTTCTAATAGGATCAACATAAGCAAAAGAGGTAAGTGATGAATTCCTTGCTGATGATATATCTTATTGTAGAGATACTAATACTCTAACTATTTCAAGATATCATTTGTTTAACTACTTTCATAAAAATTATGACAGTCATGTACCAGTTTCAAACCCTTGGACTTCAGGGTTAGCAAAATTGATAGTGCCAAACATCTTTATAGATGTATATTTATTAGTAGAACTAGCCAATATATATGATCCCATCTCTAGGATTATCAAAATAGATGATGGAAAATCCCTAGTTCCCATAGATAGGACTTCATTCATGAAATATTTGAATATCTATAACCCCTTCATTCACCACTGAAATAGATTTGTAGAAATTAGAAAATAAATATGTTACGGAGGCCTCTATTGTGGACAGCCAGATTCAAGGCCATGTACCCAAAGGTACTAGAAACTACATTACTCCCATGCCAGGTGTTAGCACTGCATTAAAATTTCTTTGAAGTTTCTTAGCTTTGATTTTCTTGGGCTTTCTTGGTTTAAAATCTTGTGCCTTACCATGCAAAAAGAGGTTAAAAATCTCTTTTTAAGTTCTGTTTAAGTGTTGTCGCTTTGTCACGTCAGTCTTTTAAACATGTCTCTAAGTTGTGCGAGTGGGCGATGAGTCATCAGTTTTAAAAAAAATTGCGCAGTCGTGATGAGCTTATGTCAGGTCCTGATTTTTGTGTGAGTGAGCTGGCTGAATGTTTTAAAATGTAAATCGTGCAATTACGCCATCTTGTGAAAGTCGGGTTGTAGGTTAGCGATTGAGTGGGTTAAGAATGATTAAATTTATCGCTCACTTGCTAAGAGTTAACTGTATAAAATATTGAACAAGCGATTCAGCAATGAGTTAAATTTTTTTATGTCGCACAGTTGCTTTAAAGTTATGTTGTCCATATCATGCTTCTCGACCAAGCGAGCCTTGTTAAAAAATGAAACAGTCGCATACCCACATCAGGTTTTATGTTTGTATTACAAGTTAGCGATTGCGTGATGAGGTCATGTTCTAGAGGTCGCCCACTCACTTAGGTTCTAAATCACTTGTATTTTTTAGTGCGAGTACGTGGTAAATGTATGAAGTACCAATTTGAAGGTTCACCGCTCAGTCGCAGAGGCATTCTTCAAAGTTCTTAAAAGAACTACGACTGAGCGACTGTGGGACCATTCATTGCCTTGCTCACTCACTGATGCTTTGAGGTGATCAAAAATGAACTCGTGAGTATGCGATGAATTAAAAGAAGAAAGACATCTCTCACTTGCCCATCAACAAAGATGAAAGGAAAAGGGTTAGCGAGTATGCGACTAAAGAAGAAGGTTAAAATTCGCACACTCGTAGTCAATAATAAAGTGAAGTTTTTAGGCTCATGAGTCTGCGACTGAGCAAAGAACAAAAGACATCACTCACTCACTAAGTGATTGAAAGTTGGAGTATTTTGTAGCGCGAGTGAGTGACCAGATAAAGTATATGGTAAAGATTAGGTCATCGCTCCCTCGCTCAGATCCAAAAATTATAGTTTAACAGCAGCGAGTGTGTGATTATGGAATAACTGAAAGATAAGATGCATACTCACTTAGTCACCAAGATTCAGGTGATGTGAAATATTGACTAGAAAGGGTGCAACGGGTTGAAGTAAAGGTAATATCGCTAGCTCGCATGAATCCAAAAGAAAAATGTTGAAAGATGGCGAGTATGCGACTGGTTAAATAAAAGCGGTGCATCACTCACTCGCAAGAACCTTTCCAAAAGTAAATAAAGTGCAGTGTGTTGGCTAGTTTTAGGCTGACGAGTGCCAGAGGGGAGAAAAGTGTTCACTCTCTTCTAGCTAGGATCAAATAGTGCAAGTTGATGGCAGCATTAATGATAGAATGAAATCTTCATGACAGTGCAAGTGCATTCAAGTTGACAAGATGCAGTCATTAATGGCTATAAGTGTAAATGATTGAGTTTGATTATGTACAGCTCTCATTTCTGCATTCTGAGTTTTTCTGCAAAGAGTAAGAAGCTTATTGGTTTGGAGAATTGCATTTGAGAAAGTAAAATTCAAAGAAGGATGAGTCAAGATATTGTTCCTACTACCTTACAAGGGTCTAGAAGGAAGAAGGAAGTCGCACTGATGAAATATACAGAAGAATTTTCCGAATTGCTTCCTGGAACTATGAATACAAACAGTGCAAATTGGGAAGAATGGAGCGATAAATGGTCTCAATGCAGAAATCTGGTAACCCCAGACTACTCTGGTAGTACTTTATTTCATTATTTTTGGAATAATAGGGTCAAGCCAGTCCCAATTTCCAATCCATGGGATTTGAATATGGCTAAATTGATTGTGCTTGATGTCTATGTTGACATTGGTCTTATTAGGGAGTTAGCAAAAAACTATTGCCTAGTAGCTAGGGTAATTAGGAAAAATAATAAGGAAACCCTAGTCTCCATAGATAGAAGATCAGTGGCTGAGGTATTTGGAATCACCAGTGCATTATGCACTGATATTGATTTGAAAAATATTAAAGCTGATTACGTCAAGAGAGAGAATTTAATCAAGAAGTATGAAATGCCTAAGTTTATGCCCAGAGTAGATAGACCCCTGGTGAAGATTCTAGACAATTTCAAGCCACCTTTTGACTTATCTTTGTTTCATCATTATGTAAAATGCACTGTCTATGGTTTGAGTAGGGTTCTAGGCCTTGATGGAGATTCTATAGTATCTTAGGAGATACTTATGATGGTAATGAACATCCAGCACCCATAATTCAACACTGATTACGATTATGTTGGCTACATAGTTGATGCTATCCATGCTGGATTGTTAGAAATACAGTCAGATAACCCAACACCCGCTTTCAAACATTACTCTCATCTAATGTACATGATTTTATATTATAACAGAGCATCAATGGAGAAAGAGCTTGAGCTATTTGTATCAAAATATGGTGTGGAGGAACCAATCCAAAGATGGACTCAAGTGTGGGATAGTGTAACTGGATTGTGGATCCAATTTTTGATCTGTTGGGAATAGGCAGGCACAGACTTCCGTATGAGGTTAGAAAATTTTTGATACCATGGGAGTATGTCCCTAATTGGCCCATCTACCACAATTGGGCTGATTTCTTCTTCTTTTATTACATAACTATCATTAGAGCGTATTGTTGCACTCAGCCTCCTCACATTCTCCCTAGATTTGTTCCTCCCAGAATTGCTTTCTTAGAATTTGTCTGGCAAATTAATTGGTTAGATAAGGAATTTCTAGAGGGGCACAAGAAGGGAACCTTTATCCCCAGATTATGGGTGGGTTTTGATTTCTCTATTGGGAAGAAAATGTTTGATATAGTAAATGATTTCTTAAAGCAATACAGAATATCTACTGCAATCACCAGATTCTGTGATCCTAAGAATTTTGTACAAATAGCCCTAAAAAGAATGACTCCTTGGAAAAAAATTAGAGACCATGAGCCATTGGATGATGAAGATGTTGTGAGGAATAAATTAAATAGACAAGAAGTTCAAGATAGGAGAAGGAAATGGAATGACCTCCTAAGAGCAAAATCCGAATGGAAGGAATCAGATAATTCATTCTCTGGTTTTTTCCTTGACCTCCCATATTTCCAGAGGATAGAGCAGATGCTAAAATCCTATGAAACTTTGATGTCACAAGTACCTCAATTTAGTGCTAAAGATGCACAATCCAAAGGATCCCCTATTCAAATTTCCTTACATGATAAAGAGCACCAAGAGGAACCGCGAGAAGAGGAACATCAAGAAGAAGAAGAACAAAGAGAAGAACAACATGAAGAAGAAGAAGCAGGTGAAGAGGCTACTTCAGCTAAAGAGCCACCAAGGAAGAAACAAAAGATAGAGCATAAAATGGTACAAGATAGA
>MU225843.1:1864000-1874049 GCA_018584345.1 Thuja plicata
TAATCTAAAGATCCATCAGAATATGATAAGTACAAGTCAGTTTGAAACTTCATAAAAGAGTTTGAATATCCTTGGTGTATCACCTTTCTATTATGCAAGTTTAGTTACAAACCTCTTTTCTCTTTTTCCCCAGTTTAGTTTTCAATCAGGAAGTGATATACCATATTTTATAGGAACCGGCCTGGAATCTAGAGATTCCTCTTCACTCATAGTCTACCCACAGCTAGGAGAGGTTTCCATGGTTAGGATGGAATTGTCGTGTAGCCCTAATGCCTGAGTTAGGGTGACAATTCTAAGCCTGAACAGTAACACAGGTTGGCAAGGAAATTGAGAAAATTGCGGTAAACTTGTCTTTCTTCAAAGGCAAGGAAAATAAAATTGAGGACAGAGTCAACATGTTTGGCTCACATTACAATAAGTTTATTCCTCCAATAACGGGAGAAGATAATCAAATTAAGGCTTTAGAAGTATGGAGAAATGAATTTGATGCATTACTGCCTAATAAAGAGGTATTTATATCTGACACTAGAGAATTGGATATGGAGGCATTTAATAAGACTTTAGATGAGGCTTTTAAAGCCCAAACAAAATTTAACAAGTTTTTTACCGATGTTAAGAGAATTATAGATGCTAGGTGAGAGAGACAAAAGGCACAACTTTAAAGCACTCAGAGCTTTAATTGGCCTATACAGGTAGAATTTACAGAATGGGATAGGATCACAAAGCCCAATTAAAAGAAGACTGCAATAGTTGACCTGGATATATCAGATGTAGAGTGAAGGAACACCTGGCACCTAACCTTTGATCATAGGGAGGTTAGTCATCTTAAATACTATTGAAATTTACCCATAATGGTGGTCACTATATCTCACAATAACTATTTGAAACTATCCAGAATATCTCCAGACAAAGGTGCCAATTGACAAAGAGTTAAGGATCAAATCTGATATTCTCCCTATTTTCTCCTTCCACCGCTTCAGGGCTAAATTGTGTTTTGTATTCTAGTCCCTTTAGGGTTAGTTCTAAGCCATCTGAATCTTTTTTCATCCTTATTATTTAAGGATTCCAAGATGGTTAAGACTCTATAATAGCAAGATAGAACATTTTTGTAAAGATGGTGGAATATACAACTGCAAGGCAGATTTCTCAATTTTGTCTGATCTTTATGCTTTCTGTCTATTGAATGTATTTGAAGTAGTAACATATTAATAAAATACATGGTACTTTCTAGTCTATATCATTTTTTTGTCTCTTTATATTTCTGTTTAAAATCTTGCATGTTCAATTTGCAAGGCATTTTAGATATACCAGTTGCAAGGTGATTGTACAATTACTTATAAGTTATTTCAAGGAAAGAGTAATTCTTTTAGGTGATTCTAGAGAGTTAAACATTGGCGTAAGGACTTGATAATAGGGGTATGGGAGTGAAAGGGTAGTGTGTAAGGAATTCTATCTAAATTTCACGTATTTTCATTAACCAGTCTACTATGGATTTATATTTGATATTGACTCTGCCCAAAAATCAGGCACGGGTTTAGGATTTGGAAAGAAGTTAATCATCATCCAATATTTATAGAATCATTTACATTAATATTTTAATAGAATATATATGCTGAAGTATTTGTATTAAGGGTACAATTTATTTTTTTGATTCCTTAAGAAGAGAATCATCTAGGTTACCCTTCCCGAGTCAAAGAACTCTAAAAAGGATGAGAATCCTTAAGTCATTATTGTTTGAAATTGTTATGATCAATATATGGCTTGTTAAGCTCTGGATAAAATTGATTATAGTCATCTGAAATTTTTTTTATTGGTTGTTACAATAAAAGACAATTTGCAAATAAGTGTGACCTATATCCACTATTTAAATTCATTGAAAATAGTAACTTATTGAAGGTACACCCGCCTTGGTCTGTGGAACCAAAAGTAGAAGGATGGATAAACCTCACCAATTAGGCTTTGTCTTTCATGAATCTAGAGTTGGGAGTTATAGGGTTGATTGAGTATTTAAGTGTTTGATTCAGCAAGAAAAAGACCTAACAAATTGGCGACTGTACTGGGGAACTTTAAAGTTTAATTATTCAGAAAAGTCTCTAGTATTGCTTTAAAAGTTTAAAAAAAGTTTCAAATTGAGTTTAATGTTGAAGATCAGAGATTATAAAGTTTCATTGAAATCAAACAATCTGTGGTGTTAAGTTCTAATGATTCTTTTAATATTCATATTTAGTTCAAATATTTTTCAACTTGTTGGGTGGTGACTCTAAAATAAAATCTTTGTGATCAGTAATAAAAGATAATCTATACACATTCTAAATATGAATACTAGATCAAGAACAAGAGAAAATCCTAAAGTTGAGTTGGATAGTGGAATTCCAACTACTTCTAGGACTAAAATGTCTTGGAGAGAAAATAAAAATAAAGATAATACAGACAATCTATCTCCAAGAAAAGAGGAAGAAAATACTAGGAGAGAAAGCTCAACCCAATCAAGTCATGAGGGAAACACCTCAGAGTATAAAGAAGATCCACTATATGGAATAGATACATATAGTAATACTCCTAGTGAAAGAGAAGGAACTAATGCCACTAGTTTAGTTTCTGAAGTTCCTTCTGATGAACTTGTTGAAGAAGAAAGAATTATAATGAGGCAATTGGCCATTATTTAGAAAAAGAAGAGAGAAAAAGAGAAAGCAAAAGATAAAAAATAAGAATAGAAGAATGTTGATAAATTGAGAAGAAGGTCATTAAGACATGAAGCAACTAAAGGTGCTGAGAGACCTAGAAGAGAAAAATAAAAACCTATCACTCACCTAAATATTGATTCTCAAGTTTCTAGAGATAAGGGAAAAAACAAGATGATAGGAAATGAAACAAAAGAACCCAAAAGTCAAGAGTTCTGATAGAACAAATGTCTAAGCTAGACATTGACATTGAAAAAATAAAAAAGGAAAGAGAAACCATGGCCAAAATGCTTGAGAAAGCCAAAGCAGAAGCTTCTACTCTAGAGATGAAGAAAAAGATTTATTTCTTACAATCATCTGGACTTTCCCATGATGGTACTGAAAGTGATACAAGATCAAGGGCCAAGGCTTCTACTTTCAAATAAAATGATAGATTCTTTACTCCCAAAGATACTGACAAATTCCAAAGGAGACCACTTCCTACAAAAAGGTACACACAATTTTCTTTTATTGGTATTCCTGGTTATCCTAATGCAATACCAGAGGATATGGGGGAAAAAATCCCAAAATTCCTAGGAAATAATATTGTTACTTGTAAAGAACATTTAAGAAATTTTTTTGATGTTATAGATGACCTAAATATTAATCATGAGGATGTCCTAATGAACTTTTTGTTCAATCCTTAGTAGAAGATGCTAGGGAATGGTTTAGAAGTCTATCTCATGGTTTTGTGGGAACGATGGATGAATTAATTGATTTATTCAAAGATCAATATGGTGATAAGACAAATGAGGGATTCTTGTTAAATGAATTCAATAATATAGAGAAGAATTCAAATAAAGAAGTTACTGAGTTCAACACAAGATTTCAAAGAGCCATGCATAATCTCTTCCAAAAGATGAAACTAGATCAAAAGGTATGTCTTGCTACATATTTTAATGCTTTTGATTCCAAAATGGGATATGCACTCAGGGATAAGAATCAAAGAACTCTTACTGAGGCTTATAAGATAGTTATAAATATAGAGATGAATAGAAGGATATCGAGAAAATTGGTTAGAAGAGATAATGGGTGTTTTAATAGAAGCAATAAAAAAGAAACAAAGTACAAAGACTATAAAGCCCCAAAAAATAATAGGTCATCCTATAATGCATATAATCCCCAAAATAGGATGCAAAATCACCCATATGGTACCCATTTTAAGGATGGTAAACCTATTATCCAACAAAGAAAAGATAAGTCTGATAATAGGACTCTTGATCCTTTGCCTAAAAATGTTGGTAATATGTGTAATGATGACTATTGGTGTGAAGCTTGTGAAGCCCCACATAATCCTAATTTTTGCATTGTTGCTCGAGATATAAAAGAAAATGAAGAACAAGAAAATGATGAAAGTGAATTATGTGATTTTAGTATGACTAATGCTTATTCATGTCATGATATAGATTCTGATAATGAACTCAAAAATCATGACATGTATGGTTCACAAGGCAGAATGGAGGTTTATCAGCAAAAAAAATTATCTGATAGTGAAGAAGAAGAAAGGGTTAATCATATAAGATGTTATGCTCAAAATGGTCAAGAACCCACAATAGTAAGAAAATATTCTGAAGAAGAAAGAGTCAGGATTATTGCAGATCTGGTTGCAAAAGAAAGAAGCAATTACAATTTAAGAAATAGAGTAGTTGGTGATGAAAGTAGCCATCCAGCTGGCATCCTCATTAAAGAAAACAAAATAGATGCCAAACAGATACAAAAGAAAGAAGGACCTCCTAAAAATACCAGTAAACCAAAGGTCAAAATCATAAACAGGTCAAACAGTCCAATCATTGTACATGAGGAGAAGGAAAATTTGTCAGAAACAAACTTTTCCCCTCCTAAAGAGAAAAACAAGAAATCAAAGAAGGAAGAATTAACACAAAGTATTCAAATTGAGGATAATAAAATTATTGCTGAGAAAAAAAATCCCCTGATGTCAAATATACACCTGTCGATATGGGTCAATGCTTGTCACAAATGACTATAAAGGTTCAATTTTTAGAAATGATGAGAATTAAAGAATATAAGGAAAAATTCCTTACCATTCTAAATAGTGTTTCTTCAATGAAATTTAAAGAACCAAAAAATGTTGAAAACTGTAGAAATACACATAATAGGTCTAACAAAAAAGGAGTAGTTGATCCCTTTTTCTTGAATTTAATCATTAATGGGAAGATGCTAAAAAATTGTATGATAGATTCAGGAGCATCTAACACTATTATGCTTGTAGAGATAATGAGGTCAATGGGATTACAAGTGGATACTTCACATGGAAGATGTTAGGCGATGGATTCTAGAGATATTCCTATGATTGTTACTAGTGAGGGTTATGCCCTATAATTTAGAAGTGTTTCCTGACCACATATTAACAATGAGTGTATTAGTTGTAGATATCCCACCTCGCTATGGCATGTTGTTATCAAGAAAATGGAGTGCATCAATAGGTGGAAGTATTCAGTGTGATTTATCATTTGCAACTTTCAACATTTCTTGAAATAATGTTAGGGTGTCCAGAGAAAGTAGGACTCCCCATATGATTGAATTGAATGAAAATACTAACCTTAATTGTTGTGTTGATATAGATATGGAAAATTTTAGAGTAGAGAAAGTTAGTCCACAATATGAAATTTTTGATCCACTAACTGAAGAATTGTATACACAAAAAAGTGGTTTGTGGTAGATGTATTTTGATGGAGCATGTTGCAAAGAGGGATCAGGAGTTGGTGTCTCATTTATCTCTCCATTAGGTATAACATTTAAATATTCTTTCTTGTTGATATTCCAATGTACAAATAATATTGTAGAATATGAAGCCTTATGTTTGGGGTTAAATATTGCTACTAAACATGGAATCAAATGTTTACAAGTTTATGGTGATTCAGAACTGGTAGTTGCACAAGTAAGATCCAAATATGCTATGAAAAATGATAGATTGAAAATGTATAACATGTTGTTTGGGATCAGATAAAATCTTTTGATGCCTTTAACATTAATTGGATAGAAAGGTCAAAAAATATTATGGCAGACCTTTTAGCTAATGTTGCTTTTGTTGGAAAGTTGACTTCCTGAGGATGCATGACTCATTTTGTGTTGTCATCATGGCAACAAAGTCATGTTTATTTTCTGTCTTGAATGACAAAATGACTGAGTATGGAGAATAGGGCAGACAGAGATATTCAGCGATCAACACATCAGCACACATGTGAGAGATTGAGTCAGCTTATGCATGTTTAGATATAAGTTGTATGACATGTTTACATGCTACATCTAGACACGCATAGTATGGAACCACAATACAGAAAAGTTACAGGTAGATCAATAGACCAGCAGTCCATAAGACAGAGCATGGAAGCCGACTAGTATTTTGATCAGCGTGAATTATTTTGTAATGTAATGGCTAAGTGCCTTTGGTTATATGATTGTAATAATGTAATTAGAAATGTAGTAAATACGCTTGAGCTGACTTGTTTGGAAGCGTTGTATATTTTGTTTTAGGGCCGACTAGTGTCTTGTATTGGGTCGCGCATATTCGGATAAAAACATATAAGTATGTAATGTAAAGACTGTTGGCAAGTTGACTTCCTGAGGAAGCATGGCTTATTTTATGTTGTCAATCATGGCAACAAAGTCATACTAAGTTTCTGTCAAAGATAACTTAAGAGATAAAAAGACTCAGTACAGAATATAGAGCAGTCAGACAGATACAGTGATCAGCACATCAGCGCGCATGTTAGAGACCACACCAGATCAGATGTGCTTAGATATATACTCTATGGTATGTGTATATGCTATATCCAAATGTGAAAGACATGAAACATCAGTACAGAAAAGTTACAGATAGATTAGTACACTGTAGTCCAGGAAACAATCCAAAATATAGAGCACAGAAGCTGACTACTATTTTGATCAGCGTGTATTATTTTGTGATGCTAAGGCTTAGCGCCTTTAGTTATAAGTTTTTTATGATTTAATTAATGTTTTTGTAAACACGCTTGAGCCGACTTGTTCAGAAGTGTTGTATATTTTGTTAAGAGGCCGACTAAGTGTTATGTTTTGGGTCGTGCCTATTTGTTTGTAAACATATAAGTATGTAATGTATTATTATGTTATAGCGTGGTAGAGAAGTCAATGATTATTTAAGAAGAAGTTACAGAGGGTCAATATAATGAAGTCAAAATATGATATAGCTCTTTAAAGGAGTAAGAGCATCCACGCATACACAGAACTGATCAGACAATAGTGTCACTACAGTAGTTCATTTTTTATATAGTGCATATCAACATTCAGAGGGTTGTAGCCTTCATATTATTTGGGCAGTGAGCCATCCACCCCTAACAGGGTTATTGTAAAAGACTCCTAACAAGGTCAGACCTTTAACTAGGTCATTGTACTCAATTTGTAAAGACTGCTTCTAACAGGGCAAAGGAACTTTAATAGGTTCATTATACCTAGTAAAATATTTTGTGGGTACTAATCCCCACTGGATTTTTCCTCTGATCAAGTTTCTCCCTAATCATATCTTGTGTTATGTGTTCTTGTGTTATGATTCTTTGAATGCACATTTGATATATGTTTAAATTGGCTGAAATATAAATAATTGATAAACAATGATTCACCCCCCCCCTCTCAGTGTTTCTAACAATTGGTAACAGAGCTCTGGTCCTCTGAAATAAATTTTAACCACTTGAGGAGATCATGGACCTAGCTGAAGAAAAAAATTTGAAAAAGAATCTTGAAGCAGCTCTTGAAGATCTTGATAGATCAGAAAAAGAAAATGAAGAGCTAAGATTGAAAAATGATGGCTCTCAAATACTTATCAAAAGGCTAAGGAAAGATCTGAAAGATTGTTCTACAAGTGATCTAGGACAAATGGTCAAAAATATTTATGAAGAGAATAAATCTCTAAAGGATACACTTGAAGATCTGGAGGAACATTTTATAGATAGCCAGAATACCATTGAAGACAAGATAAAAGAAAGCAAACAATTGGAAGATGAACTTATACAGGCAAACATGAAAATATTGGAATTGGAGAACATGAAGAAGAAGTTGGAATCTGAATTAACAGAAGCAAAGGATAAGATTGATAAACTCCACATAAGTTTTGATTTGATTCAATCCCAGCTCAATGCACAAAGAAAAAAAGGGAACACTATTGGTCTTGGATTCAGTACAACACGAGATGAAATCAAATCATCACAAGAGAAAGAAAAAACATTTGAAGCATCTTCAGAAGAAAAGAAAGTTAAAGATACTACAAAGGTTATATCTGAACCACCAAAAAGGGAAATCAGACAAGTTAACATAACTTTCTATGCATGCAATAAACATGGAAACATGGGCATTTGGAAAGAGATTGCAAAGAGGTAAGACCTTTTCAAGGTTACTATTTCTCTTGTAATAAATTTGGTCACTGGGCTATACATTGCAGATCTCAATCATAGAAAAATCAAAGAAGAATGAATCAAAACAATCAGAGAAATCAACCCCAAAATAATTTCTAGAACATTACATGTCAGATATGCAACTACAATGGACACATAGCAAAACAATGCAGCATGATGATGAAAAACATCAAACCTTCTATCATTTGTTACACATGTGGAAAGGTTGGAAATATCTCAAGGTTTTGCAGATCCAAAACCCAGAATCAAGAAGATACCAAAAATTCTCTATTTGAAGAGAAAGGAGAAGTCAATTTTGTCAAAGCAAATGAAGATTCAAGCAAAGTCTGGGTTGAAGTAAAGAAGGACAAAGATATTGACAAAGTAGTTGATGCATCCATAGTGGACACACCCTCTACTTCTACCTGAATAAACCTTCTTGGTCTTAGGGGGAGCTATTCTAGCTTAGAACCCCTGCACGGATAGCATACTCACTTCAAATTATGCTCCTTTGGTTTCATGGTTAGAAGCTCAGATTACAGTTGTATGCATTCATGCATTATCTATATTGCATCAAGATCAAAGTTTGAAAATCTCTATGTATGGTTGCAAGTATTAAATGTGGCAGATCATATAAAAAGAATTTCATAGTTGATCATTTTCACAATTACATTTGAGATCACAGAAATTGAAGATAATTGGAGCACAAAGACATCAAAGCATGAAGACATAACAATTTGGCAATTGGAACGAATGGATAATCAGTTTGAAACAAAGCCCTAGCTGTCGCATCATTTTAGAATTTCATGGAAACCCTACTGAAATGATCACCAAGTAAGTAATGGTGACCCCAGTTGTATTTTATGTAGCATAAAGGAAGAGATTCATATTTAAGAAGCATCCATTCAATTCTATATTGGATGATGTGGAAGGAGCTTTCTCTAAAACCCTGATTGGCATTGTTCACATGGAAGATATCTGCGCGTACATATACTGCAAGAAGGAATCACTAGGAGATGATTATATTGCCTCTCACATGGCATCAATGTTAAATAAGGACTTCAAATTCAAAGATGAGTTTGTGCACCTACAAGATAACCCTATCATTGAGTATTCGAATGCGCATGAGTTTGAAGAGCCAGAATGGGTAAAAGTCCTGTTGAGCAGAATTCATGATGATCTATTTTGGATTGGTTGTCCCTATCTGTATCACCATAGACCTAATCCATCAGTTGACTGGACTTTCAATGACTAGACCAGTATTTCCCACTGGTAAATATGTTAAGAAGCAGATTGAGAAAGTTTGTTTGCCAAAAAGTGACAGGCGTGGTATGATAGTACACCCCATCAAGGAAAATGACATAAAACTCATGACTATGATACTTGGATACAAGTTTCACCATGCAAGCAGGTTGAATAGTGTATATGCAGCAACAGTACTTGCAGCAATCAAAATAGTTAAGGATAACGCCTAGTACAACCTTTGTGAGGTCTTGCGTGGACAATTGATTGACAACATCAGAATTGTCAAACATGATAGAAACAAAACATTCAAGTTTGGATCTCTAATCATCTATTTGTATCATCATATAGTAGGAAAGGTTGCAGATCTCTATCTAGACAAAAGAAAACCTACAATGACTCAAATATCTCTCAAAACCATAGTAGAAAGCAGTGCAAGAGATAAAAAGGATATGGACATAAAAATATTCAAGGTTAAAATGCAAAGCAGGGTCAGACTATCTGAGAAGATAGTTGACAAGTACATGGATACAATTTGTTTTATGGTTGAAATAGATTGCACATGCATGGAGGCTATTGAGCCTAGAACTAAGTGGATTCATCCACTAGGATATGAAGTTGAAGACCATGTGCTGGAAGGATATGCGCAGGTCTTATTGTCAGCACCTAAAGACCCCAATGAACCTAGATGGGGAACATACAG
>MU225843.1:1883731-1894239 GCA_018584345.1 Thuja plicata
CAAACATTGATTCCCCCCCCCCCCCCTCTTAGTGTTTCTAATAGCTTTCAAGACTGATGATTTGAATTTAAATGGGGTATCATTAGTAGAAATTAAGAACATACCAGTTGCCCTTGATAACATTTATAACTGGAAATTTTTTGAGGATGACTAAGATATTCTCAGATTTATTTAGTGTCGTGATCACTATGAAGACCAACATATAGATTGTAACTCTTTGGTTAAGATAATTGACAGCAAAGATATTTTTTTGGGAAATGAGGTGGTACAATTAAGTTTTAACCAGATTCCTAAGGGGTTGGTAGAATTAGAAGCATTGTTTCATAATCAAGATGATCATATGTCAAAAAGGAGTAGTGCTAAAATTGACGATTTGGAGGAAGTGAATTTAGGATTAGAAAATTCACCTCAATTTTTGTATATTGGAAAAAGGTTAGATTCCCATGTTAGAACCAATTTGATAAAACTATTAAGAAAACATAAGCATGTTTTTGCATGGTCTTATGATGACTTAAAAGCTTATAGGGGAGACCTTTTCCAACATGAGATTCCATTAAAACAAGATGTAAATCCATTCAGATAGAAATAGAGACCAATCAACCCATTACTAGCTCCTAAAATGCAACAAGAGTTGATTAAGTTGAAAGATGTAGGGATTATTCAACCTATAGGACATTCAACTTGGGTCTCCAATTTAGTACTAGTGAGAAAAAAGAATGGTGACATAAGACTTTGTGTAGATTTCAGAAATTTGAATATTGCTTCATTAAAAGATAACTACTCTTTACCTAACATGGAGGCAATGCTAGAAAAATTCACTGGTTGTGAGATATTATCAATGATGGATGGATTTTCAGGCTACAACCAGGTACTAGTAAAAGAGTGAGAAATTAAAAATTGCATTTACTACTCCATGGGTACATATGTATATGTTAGAATGCCCCTTCGTCTTATAAATGATAGAGCAACATTTCAAAGAGCCATAGATGTTGCATTCAAATAATTCATTGATTTATTCATGGTAATATACCAAGATGATTTGACAACATACTCCAAAAAAATAGAGGGTCATTGTGCACATTTAGAAAAAAAATTCAATAAAGCTTTGGAATATGGTGTTTCCCTAAATCCCAGAAAATGTCAATTTGTAGTAATAGAGGGAAAATTGCTCAAACATATAGTATCAAAAGATGGAGTGAGAATTGACCTAGAGAGAATAGAAGCTATTCAGAAGGTCAATGCTCCAAAAAATATCAAAGGAGTACAATTTTTCCTAGGAAAGATCAATTTTGTGAGAAGATTCATTGCTAATTTTGCAGAAATTATAAAACCTATTATCAAACTATTGAAAAAAGATGCAAAATTCCAGTGGGGGTGAAGATGCACAATCAAATTTTGAAGAAATTAAGAAAGTAGTTCAAGAGGTGCCTATTATAAAATCTCATGATTATAGTAAGCCTTTTTCATTTTTTTCTTTTGCATCCTTTCATACTATTGTTGTTTTATTGCAAAAATATGATGAGGGTTATGAAAATCCTATTGCATTTTTTAGAAAATCTCTCCAAGCCATAGAATTGAATTATGAAATCATGGAAAAACAAGCATACACTTTGGTCAAGGCTGTGAAGTCATTTAGACCTTATCTAGTTTGTGCATAAGTGCTAGCATATGTACCTCATGCAGCTATAAAAGATATTCTTACTCAGTCTGAAGTAACTGGTAAAAGATGTAAGTGGATAAACAGGATTCAAGAGTTCAATTTAGAAACCCACATTACTAAATTGGTAAGAGGATTAGGCTTAACAAAGCTGATGAGTGAGGAGAATTTAGAATTGATTCAAATAAATAGTACATATGTGCAAGATTCAACAATAACTAGCATTGAAAGACAACCCTATTATACTGACATCATGGACTATCTTAAAAATACCAAATGCTTTGATAATATGAATGATAATCAGAAAAGAACCCTCAGGTTGAAAGCCTAGAGATATACCTTAGTACAAGGAGACTTATACTGAAAAGATAGAAGTGGCGTACTCTTGTTATGCCTAGATTAGAGCCAAGCGGAAAAGATCCTAATTGAAATGCATGCTAGTGTATGTGGTGGACATTTCTCTTCCAAAACTATAGGTCATAAAAATTTAAGGGCAAGTTATTATTGGCCTTCTTTATTCAAGGATGCCCATTCTTTTGTTAGATGATGTGAACCTTGCCAAAGATTTTCAAATAAGTTGAAATTTTTAGGTGCCCTATTATTGAACCCCATAGTTACTGAGGCACCTTTTTATATGTGGGGTATGGATTTCATAGGAGAATTCTCATAAAAATCTAGTGGGGGACATAGTTGGATACTAGTTGCTACTGATTATTTCACAAAATGGATTGAAGCTATCCCCACTAAGAAGGAAACTAGAAAAGTAGTCATTGATTTTTTAACGGAGAATATTATGACCAGATTTGGTGTTCCCATGAAATTGATAACAAATAATGCTATGTGTTTTAGATCAGAAGAGCTTAAGGATTTTTGTGATGAGTATGGAATCATGATATCATATTCTTCTCCATATCACCCACAAGCCAATGGGAAAGATGAATCTAGTAATAAAAGTATCTTAAAAATTATAAAGAAGACTTTGGAGAAAAATAAGAGAGCCTGCCATTCAAAGCTGAAACTTGCTCTATGGGTTGATAGGATTACTATCAAAAGGGAAACAGGTAAGTCTCCTTTTGAATTAGTATATGGTTTTCAAGCTAGGATGCCTATGAATAATTTTCTCCTAGTATACAAGTTTATTCAAGATGAGGAGTTATATATTGCTGAACCTTTGTAAGATAGAATAATGCAGCTAGTGGAACTAGATGAAACTAGAAAGGACAGTCAGAAGTAGAATACAAAATTACAATAGAAAATTAAATATTTATTTGATAAGAGAGAAAGTAACAGGAAATTTCAACCCGATGATTTAGTGTTGCAATGGAATGTAAGAGCTGAAGACAAAGGAAAGAATAAGAAGCTCGAATTGCTATGGATAGGTCCCTTTGTTATTTATCAAACATTTGGAAAGGATTCATATTTTTTGAAAAATATGGATGGAGAGGTATTTGAATTTCCAGTGCATGGAAAATTCTTGATACCTTTCTTCAAATAAGTTCTATCTTCCATACACAGTAGCTTTTATATTTTGTATTGGTGTTTTTGTTTTTAGTCGTGTGTTTCTCTTTGTAGTAGGTTAGTTTTTGGGTTTGCCTCCCAGAGATCTATGGTTCTTGCAATAAACTTGCATTTATGCATCTTCAGATAGAACCACTATTGGTTGTATTTCTAGTTTTCAGTCTTGCTATCAAAAATTTTGAGTTCCCAGTTTATCCTACCATAAATGTCTAAGCCTTTCTAGAATGCTATGAAAATTTTATGCAAATATTGACCTCTGAGCATGTAAAATTCATTGAAAGAAAAAAAACCTAAGTCTTAGGTCTTTGTTTTGTCTCTTTTCAGGCAAAAAACCTAGTTCTTTGCAAAAAACACTTCTATTTTGCTGTTACTTTTTGTCGAGCACTTAAAAGGTTTTAAATCATGTATTTCAATGTTAGTCGCCAAGTCTCTTTTAGCTTTTCAAATATTCCCTTTTATTAAGAGACTTAGCACAGGTCTTTATTCTCAAAGAAAAGAATAGAATATGATTTTCCAGATTGGGATACTTAACGAAGACCATCTGATCAAAAGAAGATCCTATGGTGCGAGACAAATATCTAGAAATAACCTATGGTTAAGAAATTATTACACGAATTCAAGTTTTCTCAGTCGCCGAGTCTCATAAAGTAACTATGGTTAAGGAATGGTTTGATTCTCTTCAGTCGCCAGATCTCTGAGAAAATCAAGGGTTAAGTGAAGTATTAAGATATTTAGCGATTACCGTCTGATGCAAATCCCATGGCTAGTATTTGATTGCAAAAAAAAGTTGCAGATTAATGATATATCATGAGACTTGGCGCAAACTGTTGGATTAGAAGAGAATCAACGGTAGTCGCATGATCTCTGAAGGATTTCATAAAGTTCATAAAGATTGTGAGATCTAACTCGAACCATTGATTTCAAAGATAATCTAATGGTGGTCATGTGATCTCAAAGAAAACTCATAGTTAAGTAAAATCTTTCGTGGCTTCAAGACTTTACAGTCACGTAGTCGGTGTCTAAACTAGAGTAAGAATGAGGTAAGTTATGAGTTTACTCTACACCATGAAGTAAAATGGCTAGAAAATAAAATCATAGGATTTATGACATCATGTTTCCAGTCAGATGAGTTGTAATAATGTCAACCAATCACATTAAAACACGGAGTTCACTTTGCATATAATAATGTTTTTAAATAAAAACACTCATGACTTCCAAATTTCAAAATTTATCACCTGTCAGTTTCAAAAGGCCATGACTATGAGAATTTATATCAAAGCACGTAGAAGTAATGGTCGAAGTGATTGAACAAAAAATTATACTATCATGATTGGATTTCTCCATTGCTATCTCATTGATAAATGTAGATTTTTGTTGTTCATTCCAATTTACCAAAGTTTCAGAGCTCAGAGCAAAGAGAAGTGTTTTGAATTGCAGTGTTTTTAGAGCTAAGAGAAGTGATTTCTAGAGTGATTTGCAATCAAAAGTGAGAGCTTTGAGAAAATTTTTTCCAATATCAGTAAAAAAATGAGTCAATAAACACCCAACAAGGCTTTTACCAGTGGAAGTGGTAAAGGGACTGATGAGGAATAGAAGGGAAAGCGAAACTATTCGGATGAATTCTTAGCTCTTCTACCAAGATCAACACAATCAAAAAAGGTAAGTGATGAATTCCTTGCCAATGATATATCTTACTGTAGAGATGCTAAGACTCCCGATGTTTTTAGATATCATTTGTTTAACTACTTTCATAAGAATTGTGACAGTCCTATTTCAATTTCAAACCCTTGGACTTCAGGGTTAGCAAAATTGATAGTGTCAGACATCTTTATAGATGTAAATTTTCTTGTAGAACTGGCCAATATATATGATCCCATCTCTAGGATTATCAAAAGGGATGATGGAAAATCCCTAGTTACCATAGATAGGACTTCATTCATGAAATATTTCAATATCTATAACCCTTGCACAACAAAATAAAATTTGCTGAAATTAGAAAATAGATTCAAGGCCATGTACCGAAAAGTACTAGAAACTACATTACTCCCATGCCAGGAACTACATATTTTTACAAGGACCTGAGCTTCTACATGAAATATATTGCACATGGATTATGAATAATTTTAGGAGTAGATGGAAGGAAAGAGAGGATAACTGCAGATATTCTGATGATTGTCATGGATCTTCAGAGTCCATAGGTCAACAAAATTTTTTTTTACATTTAGTAAATTATTGATAAAATGCATCAAGGGTTTATAAGTATTCAGAAGAAGGATGCTAGCCCTAAATTATGCATTACTCCATTTTAATGCATTTGATTTTATTTTTCAATTTCAATATTATGGATTTTCAGAATCTAAGACCTAGGAGGTTCTATCAGAACCAAGCCAACCTTATACAACTTTGGTTGAGGGTTTGGAATTATACATCTAGAGAAAATTCATTCATGGCTTTCCATAATTGGATGGTATATCCACTGATGAGTAGTATTGTAGTAGATATGATAAGGTTTTCTATGAAGGTATTGCAACTCCTTAGGCCTTTCCAGTTTGTTGATAAGTGGAATGGAGATCACAAATGGGGGATTTTTTTATTATGAACAAGATTTCACTTTGATCAGAGTCTATGGCTTCTCTCATCCACCACATATCCTCTCATTTTGTGTACCACCAAGAATAGCTGCCATGGAATTTATATGGAAGTTGATGCTAACTGACAAGGAGCATTTGGCTCCACACAGAAAAGAAACATTTACATCCCGGTAATTCAAAGTGTACAATTTTACAATTGGAAAGAGGGAAATTTATGCATTCAATGGATGTTGAGGCACTACATGATGAATGTAGCCTTATAGAGGTACATTGATATAGAAGGTTTCATAAAAAGTGCCAATAAGCTCTTGACACCATCTATTCCAATTACTAAAGAACATGTGTAGTGATCAGAAGAAGACCTCATAAGAAATATCGTAGAGGATGAAGAATTTAGAAGTAGGGTGCATAAGTAATAGGAATTAATGGACTTGGAGAAACAAATCAAGAAGAAAGGGATCCCTTTTGGGGGTTATTTCCCAGATCTCCCTTACTTGGAAAGACTAGATAAAATTATGGAATCCTACAAAACTTTGTGCAACCAGTTGGAAGATAAAATAGATAAAAAGGAAAGAGGAAATAAGAGACATGTACTCTTCTTCAGAATATGAAGAAGATAGTGATGGATATTTAGTTCCAAGCCCTCCTCTGATAGATCAGCCACCTCAAATAGAGGAAAATGTAATAATGGATTTAACTCAAGATCCTAAGGTGGAAGTAACTAATGAGCCTCCCATGAAGAAGAAAAAGGTACAAGTAGGAGAACATTCTCATGCTAGGACCTATGTAAGAAAAAAGGACAAAGTGAGTGCTTTGGTCACTGCAAATAGGGCCTATGATCATCAAATTAGAAAGTTGACCAGGGAAGGAAAGAAGAAACAAGAAGATGAAGAAAATGAAGTTGAACTACCTTTGTTGTTATGTTAGGATGAAATAGAGTTACAACAAGAGAAATTTTTGACTGGGGATGAGTTCATCAAAATAAAGGAATTCAAAATATTTTTGATCTAGAAGAAAAAATAGGATGTAGGAGCACAACTAAAAATTATAAAGGGTGGCCAAGTGCCAAATGAGGCCCTACAATTTTTACAAGCTTATGATCCTGAATCAAAAAATCTGACTCCTGAGGAAGCCAGAAAACTGGTTAAGTCTAGTGGAATGTTATTGGTGCCTGGCTGGGATCTTGCCTCAGCATTCATTATTGACCAAATAAGAAGGCATCTAGACATAAAATTGTCTTTAGACAAAAAAATAGGAGAGATTATTAGAGGATGTGGATATAATAAACAGTCTTAAACTCTATCCATGTGGGCTCTGGCTCCTAAAACTCATAACCTGTTATTAATAAATGTACAGGAAAAGATGGATGGAGATAGGATAATATGGTCTATCCACAATATAAGGGATTTGGAAATTTCACAATATTTGACTCACTTTTCTAAAATAAATGAGGCTAAAGCAGAACAAATGTCAAACATATATAAGAAGTTTTTTGATGAATCCAGTACTGTGGTGAAAGATAGAGAGTTAGGCATAGTAAAGATAAATGCTTTGGAGAAACTAGTTGCTGAAAGAACTTAGAAGCTACAAGAAATCCCTGAGCATGATCCTGATCTACCTAAGAATATTGTAGATGAACCAGTGCAAATAGAGGATAGTGCTAAGGAGATAGAGAAAAAAGGTGAAGAACAGAACAAAGTGCTTTGGAAGCCCTAGAAAATATCTTGCGACATAGGGTGAATGTTCTAAAAGATAAGATTGATCTAGTACACAATGCTTATAACAAGTTACCTGGTCTGAAAATAGAGGTGAATAATTATGTTTCAAATTTGAATCCTTATTTTGGGACCTGGTCAATAAGGATTAGTTTATTTGAAAGGTTAGCAACCCTACAACCACTTAGGGCAGATCTCCCTGAGATTATAACAAAGGTTGGTGAGGAAATTGAGCAAATTGGGGTAACCTTGTCTTTCTTCAAAGGCAAGGAAAATTAGATTGAGGCAAGAGTCAACATGTTTGGCTCAGATTATAATAAGTTTATTCCTCCAATAAAGGGACAAGATAATTATATTAAGGCTGTAGAAGTATGGAGAAATGAATTTGATGCATTACTGCCTAATAAAGAGGAATTTATATTTGACATTGGAGAATTGGATATGGAGGCATTTAATAAGACTTTAGATGAGACTTTTAAAGCTGAAACAAAATTTTACAAGTTTTTTACCGATGTCAAGAGCATTACAGATGCCGGGTGGGAGAGATAAAAGGCACAACTTCAAAGAACTCAGAGGTTTTATTGGCCTATAGAGGAAGAAGTTGCAGAATGGGATAGGATCACAAATCCTAAGAAAAATAAAACTACAATAGTTGACCTAGATATATTAGATGCAGAGTGAAGGAACACCTGACACCTGACCTTTGAGCACAGGGAGGTTAGTCATCTTAAAGAATAGTGTAAGTTAAACATGGTGGTGGTCACTATATCTTGCAATAATGATTTGAGACTATCCATAATATCTCCAGACAAAGGTGCCAGCTGACAAAGAGTTAAGGATCAAATATGATATTCTCCCTATTTTGTCCTTCCACCAATTCATGACTAAATTGTATTTTGTCTTCTAGTCCTTTTAGGGTTAGGTCTAAAGCCATCTAAAGCTTGTTTCATCCTTAGTCTTTAAGGATTCCAAGATGGCTAAGACTCTATAAATAGAAAGATAGAACATTTTTGTAAATATGGTAAAATATACAACTGCAAGGTAGATTTCTCAATTTTGTCTGAGCTTTGTGCTTTCTGTCTATTGAATGTATTTGAAGCAGTAACATATTAATAAAATACATTGTAGTTTATGTTATATATCATTTTTTTGTCTCTTTATATTTCTATTTAAACTCTTGTATGTTTAATTTGCAAGGCATTTTAGATATACCAAATACAAGGTGATTTGGCAATTACTTATAAGTTCTTTCAAGGAAAGAGTAATTATTTTAGGTGATGTATCATCTTAAAATGGAAGCACTTCCATGTTAAGAATGTTTAGCCCTCCTTAGGGGATGTTTTTGACCACCATAATACTATCCCCTCCTTTCATCATCATCTCCTACTTTTGTGCTTGTTTAGGACCCTGATTGGGCCTCTCCGGGCACCTTCTATCCCACCTGGCACATTTTCCAGGGGTTCTAACCCCCTAGATCAGGGTCGACCTCAACCTTGACCTAGGTCAGGATCGACCTCAACCTTGACCTAGGTCAGGGTCAACCTTGACCTTCACTTGGCTCCCCCTTTCAAATTTGGAAATTTTTCAGTTGCTAGAGGTAATACAAAATTCATTTCCCGCTTTTGGGTTGGCTGTTTTGGGGTTCTGAAGTGGTAAATCTTAAATTGTATTTAATATAGGTCCTCTTCTAGGGGCATGGGTCTAATTACAATTTAATTCTCTAATTCTTCCAAGTGCAAAAATCTCTAACCAAGATTTTGTTCAAGCATCTATTGTTCTACATGTTTACAAGATTTCAAGGTGTTCAAGTCTTCCTCTCAATAATTCAAGCTCTCCATTGAAGATCAAGGAGTCAAGCTTTCAAGACTTTGAAGGGATTTGGTTCAAGCATTCAAAATTCATCATTCAAACCCTATATCTAGCCATCATGATGGTGTGATCTTCCTTCAAGATCCTTTGTGCATCCTCAATACTCTTTCATCATCTCTTCAAGGTGGATTCCAAGCATAAAATCATGGAGGTTTATGGTTTCTAAAGTCCATGCTTTCATATCTACATACTTGCTTACATTTGAATTACAATTACATATCTATTCAATATCATAGCTTCATTGTTAGATTCAATTCTACTACTTGCTAGCATTCTTATTTCAATTATCAATTTCAAGGTTAATTCCTAAATTGGGGTTTGAATAAGGCAAACCCCTCCCCCATAACAAACAATCCTCTTTTTCTTGTAGGTACAGGTTTAGAATAGTAGATTTGAGAGAAAATCTAGATACCCTTTTTGGCTTTCTTCCAGACGGGGCAAATAGATTCTTTGTCGGACCTGTGCAGGTCAAGGTCGACATTATTGGGTCAGGGGTGACATTTTTGGGTCAAGGTTGACCTTTTTCATAAGACAACATTGGAATGGAAAAAGATTTCTGGGTTTTGTTTGTCTCTACGTTTCCTTTCTGGATCATACTTTAGATTTTCTAGAAACTGAGTATAGACCCTAGAAAACAACATTCTTTGATCTACAATATTTCAAGGTTAGTGAATTCCTCCTATCGATTTCAATTCAAATCCTTAATCATTCTAAATCTATCACACATTTACATTCATTTCAAAACACATTTTAAGAGGGAAACTTAGGATCTCCTTCTTTATTCTTATTTCCAATAGATTTATTCATTTATGTATTGATCCTTTTTGGGTTGATCAATTTGGATCCTTTCTTTGTGAATTTTAGAATAAAAGGGAATGTATTATTTATCCCTCCACTCTAAACATTAAATGTAAGGTGATAAGTGATTTGAGTATCAAAACACTCTTATTCCATAAACATCAGTTTTCTTCTTTACGTTTTGGTGAACCCGCGATAGACAACTCTTTCTTTTTGGTGTTAGATTTGCATGCATATAGAAGTAGGTTTTCTTTTATGCTCTTGCATTTATATTTCAAAATTCATAAAAATCACAAAATTTATTTAAAAATACAAAAACATTTACATCTTTCATTGTGTTCAACATGTATGATTTTTGTT
>MU225843.1:1927457-1973704 GCA_018584345.1 Thuja plicata
ATACTCTACTGAGGAAGAACCCAAACCACTTAATTTCATTTCCTTCTAAGAAGAGGGTGGTGACTCTACAAACATAAAGAAGTGATAAACTTGGTTAAGTAATTTTGTTTTTAATAATTCCATGTGGCAAAGAAGATCCTTGTATCCAGATCAACTTGAATTAGACTTAAAGCTAAGGAAAGTCAGGACTCCAAGTGTAAAGATGTCTTATATACCTCGCATGATGTATCCTGATAAAGATGACAAAGAATATGCTTGTGAACAATTCCCTCACTCGAGCCATCATAGTCATGAGAGTAGTAGTGAAAATCATAATCCTTTTTTTCAAAGTAATAGAAGAGGACATGAGTCTCAGTATGATCCAAATCAGGAAATGATTGAAAAGGAGAAAAGAATTAACAAATGGGATGAAGTTTTCCATGAGATGGATGAGGTAGGACTAGATAATGAAGAGATGGTTATGGCTCTCAAAAGGAAACCAGAAGATATACTAAGGAAAATGGGATTGGAAAGAGATAAAATTAGATCACCAAAAGATAATGAAACTCCTAAAGATGATAGAAATGAAGTCTTTAATCCTCTTCATAGGAAGAATAATGGGCATGTGTTTAACAATGATCGTACCAACCCCTTGTTTGAACCAGATGAAAGAGGACTAGATGAAGTCTGATTTGAAGATAAAGATGATGGTGTTTATGGAAGAAGTGTGGATGAATGATCATCGTGGAGGATTGAGAATGGTTGATGAATTCATTATTGTTGATGGACTAGTAAAAAAAGTGAACCAACGTGTGATGAGTATGAAAATGAGTGGTTGAAGATGAGAAGATGGTTTTTAGATATTATTTATAGGTCTATTGCTGATTATTTTGGTTTTGTCAGAGAGTTTGATATCTGGTTTGCTTTGGTGCAGAGGATGTGCGGATCAAATTAGAGAAGACAAAGAGTTTGTGTGTGCAGGTTCAAACTCTTAACTAGGAGGGTTAGGAAGCCAAAGGTGAAAATGAAATCTTATGTCTAGTTGTGGATGTCTTCTACAAGTGCAGATCATCAAATCAAGGTGAACTGTTAACATGTTCAATAGATTGCAGAGTAAGAGGCAATTGAGATCTTACAGATAGATTGCCGAGTAGAGACAATTGAACCTTGTGAAGGGAGAGAGGTCGCTGGATAGGATGAGCCCTAGAAGTGTAAAGAGAGTTAAGATGAATACTAATTTGATGATAAATATAATGGTATCGATGGAAGAAGTGTGGATAAAGGATCAAGGTGGTGGATTGAGAATGGTTGATGAATACCTTGTTGTTGATGGACTGATTAAAAAAAGTGAACAGATGTGTAATGAGTATGAAGATGAGTGGCTTAAGATGAGAAGAGGGTTTTTAGATATTGTTAATTGGTCTATTTTTGATCAATTTGGTTTTTTCAGAGAGCTTGATATCTAGATTTCTTTGGTGCAGAGGATGTGTAGATAAAATCAGTAAAGGTAGAGAGTTTGTGTTTGCAGGTTTGAATTCTAAACCAGGAGGGTTGGAAAGATGAGTTCAAAATGAAATGTCCAGTTGTGGATTTCTTCTACAACTACAAAGTGAGAGGATCACTTTCTTTATAACCTCGGGTGTCTGATGTAGGGGCATCTTGGGATCTTGGCAATCTTGCATCAAAAAAAAATATTTCTTTCTGTTTGCTCATGTTCCTATGTTTTGATTGGCAATCCTTCATGTTGTTTCCTTATCTTTTACAATCTAAATGGCATGTTCTCAACCTCATGATGAATCTATGTTTGTATTTGCATCCCGATATGTTCTTTCCTGATGAATATTTCTTAAGTTTGAGTCTAGTTTTATTTGTTTTTCATGTTCTAACTATCAGATTGGGTTTTCTGATCTTTGAAGCTATTTCAAAATCGGCAAAGCTTAGTGGATGTTCTTACATTTGAGGTTGAACTCCTTGTCTAATCGCATGGCATTTAATTCATATTTGGAAGATTTCTTTTGGATTTAGGTCTTGACCTTAATGTTGTAATACATTTTCTTCACTCTAGAAGAATGTGATCTTTTCTGTCCAACTTGTGGCTTGCGATCTTGTATATATTTGTAGTCTCGGTTCCTTAGTTAGTGGTAGTGTAGAGGAGTAGTTGAATAGTTTAGTTGGTTAGCATTCAACATGGATCTATATTTTTTATTGTAATCAGGAATGTGTGCACTAGAATATAAGTTGGCAAGTTATTGGAAATGTATGATGTAAATCTTTGATTCTGAATAATAAGAAGGCATGCGAGGCATATTGGTTATACACTGTTAAGTTCTAAATGGTCATTTGTTAATAGATTTTGTTGTGTTGACTCTTATTGCATGGTTGGACCATCTCCATTAGGGAAACTCTAATTGTTACTGCAATAGATGCTATCATGAGTTTCTCTGAGAGTGATTTTTAACTATGATGGTTGATTGTTGTTCTTGGGCTTGTGAAATCATGGTTGGCTCATTTTTGTATGGAAGAATGTGGATCTGACCTACGACAATAGAGGATTTGGGTGAGGATGGATCAGAGAGTACTTGTTTTTAATTGTGAAACTTGGAATGGGTTGGGTTCCATCAAAAATCTTGTTGGTGGGCAGATCACCAGATCGAGGTGGGTTGTTAGCATGTTTAATAGATTGCAGAGTAAGAGGCAATTGAGATCTTGCAGATAGGTCATCGAGCAGATGCGCCAGTTGCACCTTGTGATGTGAGAGAGGTAGATAGATATGATCACCCTTAGAAGGGTAAAGGATATTTTTGAAGACCTTAGGGGTGAGTTAAGGTCTAAGATTTGTAATGCTTTGGTTGGTTTGAGGATGATTCATGAACTTGAGGATGAGTATGAGGAGGTTACTCAAGAGTTGAGGATTGAGTTAGCATTTACCAATTCAGAGATGGGTTGTTTGGCCTATGAGAAAAATTGTTCAAAGCAGGAGAAAGAAAGTTAGGGTAGCTACTGAGAAAGAGAATAAGATTGATAAGGTATCTACACTTGTGAATTCTTGATGGATTGAGAATGGTTGATGAATTCATTGTTGTTGATGACCTTCTAAAAAAGAGTGACCAGACTTGTGATGAGTATGAGGATGAGTGGTTGAAGATGACAAGAGGGTTTGGAGATCTTGTTTGTGGATTTGTTGTTGATCAGTTTGGTTTTGTCAAAGAGTTTGATATCTAGTTTTCTTTAGTGTAGAGGATGTGTCGATCAGATCAAATAAGGGAGAGAGTTTGTGTCTACATGTTCAAATTCTTAACTAGAAGGGTTGGGATGAAAAAGGTCAAAATGAAATCATATGTCTAGTTGTGGATTTCTTCTACAACTACAAAGTGATAGGCTCGCACTCTTATTAACCTTGGGTGTCTAATGTAGGAGGACCTTGTGATGTTTTCAATCTTGCATCAACCAAAAATATTTCTTTTATCTTTGTTCATGTTCTTTTGTTTTGATTGGCAATCCTTCTTGTTGGTTCTTTATCTCTTACAATCCAAAGTGCATCTTCTCGACATCATGATGAATCTATGTTTGGCTTCGTAACCCAATACGTTCTTTCCTGATGAAGATTTATTAAATTTGGGTTTGGTCCTATTTGTTCTTCTTGTTCTAACAATCATATTTGGTTTTCCAATCTTAAAAGCTATTTTATGATCGATGAAGCTTGGTGGATGTTCCTACATTTGAGGCCAACCTCCTTGACCAATCACATGGCATTTAATCCATATCTATAGTTATTTTTTATTTAGGTCCTAACCTATATGTTGCAATACATTTTCTTCATTCTAGGAGAATGTGATCTTTTTTGGCTGACTTGTGGCTTGTGATCTTGTATATATTTGGAGTCTTAGTTCCTTAGTTGGTGGTAGTGTAGAGTAGTTGAGTAGTTCATTAGCTTAGCATCTAGCATGGATATGGATTTTTTATTATAATCAGGTATGTATGCCCTAGAATGTAAGTAGGCATGTTGTTGGGCATGTAAGATGTAAATCTTTGATTCTAAATAATAAGAAAGCCAGTGAGGCATGTTGATTGTTCATTGTGGAGTTCTTAATGGTTTTGTGTTGATATATTTTGTTATGTTGACTCTTATTAAATGGTTGGACCATCTCCATTGGGGAAACTCTGAATGTGACTACATCAGATGGTATCAGAGTGAGTTTTTTTCCTATAGATTGATTTCTTGAGCATGTGAAGCCTTAGTTTTGTTTATTGTGAGGTGGAGGATTGAAGATCTGACTTGCAATTGTAGAGGACTTTCGTAAGAAGACTCATAAGGTATATACACTTGTGAATGCTTTGACTGAGATTGTAGAGGATAATGTAGAGAGGGTCATGGGTGAATTTCATAATCTGTTGATTGGGTCTCATGAGAAAGCTAAGGAGTGTCTTGTTATGAAGGATGAAGATGAGATTGTTGATATTGAGGAGGTTAATGTTACTGAAGTTGGAATTTAGATTCATTTGGCTGATTTTGATAACCTTGTTGGGATTGTCGTTGAGCTTGATATTGTTTACAGTATGGGTGTTGTTATTGATGAAATTTTTGTTGGTGATTATGAGAGGACTTGTGGTAAGGCTCTTATTTGTGAGGGTATTGAACGTGATAGATTTTTTGATCAATATAAGAATGCTAGGAATGGGGTTATCATTTGTGATGACAAACATGTTGGTAAAGAGTTACAAATTGAGTTGTTTCAGTAAGATACTAATTTGTTGAAGAGATTCCTAGAGAGTGTGAGAGAGAATACTTGTGGTTCTTTATTGATATTGATACTCATAGGATTGCTTTTGTGAATAAAGATGGTGTTATTTATGTTGCACACCAGTATGGAAAGAGGAACAATATTCCTTTGATGGGAATATGTATGAGAGCTCGAGGATGGACATACCAAGACTGAATATGAAGATTGGTCTGAAGATAAAGATGACGGTGTTGATTGAAAAAGTGTGCATGAAGGATCAATGTGGTGGATTGACAATGCTTGATAAACTCATTATTGTTGATGGACTGATAAAAAAGAGTGAACAGACGTGTGATGAGTATGAGGATTAGTGGCTGAAGATGAGAAGAAGGTTTGTAGATCTTCTTTGTGGGTCTATTGCTGATCAGTTTGGTTTTGTCAAAGACTTTGATATCTCATTTTCCTTGGTGCAGAGGATGTACAGATCAGATCAGATAAGGCAGATAGTTCAAATTCCCAACTAGGGGGTTGGGAAGCTGAACGTCTAAATGAAATCTTATGTCCAGTTGGGGATTTCTTCTACATCTACAAAGTTATAGGCATGGCATTTAATTCATATATGGAAGAGTTGTTTTGGATTTAGGTCCTAACATATATGTTCTAATGCATTTTCCTCATTCTAGGAGAATGTGATCTTTTCTGGCCAACTTTTTGTTCCTATATTTTTTTCAATTCATTATAAGTAAATTATTTTCTTAAGTGTTGTTTTTATGTCAACCCTTAAGCCACCATTATTATCATAGCAATTAGAATTTTTTGTGTTTCAATTCAATTTCCATTGAAGCCACCTACGGTAAAAATCAAGCCTCCCCTACTGCTGAGAGGAGAAAGAAATTTTGCACATTATTCTCTAAAGTTCTAATTTTGCTAAGTTGTAGTATTAGTTACTTGTAAAAAATTTACACAAAAGGATCACTAAGTACTTGTTGTTGATTATGAAGCTTGAAATGGGTTGTGTTCCTTCAGAAATCCTATTGGTGGGCAAGTTGCTCGATCAAGGAAGGTTGTTACCATGTAAAATGGAGTGCAGAGTAAGAGGCAATTGATATCTTGCAGACAGGTCGGCGAGCAGAGGCAGTTGCATCTTGTGAAGGGAGAAAGATAGTTGCATAGGATGAACCCTACAAGTGTAAAGAGAATGCTTGAAGACCTTAGGGATGAGTTAAGGTCTGAGATTTTTAATGCTTTGGTTGGCTTGAGGAGGATTCTAGAACCTGAGGATGAGTATGAGGAGGGTACTTAAGAGTTAGAGAGATTGAGTTAGCATTTACCAATTCAAAGATGGGTTGTTTGGCCTGCAAGAAGAATTATTCAAAGGAGGAGAAAGCAAGTCAGGGTTGCTACTGAGAAAGATGTTAAGATTGATAAGGTATGTACACTTGTGAATATTTTAACTGATATTGCAAAGGATAAGGTAGATAGGGTTATGAATGAACTTCATAATCTATAGATTGAGTCTTATGAGCAAGTTAAGGAATGTCTTGTTATGAAGGATAATAATGAGACTGTTGATAGTGAGGAGTTTGATGTTGCTGAAGTTGGAATTGAGATATGGTTGGCTGAATTTGATGACCTTGTTGGGACTATTGCTGAGTTTGATATTGTTAATTTGATGACCTAGAGGGTGTGAGAGAGAAGACATGTCATTCTTTGGTGATGTTGATACTCATAAGATTGTTTTTGTGAAAGAAGATGGTGTTTTTTATGCTACAGAGTAGTTATGGAAAGAGTAGCAGTATTCTTTTGATGGGAATATGTATGAGGGCTTGAGGATGGACATACCAAGAGTGAATATGAAGACTTATTTGAAGATAAAGATGATGGTGTTAATGGAAGAAGTGTGGATGAAGGATCGGGATGGTGGATATAGAATGGTTGATGAATTCATTGTTGTTGATGGACTGATAAAAAAGAATGAATAGACGTGTGTTGAGTATGAGACTGAGTGGCTGAAGATGAGAAGAGGGTTTGTAGATCTTGTTTGTGGGTCTGTTGCTGATGAGGTTGGGTTTGTTAGAGATTTTTATATATGGTTTTATTTGGTGTAGAGGATGTGCAGATTATATCAGAGAACGTAGAGAGTTTGTTTTTGCAGGTTCAAAACCTTAACCAGGAGGGTTAGGAAGCCAAAGGTCAAAATTAAATCTTATGTCTAGTTGTGGATTTATTCTACAATTGCTAGGTGAGAAGCTTACTTTCTTAATAACCCTGAGTATCTGATGCAGGAACATCTTGGGATCTTGGCAATCTCGTATCAACCAAAAATATTTCCCTTCTGTTTGTTCTTGTTCCTATGTTTTGATTGGAAATCCTTCTTCTTGGTTCCTTATCTCTTATGATTCAACTTTCATGCTTATTCTTGGAGATTCCAGTGGTACAATTACAATCCTCTATATAGATCATTTCAATAATATTATAGTTTACTGATTACAGTCATGAACAACACTACACATTGTTTATTTCAAATTTTCCAAACACATGGAGTTCACTTTATTAAGCTTTGTGTTGTAACCTTTGACAATTTGACCACAAATTTGGTCCACGACAATGAACCTTTTAATGCTCTTGTTCATATTTTAGAGGGCCTTGCAATTATAATAGTGAGCATTAGAACTCCTATCGATATTTTGATCAACATACACTTGACTTTAAATTTTTATCTATACATGAGTTTGATAATTTATTTAGTCTATTTGAAGAGTAGTTCATGTTGAGGATTGATGACAAATGTGATTTCATCATAGGATATGCCTTCTCAAATTCTCCCATACTCATTACTTCTATGTATCCAATGAGATTATCATTTTTCATTGTTATCCTAATATTGCCACATTGATTTTGGAATCCTCAATCTTTGGGAAGATTCTTTTGGGAAATTTCATGGCTATAGCTCAATTTTTCTAGACATCCACTAGAATATTTTAGGCTATTGTAGTCACTTCATTATGTTATTAAGCATGCTTCTAGATGATAATTAGTTGATGGAAGTGAGTTGGATTTCTAGGAATACTCGAGTTTCTTCCCTTCACAATTGGAGGTTGAGTGTCAGTGATACGATTCAAGTTATTGATCGCAAAGGAATGAATTTGTTAGTTAATTTAAAAGTTAGGCATGCAAACATCTTCCTTGCTAGAACCTAGGAAAAGTTAGATCCATTTCTTGCTTAGGACTTCATGAGGAGATATACTGAGGATTATGGTTTGAGGTCGAGAAAAGATTTCTTTGAGTTTCCTATGTTCATGTTAGTTATTAGGATCGCAATTATGGACATTACTAGGTTGCCATAGTGGGTGATGTTTCATGTTATGATCAGAGTGGTACAACATTTGCATGGTTGTCCCTTTCTAATATTGATTTGGAACTTAGGTATCACTTAGGTTTGCAGTTCAATACTTGAGGATGAGGAAGCCAATGTTGGCTTAATGGGGTTTACACCCTTGTTTTTCTTGTTTAGTTCTTTCATAGAGTGATTTTGCAAGGAGCTCACAGAGTTGGTGTAGTATTTGATTGATCTACTTTATAGTAGTTATATAGAGGTCTCTTGCATTGGCATTTAGCAGAGAATGCTTTCAGAAGTTGGTGCTATGGATCTTCTAGCTTTACCTGGGACTTTGAGATCATTCTTGGTTATAGGGTGGATAATTTTTGTGATGGTTGATGTAATGTCCCCTTTTTCCATCTTATGGAACACTATTGCATTCTTCACAATTCCTTTATGAGTGAATAATAAATATAAAACAATTTCTTAAAATTTCTGCTAATTAAGCAATAATGGAAAATATGATATGGCTAATTGAAGCTTAATTCCAAATGGATACACAATGTAATAAATATAGATCCATTTTTATATACAGAAAAATTATGTATGTATAATCAATCAATATCAAAATGATGTATTTTTTCTTTCAAAGATACAAGAATTATATACAATGACTGAGGTGAGTCTCAGTATCCTTGTACTACTTGGTATGTCTAATCTGCAACTATGAATATGCAACTTATAGAGGTCATCTCTAATATATAAATTAATATATGCTTTGAATAATTCTTATAGGGATGTGTCTAATATGGCGATAATAATATTCTCTAAGATGTTGTTTATGATTATAACTCTATATGCTTGCACCACAATGTGATGCCAAAGGCAATACGCTCTTGTATAGAGCGACCCTTATAGGATAACAAATAAATAAGTATATCTCCAATTATGATACCTTAATTGATACTAAATGCCTCCATATATATATATATATATATATATATATATATATATATATATATATATATTTNCTATATATATATATATATATATATATATATATATATATATATATATATATATTTCTAGTCATTTTGGGTTTGCATGCAAGAATTTGTTTTTACAGAGGCACTAGAGTGTAATCTGATCCAATTTTTTTGTCATTTCAATTTGAGGAGTTTGAGTTATACGTCTAGGCTCTTAGTGACATTTCTTAATGATTTTCTACTGCATGTTCATCATTTTGATTTATCAACAACTGGACTCATTAGATATATGTTTATAATAATATTTCACCACCTAGGCATCTCTAGTTTGATCTCTCCATTATATTTCCAAGTTTATTGCATCTTATAAAAAATCTTCAATGGGGCGATGGTGACAAACCCATGCTCAATTAGATAGTTCCATGCTCATTCTCTATTTTATGTTATTGTATGCAATGAGTTAGAATGGCCATCCCCCACTTATCAAGTTGTTTAGTTTTAACAGGATTGCAAGAAGATCTAAAAGTGGGTAACAAAACCAAACAAGAACCGAAGCCTCAAGGGAAACATAACAAAGGATGAACTGAATCCTTTGTGCAAGTCAACGGGAGCATCTAAACCAAGGCCCTCTAGGAATTAAGTAATGGTAAATACTTTTGACAAGAAAACTGAAAGAATAACAAAGGAAGAATATAAAATTGAAAAATGCCACAATAAACCTCCTACGAAAAGCACAAAAAATTGACAAAAAGTAAATCTAAAGCATCCAATAACTTTCTAACTAGATAATTTAACATGTAATATTATGCTAAAAATTAGTTCACCCAATTTGTGAATGAAGGTAGATCATTGTGTTTGTTAGGGAGATTACTATATTCAGAAGAATGGTAGTTATGGCCCTCGAAAAATAAGGTTCCACTAAAGGAATTCAAGGCTATAAAGGGAAGATAAAGAGAATATCCATAATCTTGTTACAGGAATAAAGGCTATTGAATATTAGTAATTACTACCAAGGATTATGCAAGGAAAATCATTGATAAAAAAGTGCGGTAGAAAATAGGTGGAAGAAATAATCCACAATATGATAAAGATCTAACACAATGTTTTTCTATATGTTGAGTTGCTAGCGCTATCTTAAGCCTCCCTTGACATATTTATTTTACCATAATGAGCTTCTTGCAAAAGGAGTACCCTTGCCCTCCAACAATTTTGCTTTGTAGCTGAAAGATGTCTCTAATGGTGGCTAGGTGTGAGGAGCAATAGTTGCACAATTTCATTATCAAAGGGAGGAAGTTCTCAAGGAATGTGTTTTCTAATATGGTTTGTTACAAGGCATGTGAGAGACCGATCATGCCAAGCATTAACCAAAGCCAAGAGGAAAAAGGTAGTTCAATGAGGTGAACATTGAGTTTTCATATGGAAAGGATTCACAGAGACAAAGGTAGGTTCAAGCCCTAAAAATTTTTTACTTGGCAAAGAATGGATGAGTCTCATTGTTATTAATTAGGGTTCTCTATGTGAAATCTTGACTTCTTGTCTAACATGTATTGATTATTTGTGAGGTCTTCATTCATTGTCTAGCAAGTATATCGTCATTATGAGAACATTGACATTTCATGAGGATTTATTTTCAATGTTTTTTAGAGGATTGCATTTTCACAGTTCAAATAAAATATTTTCAATGTTTGAGGTTTACATAGATTGGTTTAACTATTATACAAGATGCATTGGCCATTCCATGGGCTACATTTACTCCTTGATGGGATTCACTGAGTGTCTTTCCTTAACCATATTTAGTTTTTTAAGACATGAGGTTTTCACTGTTAGAAGAGCCATACTTGGATTGTTTCATTGAATAGAGACCATTCATTGATTACAGTTATATTCACTGCTCCATAAAACTATGCCTTGCCTTGATGACACCATACACTATTCTGAGGAGTGTGTTCAAGAAGCAAGATCATACAAAACACTAAAGAAACAAGGAATACCCAATCATACCAAAATCAATCCAAGCCATAAGAGAAAAGAGGAACACAAGTAGTGGATGGTTCTTCATATAGAGCATTTCTGTAAAAAATAGATCCAAGGTTGTTATCAAAGCATGAGAAGATAGGAGATACCAACAGTTGTCTGAAATGAGCAGGGTTTTCACTTTTGGAACAACTGCTTTTAAGGGAGGAGTGATAACTAAAAAAGAGTATCCAATCTTCATGACCACCAATATTCATTCAAAAACATCAGATATTCATGAGAAGATAGCAGTTATTGTGAATGACAGAAACTTATGTGATAGCAGCAATAGTTTATGACATTTTAAGGGAGAATCACATTATTGCTGATGTGATTGATGAAAGGGCAGTGGACTGATATGTTAAAATGTTGTGTAGGACTGTGGTGCTATGTTACAAGGTATTTTACTCAAGACATTTCTACTGAAGTATAGGAGGGTGACAAAGTAGTCAGAGAGTAATGCTACTATGAGAAAATTGTTGTGTCAGAACAAAGGATCAAAGGTATGTCACACAAGGTTGTGATGATACTTGCGAATCTGAAGCATGATCACACTATATCCATGATTTCATGAGACATCCATGCATCAGATATCTGCTCTTTTCAAATCATATTTTAGATTGAATATCATATGTTATGATGCAAGGAATAATCATCACAGTAATGGCATGATAAGAAGGAAGATGGTGATCTATTCCTAAGAGACAAAAGAAATTAATAGATAATGATGTCAAAACATAGAGAAAGAACAACAATGAAAATATGCTAATAAATAAAGATTCATGACAGAGTTATATTGAATGATTAAGGAACGTTGTTCCACATGGAATGATTGTTCAAGGCTCAAAATAGTGAATGCTACTATTTGAAATGATGCCAATTTTGCTTGCATGACAGAAAGAAAAAGGTTCAGGTAAAAAAAAGAAATAGTGGTGTAAAGAGTGTAACCAGTACATAAATATAGTTATTGTATAGTAGAAGTAAAATGAAACAATGTAATTGTAAGACAATAAGGATGCTATAAATCAAAGTATTGTATATGAAGAGCAAAGAAAATGTGATGATGATCCAAGGACAAATTTCACAAATAAAAGAAACATGAAAGTAAAAGGAGTTTGAATGAATACACATAAATATTATTGACAAGAACATATAGTGTGTAGGATTACAATCTTATTGCACCTAAAGGACACCATAGAACAGTCTATGCAGTGTCTATGTGATGAAATGTATTATCCAAGAGCTAATTTCAAGAAATAATAATCCGCAAGAACTAGTTTCTTGGATTAATGATATGGAGGAATAATTTGAGTTTGAGGAGGTGCAACATCCTGAGAGGGTCAAAAATGTACAAACATGGAGGGAAGTACAACCAAAAAGAAACAAAAGGGTAAAAGAAAAAACAATAAGATGAGATCAGATAGTGAGAAAATTAAATATATAGTTCATCCTTATTCTTTTCCAGTTTGAGTTGTTGAACAACATGCAATGTTTGAAGCAAGCATCTAAGTATGTCAGTTGTTATTATTTATATTTGACAATATTCAGTTGCCAGGAGGGTTCCATTAGAGAAGTGGAATTGTGTTTGTGACTACCCTACTGTGATTGAACTATTGGAGATGTCCACATTAGTGGCGTGCAGGTCTGGGAGTTATAATAATAGTGTCGTACAAGCTAGAATCAGTCACAGGGTTGTCGTACTTGCCCAGAGATTGCTAGAATAGCACAGTAACAGTCTGGAAACATTATTTAGGTAGTTGTACAAGGTTATAGTTGGAAACAAAGTACCATATTAGTATTTGGAGTGTTGCACGTCTGCTAAAGAAGCTCTCTAAGTACCTACTATTTCCATACATAGCTCAGAAAGAAGGGTTTGAGGGTCTGTAAGTCGTAAAGCACTTATGATCACTAGTGCTACAACATGATGTAAATACTTACGAGCATTTTAAAAAAATTTGGCAAGGTCCAACCGATGGCAGTTAGGGACATATTCATGAAGACACAATATATTTATATTGTGTTCGATTAAAATGTGAGGTGTGGTTGCCATGGAATTCCGAGGAAAAAAATAGAGATGTGTTTTGAAAATTTCCCTTAGAGAGGATACTGTGTTATGTTTATGAAATCTGCTTAAGGACATTGAAAAGAAGAATATGGTAAGTGTATAAGCAACATGTTGTGAACGAAAGAGAGGTTGACAAATAAAATAGAATGATCAAGAAGTTGATGCAAATCATAGTGCTAAAATATAAGGAAAATATTTTCCATAGGTTAAAGATAGATCAGATACAGTACATTGAGGATTGACAACTATGATTGGATTATTTTTTATGAGTGGAGGTGATATATTTTTAATCTAAGATCTATTGATTTATACTCTCACATACACATGAATATAAATGTGAATATTCATCTTGATATAATAGCCACTTCTAATTTTTGTTTGAGAAAGAACTTTAGTATTTGTTTCACTGGTTTAGTGGAGCATTCTGTGAATTACATTCTTTTGAATATGTACTGGTGATGTGAAAAATTGGCTCATCTAATTGTGACAACAAACTTCTAATTGGTGTTTGGTTACAAAACTCCTAAGGCATATGTGTTTTAGATTGTGGTTATTTGGCAGGGGAATAAGAATCATCTTGATAAATCAGAATTTTAGTTCATTCAGGAAAATTACAGAATTGCAATTCCATCAATATGTTTTCAAATTTGAATTGAGATGTAGTTTGTTTTCAAATCATTTGTAGATTGCCAATTGGTTGGTTCTTAGACAAATTGAGTGGGTGCTCAAGTTGTGAAAGATTTGATGCTCTTAGGATAAGGGAGATTGGTGACTCCTTAGAGTCGATGCCCTTAAATATTGTAACTGGATTTAATTTGGGAAGCTCAGAAAGAAGGGCTTGAGGGTCTATTATTCACAAATATTGTATTTGGTGGAAGTATATTTCCTGGCATCATTGTTACTATGGTATGTAAAGACTTGGTGTTGTTATTGGCATTGTAATCAGAATATCAAGTTGTGAAAGAGTTGATGGTCTTAGGATAAGAGAGTTTGGTGACAACTTAGGGTTGATGCCCTCAAATATTGTAACTAGATTTAATTTGTGAGGCTGGCATATGACGGTTGATATTAGTAGCATTACTCACCATGGTTTTTCTCATCTTGGGTTTCCACATCATATTTTTGTGCATCATTTTTGTTGTGTGGTGCTTCTCTTCAATTTTTGGTTTAGTGCCTTCATTTCAATGGTCAATTAGAAGTAATTCATTAAAGGATTAAGTAAGGAAAATACTTCTGGCTACTGAATCATGTAAGAATAGAAACAAGATCAGTCATTGGCACAATTGAAGGCTCTAAATTCTTGTATTGAATGTGATACTAATAAGCCTTGAGTGTCTTCAATTGAAAAATTTAATCCATTAAAGCTTATTTTGTAAAAAATAGCTACACTTGTTGCTGACAAGCAATACAAATTTAAGAATCGAATTACCCACAAATACTTGGACATGCCAAGAGGTACAATATGATAGTGAACATATAGATGGACAACATTTTCAACTCAACAAATGTACTTGTTGGTAAACTTTTATTCAGAGAATTCAATCAAGAATTATTAGAGTGATGTGTCTTAATAGGATGTAAATTTTTGTCATATGAAGATCAAGCAAGAAAATTCTTTAATCTCCTTGTTAAAAAATTTAGCATAGTTTCTTTCATTCTTGCAATTTGATAAACACATAAGATACCTGAGGATTATGCCAACTCTTTAAAAATGACAACTACAATTTTTTGTTATACAAGAGTATATGATGTATAAGGATAGAGGTGTGGGAATTCCTTTGAAGGCACAAGAGCATGTATTTGTACCCTTGAAAGCATTAGTGATTAATATAAAAGTTATTTTTTCTACAGTTACCAAGTATCATTTTCAAATGCTTGCGGAGGAAATTGGAATATCAACTAAACAAGTATCGACGATTGTGATAGTCTAAAGAAGATTTTGCATGATAAACAAGAAGGGAGACAGTGAATGTCATATCTTGTCCAAGATATTTTTCAAATTTTTCTTTTGAAAAAGGAAATGGATATCTCATCAATGCCTCTGGTAAGGTATCTCGAAGAAAGTACTTTAGATGGAATATTGAAAGTATTATTTAAGAGATTTATCCAATTCTACTAGTCCGTCTAGCATGTTAGGGAGCATTATTAAATGCTAATGTAGGATTTGTCTTGAATTTTGTGATAAATAAGGTGAAGTAATGGTTAAGTTCAAATAGAGTAGGCAGGAGTCAAATTCATCATAATGATAATATTGTTCATTGTAAAAGAAGACAAAGGCGTATCATGTAAATGAAGCTAGAAGGTCAATGTAATGGATTTTTTAGTACCATATCAGAAATAGCAGTTATTGAATGTTAATAGCATGATAGTGAGGTAAATTTCGAGGTCCCTGTAAACTAGAAATAGAATATACTTAGAGGCAGAGAGGAGTTGGAGATTTTAGTTTAGCATGGTATGAAGAATCACTAAAGGAATATGTAAAAGATAAAGGGTGAAATCACCAGAATTTGAGAGAGTCAAGATTGTTTTGGAGATAAAGGAAATGTGCATTATTTCCTTGCTGGCAAAAATTAAATGGGTTAAATAAATAGTTGTTTTTTCTTTCAATGCACATAAGTGCAACTCAAAAACATTTAGGGATCAGTTGGGGAGTTATGGCAAGTAGAGAGCATATCTAGTGGGAAGTAAGATAATTGAGGAGAAGGTCATACTTCTTCATGTCCAATGCCACCAAGAGCTTCTTTGACATTTAGAGAACTAGAAATCCTTAGAAGTGGAGATACATCAAGTCAGAAGTATGACACTTGTAATCTATCATCAACTCATATATTTCAAAGTTGGAGGGAAGAAGAATCTAGGCTGTTATATACACCTTAGGAAATTTTTTCTAGCAGGGGTTCTTTGTGCTTTTCTGAACTATGCATTGTAACTGGAGTCAATTTATTTCTAGTTTTGGAGCAGCATTGCAACTCCAAAGTTTTTGACATAGAACTTCTATGCAATTGATAAAAAATACCTTTTGGATCAATAAAGATCCATTTTAATCCTTTTCATAAGCTTTACTTTATGTAATATTATGAATAAAGTATCTTATCCTTGATTTGTCATCTAATTCTCTTTTCCTTTATACAGTGGTGCATCTTTTCATGGCCCATGGTTTGTGTTTATCAAATTTATGTTATTCTAAGCTGTGAAATATTTTCTATAAAATGCTTATGAAAAAATATGGGAGGGGATACACGGAGGAAGTAAGAAAGAAGGGAGCAAAAGGAATTAAGGAAGCATTAATTGAATAAGAAAGGAATGGAGACAAGATAAGGAAGTGACTCTTTGAAAGTGGCAACAATGATGGAGGGTTGTGACCCTTTCAAAGAGTCATGATTTTGAAAGGTTGAGACCATTATGAAAATGCATGACTCTCCCTCACATTGGAGAATTATAAAGGGGAGAATATTTTATTCAAGGAGGAGATCCAAGGAGAATAAATTTGGGGAATAATATATTATTATCAAAGGCAACAATGAAAAGTGGTGAGTCAATCCTTATGAAAGGTACCAATCCTTCCACCAATAAATTATAAAGAAAGATTCATTCCAAGAATTGAACATGAATTATCAATCATCACTCACACATACATCAAGACATCAATCAAGGAAGATCGGACCAGTGAAAAATAACACACATCCACCAAAGAAATTATTTGAATCCCAAGGAGGAAGTTGTATTAAGTCAAATCCGTCTAAATCGCAACAACAACATGAAAATATATACAACCTATAATAATTCTATATTCCACAAGCATAGTGGGCAAAATTTACGACTATCCCAGAAGGGGACATTACACCCACATAGATATCATGTGTATATATTATTAAATTCATGTTTTATATATTGTTAGACAGTATCACAAGTCTTAATGTCAATTACAAGTACATAATATTGGGTACCCATCATCCATGCCTATTGGTTGTCTATAAGAGGAGTCAAAGTCCTCAAAACTATCCTACTATTTCCTACAAGTTTGTCTACCTTTTTTCTCATATTCTCTACACTATTGATATCGCTTAAATTAGAAAAAAAATCCTAGTACAATACAGAACTATGAGAGCTATTTCCTTTTATTGATATTCCATAAATTGAAATATCCAAATTCTTCCTATACTACAACAATATCTAATTACCTATATTTTGTCCATACGCTGAGTACAAGAGGACTCAATCATGCATTTCAATTGATAGTGCATAGTAAATATTAATAGAAATGTACACGCATCAATTAGAAAATACACATGCAATGGGTTCTTAAGAGTCAAATATTATATAAAGAAACCAAAATAATCTTCTACATCATGATAACGAACAATGTACAAGCAATATAATATAAGCTATAATATTTGTTTGCATTACACGAATATATCTCACATGCGAGCCATAGACCAACACATAGTTACTTAGTTGATAAAAAACCATAGCAGAAAAGGCATTGTTCACATCATTGTCCGATTTTTAGTAGATATGAACACAAGATAGGAAAGTTTCATTATATTATAAAACTAAACACCATATAATAATCATTTTAACAATATTGAACACAATGACGTAAGGGATGTAGCAATAGCATAACAAATGTATCAGTGCAACGCATTTGTAGAACAACAATAACGCCTATTAGACCATTAATACTTTATTGAATTTAGTTCATTTATTTTGTTACATGTTTTCATCTAAGATAGGATAATATTGCTTAGATTGGTATCTAATTGCATTGAAAGGGCTAGTGAAATAGGGTAGGAATGAAGAAATGAACACCAAAAAAAGAACAAAGACTCCACCAATCTGAACTAGAAGCAATTGTGAATGAGGTGTAAATCACAAGATAGGTGTGTGGTGGTATGATTATTGGTAGAGAGAACAAATATATTTGAGTTTAACATGGTAAAACACACATATTGATCACCCCAAACTCTTTTGTTTAGAAAAATGAATCTCATTTGGGTCATAGGATCAAGATGTATGTCTCTCAAAAGTTTACCTAAATTTGGGTTAAGGGAGGTATAAATTTAGAATAATGTTGGAAGATGGAAAAAGTGATTGAGGAACTAATTTTGGAATGTTCTAAAACAATTTGGAAGTTAGAATTCAAGGGCTTGGAAGAAGGAATAAGAATGAGAAAAACCTTAAACAAATATCATTAAGGACTTGGTAAAATGGGTGAAGCTATAGGTTGAAGACTTGTATATTCCATTGTTGTTTGCAAGTGTTCATACAATGGATATATTAACATGTTTTATTTTTCAAATTTAATGCAATGTGAATTGTTGTTACGAGACGCATTGGTCCTAGATTGAGTATATTATAAGATGTGCAACTATTCATTTGAAGGTAATAACAATCATTTTCAGATTTCTCTAATTTGTGTACTTTGAAATTACTATTGGTTAGGCGAGGTGTTTCAAGGTGAGTAATAATCAATAAGTGGTATCAAAATGGAATTTACCAAACATAGAAGTATATTGTAGAACATGATGAAATTTTTTGAGACTTATGGTTATGGATTTGTAAGAAAACTGATTGGAATGTCCCAGCAAAGAATACGTGGTCTTGCACCAAGACTTATGGTTGTTGATTTGTGATAAAAAATTATCAGAATACATCCACATAGAACATGTGGTCATGTAAGAAATATTCTTGTGATTGAAAAAGGTTCTCTATCCCTTTAGAGAAATTCAAATTATTTATTTCCATCTCTAAGACTTCAAAAAGGCCAGAGATTGAAGTTTCTATATTTTTAAGAAATAATAATCCCCAAGAACTAATTTCTTGGATCAATGATATGGAGGAATAATTTAAGTTTGAGGAGGTGCAACATCCTATGAGGGTCAAATATGTACAAATGTAGAGGGAAGTACAACTGAAAATAAATAGATGGGTAAAATAAAAAAACAATAAGATGAGATCATATAGTGAGAAAAATAAAGTTATAACTCGTTCCAGCTCTTTTCCAGTTTGAGTTGTTCAACAACATGCAACATTTGAAGAAAGAAACTAAATAGACCAATATTTATTATTCATATTGCAAATATTCAGTTACCAGGAGGCTTCGATTAGAGAAGTGGGATTGTGTTTGTGACTACCCTGTTGTGAATGAACTGCTACAGATTGCCACATCAATGTTGTATGGGCCTAAGAGTTGTAACAATAGCATCATACAAGCTAGAATCTGTCACAAGGATGTTGTACTTGCCTAGATATTGCTACAAAAACACAGCAGTAATCTAGAAATATTATTCAGGTAGTCCTACAAGGTTATAGTTGACAACAAAGTACCATATCAATATTTTGAGTGTTGCACCTCCACTAAAGAAGTTGTCTAAGTACCTATGATTGCCATACATAACTCAAAAAGAAGGGTATAAGGGTTTTTTATTCACTGTCATTGTGTTTGGTAGAAGTATAATGTCTGGCATCATTGTTAGTGGGCTATGTAAAGAATTGGTGTTGTTATTGGCATTGTAATCAGAGTATTATTTACTGTTATAAATCATATACCTGAGGATTATGCCAACTCTTTCAAAATGAAACTGTAGTTTTTTGTTATACAAGAGTACATGATGCATGAGGATAGAGGTGTGGGAATTAATTTCAAGGCACATGATCATGTATTCCTACCCTTGAAAGTATTATTGGTTAATATAAAAATTATTCAAGCTGCATTTACCGAGCATCATTTGCAATGACTTGTGCAAATTGGAATATCAACTCAAAAAGTGTTAGCGTGAAGATTTTGCAGGATAAATAGGAAGGGAGACAATGAATGCCATATCTTCTCCTAGATAGTTTGCAAATTAATCTTTTGAGAAAGGAAATGGATATCTCATCAATGCTTCTGCTAAGCTATCTTGAAGAAATTACTTGATATGAAATATTTCAAATATTATGCAAGAGATTTATCTAATTCTACTAGTCAATCCAGCATGGTAGGGAGCATTATTAAATGCTAATGTAGGATTTTTCTTGAATTCTGTGATAAATAAGGTGTATTAATGTTTGAGTTCAAAGAGAGAACGCATGAGTCAAATTCATCATAATGATAATATTGTTCACTATAAAAGAAGACAGTGATATATCATGTAAATGGAAGTTAGAAGGTCAATGTAATCAATTTTTTAGTACCATATCAGAAATAATAGTTATTAAATGTTAACAGTATGATAGTGAGGTAAATTTTGAAGCCCCTGTAAAGTAGAAATTGAATATACTTAGAGGCAAAGAGGAGTTGGAGATTTTAGTTTAGCATGGTACGAAGCATCACTAAAGGAACATGTAAAAGTTAAAGGGTGAAATCACCTAAATTTGAGAGAGTCAAGATTGCTTTGGAGACAAAGGAAATGTGCATTATTTTTAGGCAAGCAATAATTAAATTGGATAAATAAGTTTTTTTTTCTTTCAATGCACACAAGGAAAACTTGAAAATATTTAGGGATCAGTTGGGGAGTTAAGGCAACTAGAGAGCATATTTAGTGGGTAGTAAGAGAATTGAAGATAAGGTCAGACTTTTTCATGTCTGATGCGACTAAGAGCTTCTTTGACATTTAGAGGATATGGAGAAATCTTTTCCAGTTCCTAGAAGTGGAGATACACTAGGTCATAAGCATGACACTTGTAATCTATCATAAATTCATATGTTGCAAAGTTGGAGGGAAAGAGAATCCAGGTTGTTATATACACCTTGGGGAAAAAAATATGGCCGGGGTTCTTTTTTTTTTTTCTAAACTATGCATTGTAGTTGATGTCAGTTCTTTAGTTTTGGAGCAGCTTTGTAACTCCCAAGGTTTTGAAATAAGAATTCTATGCAACTGATAAAAAAACATTTTTGATCAATAAAGATCCATTTTCAGCCTTCTCATAAGTTGTACTTAATGTAATATTATAAATTAGTGATCTTTTTCATGATAAAGTATCTTATCCTTGATTTGTCATCTAATTCTCTTCACCTTGATACAGTGGTGCATCTTTTCATGGGCCATGGTTTGTGTTTATCAAATTTACGCTATTCTAAGCTGTGAAATCTTTTCTATAAAATGATTATGCAAAAATATGAGAGGGGGATACATGGGGGGAGAAATAAATAAGGGAGCAAAAGGAATTAAGGAAGCATTGATAGAAGAAGAAAGGAATAGGGAGAAGATAAGGAAGTGACTATTTGAAAGTGGCAACAATGATAGAGGGTCGTGACCCTTTCGAAGGGTGGTTGATTGTGAAATTTAAGACCATTATGAAGAGGTGTGACTCTCCCTCACATTGGAGAATATGAAGGGGATAATATTTCATTCAAGGAGAATATCCAAGGGAGATCAATTTGGGGAGTATCATATTATTCTAAAAGGCAACAATGAAAATTGGTGACTCAATCCTTGTGAAAGGTAGTGATCCATCCACCAATAAATTATAAAGTAGGATTCATTCCAAACATTGAACGGGACTTAACAATCATCACTCAGCCATACATCAAGATTTCAATCAAGGAAGATTGGACCATTGAGAAATAACACAAATCCAACAGAGAAAGGATCAAAATCCCAAGGAGGAAGAAGTATTAAACCAGATATGTTTAAATTGCAACAACAATTTGAAAAATATATACAACCTATAATAATTCTATATTCTACAAGTATAGTGGGAAAAATTTAGGGAAATCCCATAAAGGGGACATTACACCCACGTAGATATCATGTGTACATATTATTGAATTTATGTTTTTATATTGTTAGACAGTATTGCAAGTCGTAACAATTGTTATAAGTACATAATCTTGGGTACCGATTATCCTATCCTATTGGTTCTCTATAAGAGGATTCAAAGTCATCAACACTATCCTAGTGTTTCCCACAAAATTATATTCATTTTTTCTCATATTCTCTAAATTATTGATCTCTTACTTTAGAAAAAAAATACTACTACAATACAAAACTACGAGAGTTGTCTTCTTTTACTAATATTCACTAAATTGAAATATCCAACTTCTTCCTATACCACAAAAATATCTAATTACCTATATTGTGTCCACATGTAGAGTACAAGAGGATTAAATCATACATTTCAATTGATAGTGCATAGTAAAAATTAATAGAAATATACATGCATCAATTAGAAAATACATGTGCAAAGGGATTTTAAGAGTTAAATATTATATAGAGAAATCAAGCTACTCTTCTACATCATAATAACCAAAAATTTACTAGAAATATGATATAAGCTATAATTTTTGTTCTGTATCATTCACATTACATGAAAATATCTCACATGCAAGCTATAGACCACCACACACGGTTACCTAGTTGATAAAAAACCACAAAAGAAAATGCATTGTTCACATTATCATCCTATTTCATTACATGAAAATATCTCACATGCAAGCTATCATTCACATTGTTCTGTATCATTCACATTGTTCCGTATCATTCACATTATTCTGTATCATTCACATTACATGAAAATATCATTCACGTTACATGAAAATATCTCACATGTGAGCTATAGACCACCACACACAGTTAGCTAGTTGATGAAAAACCATAGAAGAAAATGCATTGTTCACATTATCATCCTATTTTGAGTAGATATGTATCATCCTATTTCATGTATATATGAACACAAGAAGATAGGACAGCTTCATTATTTTATAAAATTAAACACCATATAATAATCTTTTAATAACACTTAAAAACAATGAAGTTAGAAACTTAACAAGAATACCACAACAAATGTACCCTTACAACACAATTGGAGAACAACAAAAATAACTATTGGACCATAAATGCTTTATTACAATTAGTTCATTTATTTTATTACATGTCTTCAAATAAGATAGGATAATCTTTCTTAAATATTGGTATCTAATTTCATTGAAAGGGCTAACGAAAGAGGGCATGAAGGAACAATTGAACACTAAAAGAAAAAGAACGAAGATTCCAACAATCTAAACTAGAAGCAATTATGAATGAGGTGTAAAAAAAAACGTAGGTGTGGTCGTATGATGATTTGTAGAGAGAGAAAATATAGACAAGTTTAATATGGTAAAACACACATATCGATCACCCCAAGCTTTTGTTTAGAAAAAAATAATCTCATTTACGTCCTAGAATCAAAATGTGTGTCTCTCAGAAGTTTACCTAAATTTGGGTTAAGGGAGTTAGAAATTAAGAATAATGTTGGACGAGGCCAAAAGCAATTGAGGAACTAATTTTGGCATATTCCAAAACAATTTGGGAATTAGACTTCAAGGGCTCAAAGAATGAATATTGAATGAGAAAAAATTTAAAGAAGGATCATTAAGGACTTGGTAAAATGGGTGAAGCTATAGGTTTAAGACTTGTATATTCCAATGCAAGTGTGCATACCATGGATATATTAACATGTTTTATTTTTCAAATTTAATGCAATGCCAATTGTTGTTACAAGAGGTATTGGTCCTTGATTGAATATATAACAAGATGTGCAACTATTCATTTGAAGATAGTAACAATCATTTTCATATTTCTCTAATTTTTGTACTTTGAATTTACTATTGATTAGGTGAGGTGTTTCAAGGTGAGTACTATTCAATAACTGGTATCAAAATGGAAGTTACCAAGCATAAAATTAAAATGTAGAGTGTGAGGAAATTTGCAGACTTATGGGTTGTGGATTTGTAAGAAAACTGATTGAAATACCCCCACACAGAATATGTTTTCTTGCAGCAAGACTTATGGTTGTTGATTCACGATCAAATTAATCAGAATGCGGCCACATAGAACATGTAGTCATTTAACAAATATTCGTGTGACTGAATAGGGTTCTCTATCCCTTTAGAGAAATTCAAATTGTTTATTTCATCTCCAAGATTTCAAAAAGGCCAAAGACTGAAGTTTCTAAATTTTCAAGAAATAATAATCGCCAAAAACCAATTTCTTGGATAGATGATATTGAGGAATAATTTGAGTTCAATGAGGTACAACATCCTGAGAGGGTCAAATATGTACAAACATGGAGGGAAGTAAAACCAGAAAGAAACAAAAGGGTAAAATATAAACTAATAAGATGAGATGAGATTGTAAGAAAATTAAAGACATAGTTCATCCATGTTCTTTTCTAGTTTGATTTGTTGAACAACATGCAATGTTTGAAGCAAGCAACTAAGTATGTCAATTATTATTATTTATATTTGAAAATATTCATTTGCTAGGAGGGTTCCATTAGAGAAGTGTAATTGTGTTTGTGACTACCCTGTTGCGATTGAACTGCTAGAGATTGCCACATGAGTGTCGTGCAGGTCTGGTAGTTGTAACAACAGTGTCGTACAAGCTAGAATCAGTTACAGAGCTAACGTACTTGCCCAGAGATTTCTGCAACATTAAAGTAACAGTATGGAAATATTATTCAGGCAGTGGTACAAGGTTATAGTTGGCAAAAAAATGCCATATCAGTATTTGGAGTGTTGCAGCTCCCCTAAAGAAGTTGTCTATGTACCTACTATTGCCATACATATCTCAGAAAGAAGGGTTTGAGGGTCTGTTATTCATGGTCATTGTATTTGGAGGAAGTATAATTTGTGGCATCATTGTTACTATGGTATGTTAAGACTTAGTATTGTTATTGGCATTGTAATCAAAATATCACTTGTTGTTATAAATCAGAAGTATCATTTTCTGTTATAGTTCCAGTGTTAACAATGTTGGAATAGGATCTATGTTTTCATTTGAATCCATATTTATGAGGTTAAATAGTTTTGCATGATTAAAATTTTGCATTCTTCCTTTTTGTTGTATTTTCAATATTGTTTATATCTTTCCAAGCAACTGCTAGACATAACGAAATCAGAAAAAAAGGAAAACCATAGGTAAGAAACATAGGTTGTCACCAAGGGCTACCACTTACATATATAATTACCATACTCTTTCACTTAAAAACTTTTGTTTCTAATTTTTACTATTTTTTAGATGCTATGTAATTATTATAATTTTTTCACTAAAAACCCTCTTCTGTTCATATTTCTATACAAAAAGATTTTGAACTCTTACTATCCTTGTTATAAATGATATAACTATCACACCAATTAAATATCATATCAAACTTCACTAAATAATAACTAAAATTATTTAAGATGCAATCAAATTATACATCCATTCTAATGCAGTCTTGTAGTCTAGGTGCAATTGGTAGGTATAAAGCAAAACACCATGACATTTGACAATATCCTCCCCATCTGTGCCAAAATGGGTCTGTTAAATAGACTATGGGCATCCCTCGATCAAAATCCCTCAAGGGGCAGAGGAATTTGGTCAGATGCGGTTGGCCATGCTCTGGTAGATATCTATGCGAAATGTGGAAGCATATATACTAGGCATCGCACATGAACTCTGTTTGAGAGAATGCCTCAAATAGAACAGTGTACAGCTAGCCATCAAAGAATAATGGAAAGATTGGTTTCGTTAGGCATTATAGTTGAAAAGATCATGCATAAAGAATCATTCTAAAAAAATAGTACATATTAATAAGATGGCTTATGAATAAAAGAGGCAAACATTAGAATTGCCTATCAGTTTCTAAAGGAATTTACCATCCATAATAGAAAGGTCATATTTATTAAAACCATAAACAAAAATGACAAGAAAGGATTTTGACAAGTTAAACCTGAATTCTGCTTCAGTCTAAGTTCGTGTAATATGCTACCCCAAATCTAATTTCCAAATTTAATTCTTATTCAAATTATCAGAAATATGACTGTGTTGTTCACTACCCATTTGTCAAGAATAATGCATTATTTTTTTGGATAGATTTTAGTGGACAAAATATCCATATGAAAGTTCATAAGAACATGAGATTAATAAGATTGAACAATACAAACTACCATAATAAATTGCAGCTAATGAAAGACAACAGTGATCATGAAATGTTTCCTTTCTAACCTATTACCAAGTTACAACAGTATGAAATAACAAGAAGAACCTGGTCTACTAGCTGGGGAACTTCCAGAAGATATCCACTGAATGCCTAGAAGCTGACCAAACAAGATTTCACCTCCTGATACACACTATTCCCAGAAGACTATTACTTGGAGAATTCTGATGTCTGCAATAGACTCCTTATCCAAAACACAAACACTGCTATTCACCTGACCCACTTGGATAGGCATGTATGGCTATTTTCCTTTCCATGCTCCACTTCAAAAGACTAAAAAGGAATTTCTAGCAACTGATAAGAAATATGGTGTTACTAACACATTCTGTCTAATTTGGGCGATTATGTTTGTGTATATCTATGAAAGCAAATTTTTCCCAACTATTTCTCTTTTGCTTTATAATCAATACCTGTCATCTCTCAAGGTTTTTTTAGATTACTGTGGAGATTATATTTTCATCTCTCAAGGTTTTGAAGGTTGATGTGGATATTTTTAAGTACCAAAAAAAATGAAATTAATTATCCCTTCAGACCTTGAAAAGAAGACAAGTATGATTATCTTTTTATTGGTCTGTTTCTAGAAGTTTATACATGGGAAGACTACAAAGAGAGAGAGAGATGCAATGGGTGAAATGTACTATGGTGGCCACCAAAATTCTTTCCTGTGTTAGTGTAATTATGAAAACCTTAACACTATCTTCTTCCTTCCCTCCATTTTATATCCACGTAGAGATCTTTGCATTTGGCATGCCGAATATAAAGTGATGTTGACATTTGACACACATCTTTCAACTCAATGATAATTTTAATGGTTTATTTATTCTATGAGCACTTTTAGCCTTTGTTGTCGTGTAGTAAGTGATGGAATGTAAGAAAATTTCATTATCGTTCCACCCTATCAACTCAGTACAAAAATAAAAACATAGCTTCCACCCTAATCCTTGACTAACTGTGTGGAGCAGAGAGTTATTAACCCACATTTTAATCCCATCATATTGTCATGTGTGATCCACACCCATTCCAATTAGCTATCATCTTTATTTCTCATCCATTTTCAAGGTGACATTATTAAATCCTCTGTAATTAGCATGAAGGGTGCTCATACTTCATCCTCCACAGAAAAGGTAATATAAGTAGAGTGATTGATGTCTAATTTCCCATAACTAGGGTCAAATTGAGGTTCCAGTATGATTAGAGTAGGGGGTAAAATTCAGATTAGAGTGAAGTTAAATATAGGGTTAGGGTTTGAATGAAAATTAAATGTTTCTTCAATTAAAACCTAGATAAATAGATATAGATTATTTCAAAAGTGCGCTCTCTCTCTCTCTCTCTCTATGATCCTCTCTTTGTATGTGTGTGTGTAACTTCTTTAAGAATATAAAAATATTTTGCACAAGAAAATATAGTAACTTCTTCCTCAGAATATGCCCAATGTCATAAGAACTATTAGCGCCATTATTGAAGGAAGTCACATTGAATTTTATGGAAGCTTGAAAGGAGGTGTCGAAGGAGGAATGATGTGTAGGAATTTTGTTTTCAATAAAAAACTAAAACCCTAGGTATATAATTGAAAATGATATATTAAAAATGTATAATTTTTTTCCAATCAATCTCTTATAAAAGCTTGAATCCTTTCAAAATATTTTTTTAGTTATAGAGCAATCCTCGTAAAAACCTAGATCTTTTCAAACATTTTCAATAAAGCAATTATATGTAGTATCTTATAAAGCAATTTTAACCATTTTGATAATGTGTTAAAAAGGGGGAGATTTTCTCAAGCTAGCAAATGACTCTACATGGAAATCAAATCAATTTCCCCATCTAGCATAGTAAATAAAATAAAATACTCAAGCTTGTATTATTGATTAGTTGACAAGGTGCACGTATTGTGTTTTATTGTCAATAGCAGCGTCAATGAAAAATGGGTGAGGAAAAATATTAAGAAACCCATGTTTTCTTTCATGAAAAAATGAAATGGAGAACCAACCAAAATGATTAACAATTATAGACACTTAAATCATCAATTTGAACCATTGATCTTGGATGTTAGCCGATGTGTAATTTGCAAGCAAATACACCAATAAAAAACATAAAAAATGCAATCAGTGAATGAGATTATTTCCAGCATGATTTCAGATGAAAAGAATAGGTCCTAGGTTGTCCATCTCAGTAAAATGTACTATTTTAAATGTGGTTTCTGCCAAAAAAATTTCATTGGGATTTGATGACTACAGTCTAAAGTATGTGTAATTATTACTTCTCACCTAGAATCATATCCTATTAAAACCATACCTTCTTGTATTATCCTAAAAAGTAAGCACTTAATTTGTTCTCAATTTAGGACCATTTTGTGCCTAGTGTGTTTTGTTTGGTAGGACCTTATATTGTGGTTTTATACATACCTAATTAAAATATGGATCCTCCTCCTCCTACAATCTTTCTTGAACTAGAGGTTAGCTCTCTCTTCTATGCATGATTTCCCATTTCCCATCCAATCTTATAATTCATTTCTCACCTAGGTGCTATGCATTTATTTTTTGGATTTCAGAATTTGTCCCAACATCTTGGAAACCTACATTTTCTCCCTCCAATCTTTTTCACCTTCCCCAGCATCCTGGAAAAATTTGAGTCTTGGTACAAGTCGCCTTGTACCTGGTCTATTTAGCCCAGATTTGGCCAGGGGCTCGATGCTAGGGTTTTCCTCTGAGTTTTAGATTTGTGGTCATCCTAGACTTAATCTAAGACCCAAAATGAGTATGAAAGAAGGTCATCTCCCCTAATTTTGGTATCTACCCATTATTATGCAAGCAATCCATCATTCATATGCAAGTACAAGTTATCATCCATCATTGTGAAGGCATCAATTAGAAAACATTCAAACAGTCAAGTGCAAGGAAGTGATCAAGATTATTCCTTTCTAGATCAGTGCCTAGTGGCTTCCTCTCAAGAGGAGCAGAGTGATTTTCTAAGGGGGAGTTTGGCCCTTTGTCATTATTGTCAAAGGGGAGAAAATTAGAGAAGTTTGGATAATAGTGAACTTTGATGCTGATATCATTTTCTTTGTTATTGATGAGTGTTTCCATGAATGATAAAGGGGGATATTGTTAGAATGTGAAGTTTATGTTATTCACATGGTTTTCATTAATGTAAATATACCCTATAATTTTTTATATTCTATTTTTATCGGTTGGTGTGTATCGTCGGTCTTAGTAGTTTTGGTAGATGTATTGATAGTATGTGTGTCTCGGTAGAAGTGTTCACCAATAGATTTTCTCCATATATCTATCCTTATAATTTTTGGTGTCTGTGTGCAACATTAGTGGATCAGTTGTTTGGGGTCAATCCTAATTCAAGTGTGTTTGTGTTTTTGTCCCATCTATTATTATGTAACATGTTCATCATGTCCATTAGAACCTATAGATTTAGAGGTGTTATGTGGTGGCATGTGCAAGGTGATTTTTATTGGTCAAGGTGGTCCACATTTCATTCCTTACCACAACAGGAATATCTTGGTGTGACGTATTCCAAATTATTTTGGCCGATATGGTTCATGGCATTAAGCAGTATAACAAGAGAAAGGATTATTATTGTTTGTGTGGCTTATGTGTTACTTCTATTTGAAGTGATTGTGAATCTATTTCAAGAGATTTATATATTTCTAGTGTGAGTGGCTGAGTGTTGGTGATCTCAGTGGTGGATTCAATCTCTTTTTGAACTCTTTGGCAGTGAGCCTCTTTGTATTGGCAGTGAGCCTATTCATATTTAATGGTGTTAGAAACAAGGCAACACACACAACTGAGAGGGGGTTAAATTAGTTGTGTCCCAAAACTCATAACTTTTTCCAACTCTTTAACCTTAATCTTGTATTTGAATTATAAACATTAATGCAAGATCACAATACATCATCCAATACATAACACCAAGATTTTTAACATGGAAACCTGATTAAGGGAAAAACCACAAAATATTAATTCACTACAACTCAATATAAAATGTGATACATTAAATTCCAGCTAAGACATATTAATGATCCATAACAACATCCTAAGACACATAATATCTCCACAAATCATGCCACGATCCTTAACAACACGCTCCACCATCATGCCGGCCAAGAACATTAAGAACAACAACACACTACATGAAAATGACCAAATCTGATCAAATAACCTAATGTGATCTAGCAACACAAATAAGAAACAAACTAGAAACATTAGCAAGCAACATGAAATGCCACAACAGCACCAAGAACAACTTTATCTAGGAATTCACAATTATCTCTACACTATTCATCATAAACACCAATATTAACCTTTGTCAATTAATAAAAATGGCTTGCTAGCATTCAAATCATGAACCACTTGAGTCATGGACACACATTCATTTCTTAAACTCACCACCAATTTAGCAACCAAAAATATTACATGACCAATCGACATCGATCCAAAACTATAATATTGTCTCTTCTTGAATAACCAAATACCAGTTTATGATAAAATATTCATAACTCGCTCAAATCATAATCCTAACCTCTATAAATTAACATAAGTTGACTACAGACATCCATGAAATCAACTATAAGTTCACAACATCTAATCTTCAACACAATAGCCATACCGAACCAATCATCTCTCTAAACATCTTAGGAACAACACAGGAACATTATCTCAAAAAGTGGAAATATATTGACATTAATGACAAAACATCAATTTAAACACATATATGCATGATATCCCAACAATCCACAACAAAGGGTAGTTAGCCAAACTTGTAGTGAGAACAACCAATAGTTAGCCTTTGTACAAATCACCTTATTCAGTGTCACCCTAACAGGTGTTTACATTCATGAGAATTAGCTTCTCTGTGGTTTTTCCCAGTTTGGTTTTTCCATGTAAATATTAGTGTTCTTTGTGTCGGTGTTCCTGTTTATTCATGTCTACATTTTTTGTGGATATTTTATGTACTTAACCGACAGATTATAAGTTATCATTGTTGCTGATTGATAGTTTCCTGACAAAGAAAAAGTTTTGTAAAGTGTGTGGGAATAAATGAGACACCCCCCCCTCTTAGTTATTTGGCATGTTCAACACACATATATTTGTATTACTGATCACTTTACATTAATATCACAACATTTGGGGTAAAATGGTCTCCCACAAGGGTTGAGTTCATCGTGGTTTCCTATTTTATTTTGACAGAGATAGGAGTCTAGAGTACAGTGATATTATAATGAAAAATAGTAATATTTGTTATCAAAAGGTGGTCAACAATGTAATGAAGAAACTGTGAATGACAATATGCCAAAGGGCCATTCTATGGAGGTCTGAGAAGTGAGATTTGAAGTTTCTAAAATAAATATTTTATAGTGGAGACAATAGTTGTTATAAGGAAAATATATGTAAAGACCAAACAGTGATATCCATTGTTTCATTCCAATAATTCAATCAAGGTGTTTCCTTCCATAGATCTAGCTTCTTTCCCCATTGGAGGCCAAGCAAAGGAGCTTGATAACAAGGAAGGAGATTTGCATTCATCCATTAAGTCTAATTTTTCTCCAATCAAACATTGTGGTGAATTATAATATCTACTACATGTGGTTTTGTCTTAAATGATTTCCCTTTGGTTTTTGTGTTCATTCAAAGCTATTGCATCAACATACCTAATCACATTTAAAGAGGTAATTTCATCTGTATAATATGATATACTTCATTATTTATATCTAGCCTTTGTTTTGATTAAGTAAAAATGGGTTTTACAAGGACTTGAAACCTTTAAACAGAGTTATACAAATATTCAATGAAAGTACAGAAAAAACTACGTCGAGGCACCAAAAAAGATAGCCAACAAAAAAAGCCAACAAATAGCCTAGCTAGAAAAAGTCCCAAAGATAAACAAAATAAACATGGATAGCACAAAAAAGGGAAGGGCCCAAGAAAATACAACTACATGCCATCGGCCATATCCTGGGCCTGAATCACCATAACCTCCATCTGATTGATAGTATTTTTGAGGTCACCTTTGTCCTTCTCTTTTTCCTCCCTTGGGCTCATCTTTTTTGTGCTAGCCCTATTACGGGTTCCTGGGCCAGCCATCTCCTTGACAACAAGGCTATCCTTATCACCATTATCCTACTCTAGCTTCTCCATTAAACTCTTAGCCTGCCCAGTATAAGCTTTGAGAATCTTCATAAATTGGTCCCAATCTTATGAACCGTGTCCTCCAGCTTGTCCACCTTGGCTTTCAGGTTCTTGATCTACCTCACACTGTCTTCTTCAACAATTCTGTCCTCCAAGTCCTTGAACTACTTTTCCAGATTACAGACTCTATTCACCAATTTAGCCTATGCTTCCAAATTCCTGACAACCTCTCTCATTTCCCCCAAACACTCAGCAACAAATTTTTCCCCAATACCAACACTTTTTAAAATATTTATTTCCCCCTCATACCCTCAATTTGATTCTTCAGGTCAACATTATCCACTAACATTTTGCTAATTAAACTAGCAAAATCAGTAATGCAAGCTTTACCATGGTCTAAATCTCCAGGTTCAAAAATTTTACCTGTATCATCATTGTGATGGGTATCTTCCCTCCCAATGTTCTTATTTTTAAGACCCTTCCCATTATCCTCCACCATTTCTTCCTCATTTTTCTCTTTATTCTTTGTGCTCTCTGTAGGGTTAGTATCATCCTTTCCCTCATCCTTCTCCTTGTCATCCTCCTCATCTGAGGAGAGCATGATTTTCTACTTGCTGGGATTTTTCCCTTTACGGGTTTTGACATCTCCCCTCTTTCTCTTCTTAACCACAGTTTTGGGTTTAGTCCCCTTATTTTCATCGTCGGACTCCTTTTCAATCTATGTCTCCTCCGTAGGACTCATCTGATTAGCCTTAGGGTTAATTTTAACCTTTTTATTTTTGTTTTCACTATCCTTAGATCTCTCATCCTTCCTATCCTTCTCAGTATCAGAGATTTTGATGTGGGTTTTCTTCAAGCTCTTCGAGGAAGAAGACCCCTTTTTTATTCCCTTCTTTATTTCATTTCATTTCAAGGTTAATTCCTATACAGGGATTTGACTAAGGTAAACCCTCCCCTCAACCTTCTTCCCCTTCTTTTCTGTGTGTTTGAACAGGTGGCAAAGTTGCAGATCTAGATCTAGAAAATACAAACACAGTTGCAGGTCCTCCAAAAATTTCATCAGATTCGAGCATTCAGGAACAATTTGACTTGTCAACTTGTCCCTAAAATCTCGACTTGTCCCTGCACTTTTTGGCTAAAATTTTCATAGCAGATGGCTAAAGGTATCAGGTTCTCAGATTCAAAGTTACAATAGATTTCAACATTCTAACGACAGCTAAATCTAGTTTCAATGTACCATTCCTCTTATTTCACTTTCAAGGCGCACTTGTTCTTATTCTTTCAAGAGATTAATTTTTGGATCTGAAAAGGTCAAAGATAAGAATGATATAATGAAAATATCTTGAAAGGTCAACTAACAGAATGATATAAAGAAAACAAGTTGGAACATCAAAGATCATAATTAATTCCAATATTCCAAAATCATTGAGGATTAGAATTAAAATTAAACGAATTCATATGTATAGAAATAAAGTAATCACCACCCTATTTCCCCTCAAGAGGTAAAATTCCCAATAAATATATGTTCATTTTTTAATTTAAAATCATAATCAGAATTAAATTAAAATAAGATATTATTTAATTATATAACTAACATACTTTTCTTTAGAGTAATATAGGTAAAGTGTGATGAAAGATATCATATTTGTTCATAATTTAACTTAAATATTACTATGGTATTGTTATACTGTAATTAATATTATATGATTATTATATTTATGATATTTTAAACCAAGCAAATAGTTCTAGATTTTAGTGACATACATTTTAACATCCATATGTGGTTTTAAAATTGTTTAATTTTAGGATTAGATCGTATATAACATATATTTCTAACCTAGTCATTAAAGTAATTATTGAAAAAGTAATTGACTATAGCCTAATTTTATAATTGGGTAAGTGCAAGAAGTTGGGTACCAATTCGACGGAAGTCTTGTGGGTTTGAAAACTGCCACTAGAAATGGGCACCCATTTTGAAAAAAATGGGCACCCATCTTAGGCTCGGACACCCGATCCAAAATTCAAAAAATGGGTGCCCATTTTTTAATTTTAAATTTTTTTAAAGAAACACATTTTTACATGTCGATTTATTATATTTAAGAAACGGGTACACGTTTTTAAATGTGTGCCCATTTTTAAAAATTTGAATTTACCAAACCACCCTTTGCATTGGATTTCGGTTCGGGACAGGTTTGGTGGGACCAAGCCTATGCTTGGACCTCCAAAATAATGGCTAAGGCATTTGAATACCAGATTTCTGTCGTGCCGTAATTTTTTGAGGGTATTCCTAATCAAAGTTTTTGACAAAATGAAAACCCATTAGAGCTCTTACTGTCTAGATTTCAAACATATAAATTTTATAGTGATATGATAAATTTTACTATTTTTACAATATTTATTAATCAAAAGTGGTACCTAAACTTAAAATAGTAAGGTTCACTAAAACTTTAATAACTTTTTTGATTTTTGGTTTTTGAAAAAATGAATTATATGAGCCCAATCTACATAAAATTTTCTTCAAAATAATTAAAAAAAAAATTCCAAAAAAAGTTAAATTTTCATCAAATTATGGTGGTCATACACAAGAGGTTTTGAAAATGTAATTTATAGTCAATTAAAAATTAATAAAAAAAAATATATTCAATTAAAAAAACCAAAATATTTTGACCAATATTTGATGTGTTGGGTACCTTCCCCCAGAAGGATTCAGAAAAATTCATTTATTTAGTTCAAAATAGGGTGGTCGTACACATGCGGGGTATGGTCCTGAAATAGGCATTTTAAAAAAGAGGTTTTTAAACATGCCTACTTAAATATATTTTTTACCATGTGGGTATTCAAATAAATTACATATTTGAAAACTAGACTCTGAGCAATACATCTTCTATTAGTGGATTTTTTTGAGATTCAATCTCTAAGTGCCTCAAATTTTGACATCAATTGAAAGAAAATTTGAAAAACAGGGAAAACACTTCTGTTTTTTGCCCAAAAGTGGGACCAAACTTCTTGTAGCCACCCAATTATGAACATTACCTCATAGGTTACTCCTTGGGGGAACAAACCCCCACTAGAAAAGTCTCATCCTGGAATGTTCTGTCGAGAAGGTTATTGGAAAGTTTAATCATCCTCCACTGCCACTATATAAATCTTCCCTTTCTTTTAATGCAAATGCTTTGAATTCAAGTTGAATGGTGATCACATGGTAAGTGAAATAATTGACCATTCATTGAATTTTAGTCAAACTCAAAAGTCGATGGTGGAAAAAAAAGATGGTTAAAATCAATGGGGGGGGGTCATTTTGATAACATCAAGAACTATACAATGAACCAAAGGAATGCCACATATGTGTAGCTTCCTGCTTATCATGATGAGGTCACATTGGCATTCCCGTCACCCAAAGGGACAATAATTTGAAAACATCATTCCATTTCTTGCAGGAAAACATGTATTCTCAAAGAAAAAATCTCACATCAATAGATCTCCTATGTAGGTGAATGTGATATCTTGTATCTTTATATTTTCGCACACCTGACCATTTTCGTGTAGATGTTTTAGAATACAATAGAATTTGTAGGCTTACACCATTTTTAGGATCCAACTAAACAATGTAGTATTGGAAGTACTCAACCTGTATTCATATGCAATCTTTTGGGACCAGGAAAACACAACCAAAAAACCACTATAGGTCTAAATGACATCTTAATATTAAGGTTTAGGATGTCCTCAAGATAACACAAGACTGAAAGTCAGCCATGGATACCTATTGATCAGCTATATGTACTATAATAAGGTTTACTTGTATGATTGAATTATCTACATCCCTCATCCAATTGTTAACAAGATCACAAACAAAGCTTATAATTCTAGGATCTGTTCTTGAGAATGCTCAATCAATTAAAAATTTTAGAGAGGTTCCTTTCAGATTCATTTTTGTGAACATTCAACAATCATTTTATTTCATTCATGTTACCTAATTTTTCTTTCAACTCAATCAAGGTAGAGATGGAAAAATTTAAAGTTGAAAATGGAAGGTGCATCTTTAATTCTACTAAGTGTTCTTTACCAAAAAGAGATGTTATCAAATGATAAATAGATTCAATGCAAGTGTTTACAAGATAGAAGAATCACACAACTTTGTATAGGAAATTTATTTCTTTATTCATAAATATCAAAAGTATAGTGTCCCACTAAAGCCATAGGAGTAATTGATCCAATGCATTATAAAAGGAATCTCTGAATTAAAAAATGAAAGCATATGAAAATAAAAGGGATCCGTTATTGCCCATTTGACAAACCCAAGGTTGGTCTATTGCATAACTTTACCTCCTTTTTCTCTGCTATCTATAAATTCCTACAAGAGAGGAGAAAAATTGGTGTTAAAGCTTGAGATGTCTAATTGTTTCATATACAACATCAATAAATGCATAAATTGCTCTCAAAATGCATTAAATCAGTTTGTAGTCATCATATAAAAGTAGGAAAATATCAATCTTTCTGATGTCTTGTATCTTTATATTTTTTCTCTTTCATAAATTTACTCACAATTTCTACCTCGCACACTTGATCATTTCTATGTTGATGTTTTAGAATAGAATAGAAGATGCATGCTTACACTATTTTTAGGATCTAATTGAACAATGTAGTGTTGGAATACTTAACCCACATTCATATACAATCTATATGGACCAAGAAAACACATCTACACAAACACCATAGGTCTAACTGACATTTCAATATTAAGGTTTAGGATTTCCTCGAGATAACACAAGCTTGGACATCAGCCATGGCCACCTATTGATCAACTATATATGTAATGAAATTTAGAGAGGTTCCTTGCAAAATTATTTTTGTGAACATTTTGCAATCATTTCATTTCATTCCTTGACATGAAAACTCTTTGAGGCATTTTGTCAAATAATTTAGGTGAAGTATCTATGATTCCATGTTTTGCATATATGTCTAACACAAAATTTCCAACTATAATAACTAACAAAATTTTCCCTAAATATTCTGACCATTGCATTCCACCAGACACCATCTCTTTGAGGAATTCTATCAAATAATTAATATTCCTTGTCTACATCTCCTTGAGATGACATCTACTTGTAGATGAGAGATATAGGTGATCTATCTCTTCATATCTTTCCAGCATTCAATAATGGAATTCCTTCCAAACACAAATAAAGTTAATCTTACCCAAGAATGATTGTACTCCTTTGATGTTTTTGGGTAAAGGAACTTTCTCATAGTAGTAACCCTTTCAGGATTAATTGTAACTCCTCTAAATACAATATGTCTAAGAAATTTCCCTTCAATAACTACTAACTGACATTTCTTCAGATTCAATGACACACCATAATCCAAAGCTTTACAATTATTTTTTTATAAGTGTTTACAATGATCCCCTGCATCTTTAGAACAAGTAGTTATATCATCCTGATAAACTACCATGATAACATCATAAAATTCCTTAAAACCTACATCTATTTCCCTCTATAATGTAGCCCCACATTGGTTAGACCAAATGGAATCCTTTTCATATACATATTTTCCCCATGGAGTAGTAAAAGTTGTCTTGTATTATTCAGACTCTTTTACCTTTACCTGGTTGTACCCAGAGAAATCATCTATCATGGACAGTAAATCACAACTAGTTACCTTCTACAACATTACTTCCATGTAAGGGAAAGAATAATTATCTTTCAAAGATGCGACATTCAAATTTCTAAAATCAACACACAGTTGGATATCCTTATTATTTTCCTTACCGACAGTAAGTTGGAAACCCAAGAGGAATGTCTAATAGGTTTAATAATTTCAGCATCTCAAAGTTTCATCAACTCTTGCTGCATCTTTGGGGCTAAAGTTGAATTAATGGTTCTCTAATTTTGTCTGAAAGGCTTGGCGTCAAGTTTCAAAGGAATCTCATGTTGAAACAAATCTTCCCTATATGCTTTCAAACCCTAATAAGACCAAGCAAAAACATGATTGTATTGTTTCAGTGCATTTATCAATTTTTTTGTAATATAAGGGGCCAATTTCTTTCCCAAGTATACCATATTAGGAGTAGACTCAGAACCTAAGTTGATTTGTTCTAAATCTTCCAACTTGGCAAAGGATTTATGGTGAAATTTATTATCACTATCATCAAAGATACTCTCTAACTCTACCAGCCCTTGTGGAATTTTATTTGTAGTTAACTGAACAATTTCACTACGAGCTATCATTTTTTTCCCATCCACTACTTCCATCAATACATTACAACCAATCTTCTGACCCTCATAATTATCAACACATTGAATGAATTTTAGAATATCATTATCATCTTCAAACACTTGCCAATTATAAATATTATCAGGAATAGAAGGCCTGTAATTTCTCTCTATTAGGGAAACTCCAGTCAATATTAGATCATTTTATTTCAAAGTGAAATTTGATAGAAAATCAACCATAATATTCTTTGACCTTTCTAACCACTCAATTGAAAAATGATAAAAAAAACTCTATTTTATCTCATATTACATGCTTGTATTGCTTCAACCTTTTATTTTTAGAAGCATATAAAGATATAACCTATAAAACAACTAACTTGAATCCCCAAAACCCTCAACATTTTAATGTTAGGCTTCAAAACCACTTCTAGCCCTGACATGAGTGCTTCATACTTAGCAGTATTATTTGTGCACTCAAAATCAAGCCAAAAGGAGTACTTGAATGTGATACATGATGGAGAAATAAATAAAATGTTTGATCTTGATCCCTCTTTAGAATATGCACTGTCAAAATACAATTTCCACAAACCATCGTATTGTAACTACGATTCCTTGATAATAGGTTCAGTACTTTTTAACAAAGCCTCCACCTGATGCACTCTAAAGTTATCAAAGTTAATGTAAATAAAATAAACCATTTGATTTGGATCATTTTTCCACCACAATAAGGGATCTAGGCTCACTATAAAGTTTTAGCTTATTACCAATAATGGCAATGGTAGCATAAGAAAAATCCAACTGTACATTACCTCCAACTACAATCGCCCATTTTCTTGATAACAACATTCCATAATGAGGCTGAATATCAATAACAATTATATCCGTTTTGTATTTTTACTCGGGGAATGTAGCAATATTCACCTCAACATCCCTCATTGTTCCTTTTATCACCCATAATTGCTCCCAGTGCTAATTATGCAAATCAAGAACTTTTGGAATAACATGGGATTATTCCAAGGTTGTGGGTATCATATGGCTGGAACAAACCTTCAGAGAAGGCTAACTTCCTATATGGTACTTCACCTAAACTAACCTTGCTGAGAAAAGGGTTAGAAGGATAATATATAAACTAAAATCTATCTCTAAAGGGTGATGCACCGAGTAAATATGAATCATGAAAACAGGTGCATATAAACTCTGAATTTTAATAACTAGCTTGAGAAAAGAAAAATACACAACTCTCTCCAAAATAAACTTGCATAAATATTTCATAAAAAGGTTTTAACCAAGACTTATCAAGAGGAAGGCAATATTGACACTTAATACTCCTGTAAATTGAACACTAATTATAACCTGCAAATAAATATATCTCCCACAGAAAGGTACTGAAAATGAGACAAGATTATAAGGAATAAGATATTCACTAATAACCCTATCAATCACCTAATAAAGCACACTGTTGGTACTCACAAATCAGAAAATAGTTGACCGATTCGCCAATCTGGAACCTCAGAACTGCTTTTTATGAGATTGTAGCTCTTTATCAGCAAACAATTGACCGATTCGGTGACGTGGAATATCAAAACATCTTGTTACGAGATTGTAGCTCATTATCAGCAAACATTTGACCGATTCAGTGATCTAGAACCTTGGAACAACTTGTTATGAGATTATAGCTCATTATAAGTAAATAGTTGACCAATTCAGCGATTTGGAATCTCAAAATGGCTTATTATGAGATTGTAGCTCATTATTAGTAAACCATTGACTGATTTGGTGATCTAGAACCTTAGAACGACTTGTTATGAGATTGTAGCTCATTATCAGCAAATGGTTGACCGATTCAACAATCTAGAACCTTAGAATGACCTGTAAAGAGATTGCATCTCATTATCAGCAAATGGTTGACCGATTCAGCAATCTGGAAGCTCACAATGGTTTGTTATGAGATTCTAGCTCATTATCAGCAAACAGTTGACCGATTCAACAATCAGGAACCTTAGAATGACTTGTTATGAGATTATAGCTCATTATCAGCAAACGGTTGACCAATTCAGTGATTTAGAACCTTAGAACGGCTTGTTATGAGATTGTAGCTCATTATCAACAAACGGTTGACTGAGTCAGTGATATGGAACCTTTAAATGGCTTGTTATGAGATTGTAGCTCATTCTTAGCAAATAGTTGACTGATTCAATGATTTGGAACCCTAGAATGGCTTGTTATGAGATTGTAGCTCATTATCAGCAAATAGTTGACCGATTCAGTGATTTGGACTCTCAGAATGGCTTGTTATGAGATTACAGCTCATTATCCATAAACGATTGACTGATTCAGTGATCTGGAACCTCAGAATGGCGTGTTATGAGATTGTACCTTATTATAAGCAAATAGTTGACTGATTAGCTGATCTAGAACCTCATAACAACTTGTTATGAGATTGTAGCTCATTATCAATAAATGGTTGACCGATTTGGCGATGTGGAGCCTCAAAATGTCTTGTTATGAGATTGTAGCTCATTATCAAAAAATGGTTGACTAATTCGGTGATCTAGAACCTCAGAATGACTTATTATGAGATTACAGGTCATTAGATCAGCAAATGGTTGACCAATTCGACGATCTAGAAGATCACAATGGCTTGTTATGAGATTGTAGCTCATTATGAGCAAACGGTTGACTGATTCAGTGATCTAGAATATCAGAATGGCTTGTTATGAGATTGTATCTCATTATCAACAAACGGTTAACTGATTTGGTGATCTAGAGCCATAGAACAACTTGTTATAAGATTGTAGCTCATTATCAACAAACAGTTGACTGATTCACCGATCTAGAATCTCAGAATGACTTTTTATGATATTGTAGCTCATTATCAGAAAATGATTGACCGATTCGGCGATGTGGAATCTCAGAATGGCTTGTTATGAGATTGTAGCTCATTACCAACAAATGGTTGACCAATTCGGTGATCTAGAACCTCAGAATGACTTTTTATGATATTGTAGCTCATTATCAACAAATGGTTGACCGATTCAGTGATTTGGAACCTCAGAATGCTTGCTATGAGATTGTAGCTCTATATTAGCAAGTGTTTGACCGATACGGTGATCTAGAACCTCAGAATGGCTTGTTATGAGATTGTAGCTCATTATCAGCAAATGGTTGACCATTTTAGCAATATCAAACCTTAAAATGGCTTATTATGAGATTGTAGCTCATTATCAGCAAATAGTTTACCAATTCGGTGATCTGGAACCTTAGAATGACTTATTATGAGATTGTAGCTCATTATTAGCAAACAGTTGACCGATTCAGTGATCTAGAATCTCAGAACGGCTTGTTATGAGATTGTAGCTCATTATCAGCAAACGGTTGACAAATTCGGTGATCTAGAACCTCAGAATGGATTTTTATAAGATTGTAGCTCATTATCAACAAATGGTTGACCGATTCAGCAATCTCAAACCTTAGAATGGCTTCTTATGAGATTGTAGCTTATTATCAGCAAATGGTTGACCGATTCAGCAATATGAAACCATAGAAAGGCTTGTTATGAGATTGTAGTTCATTATCAGCAAATTATTGATCAATTCACCGATCTGGAACCTCAGAATGGCTTGTTATGAGATTGTAGCTTATTATAAGAAAACGGTTGATCGATTCGATGAATTGGAACCTTAGAATAGATTGTTATGAGATTGTAGCTCATTATCAACAAATGATTGACTGATTCAGAGATCTAGAAGCTTAGAACATCTAGTTATGAGATTGTAGCTCATTATCAGCAAACTGTTGATCGATTTAGCAATATGGAACCATAGAATGACTTGTTATGAGATTGTAGCTCATTATCAGCAAATAATTGACCAATTCACCAATCTAGAACCTCAGAATGAATTGTTATGAGATTGTAGCTCATTATTAGCAAATAGTTGACTGCTTTGGTGAACTGGAACCTCAGAATGACTTGTTATGAGATTTTAGCTCATTATTAGCAAACTGTTTGCCGATTCGGTGATTTGGAACCTCAAAACAACTTGTTATGATATTGTAGCTCATTATCAGTAGACAGTTGACTGATTCGGTGATCTAGAACCTCAGAATGACTTGTTATGAGATTGTAGCTCATTACCATCAAATGGTTGACCGATTTAGCAATATGGAACCTTAGAAGTACTTGTTATGAGATTTTAGCTCATTAACAGCAAACAGTTGACCGATTAGCTGATCAAGAACCTGAGAACAACTTATTATGAGATTGTAGCTCATTATCAACATACGCTTGACCGATTCAGCGATGTGGAACCTTAGAATGGCTTGTTATGAAATTGTAGCTCATTATCAGGAAATAGTTGACTGATTTGCCGATCTAGAATCTCAGAATGGCTTGTTATGAGATTATAGCTCATTATAAGCAAATGGTTGACTGATTCAGTGATCTGGAACCTCAGAATGACTTGTTATGAGATTATAGCTCATTATTAGGAAATGGTTGACTGATTCAGTGATATAGAACCTTAGAATAGCTTATTATGAGATTGTAGCTCATTATTAGAAAATAGTTGACCGATTCGCCGATCTAGAATCTTAGAATGGCTTGTTATGAGATTGTAGCTCATTATCAATAAACAGTTAACCGATTTAGTGATCTGGAACCTCAGAATGGATTTTTATGAGATTGTAGCTCATTATCAGCTAGTGGTTGGCTGATTTGGCAATTTGGAACCTTAGAACAACTTGTTATGAGATAGTAGCTCATTATCAACAAATGCTTGACCGATTCGGCGATTTAGAACCTCAGGGTGGCTTGTTATGAGATTGTAGCTCATTATCAGCAATTAGTTGACCAATTCAACGATATGAAACCATAGAACAACTTGTTATGAGAATGTAGCTCATTATCAGCAAATAGTTTACTGATTCACCATTCTAGAACCTCATAATGACTTGTTATTAGATTGTAGCTCATTATCAGTAAATAGTTGACTGATTTGGCAAACTGGAACCTCAGAATGACTTGTTATGAGATTGTAGCACATTATCAGCAAATGGTTGACCAATTCGGTGATCTAGGACCTTAGAATAGCTTGTTATGAGATTGTAGCTCATTATCAACAAATGGTTGACCGATTCAGTGATATGGAACCTAAGAATGGTTTGTTATGAGATTGTAGCTCATTATCAGCAAACAATTGACCAATTCACCGATCTGGAACCTCAGAATGACTTTTTATGAGATTGTAGCTCATTATCAGCAAATGGTTGACCGATTTGGCAATGTAGAATCTCAGGATGACTTGTTATGAGATTGTAGCTCATTATAAATAAACGGTTAACCGATTTGGTGATCTGGAACCTCATAACATCTTGTTATGAGATTGTAGCACATTATAGGAAAATGGTTGACCGACTCGATGATTTGGAACCTTCAGGATGACTTATTATGAGATTGCAGCTCATTATCAACAAATGGTTGATCGATTCAGAGATATGGAACCTTAGAATGGCTTGTTATGAGATTGTAGCTAATATCAGAAAACAGTTGACCAATTTAGTGATCTAAAACCTCAGAATGACTTGTTATGAGATTGCAGCTCATTATCAGCAAATGATTGACCAATTCAATGTTTTGGAAGCTCACAACGGCTTGTTATGAGATTTTAGCTCATTATCAGCAAACAGTTGACTGATTCGGTGATCTGGAATCTCAGAATGACTTGTTATGAGACTGTAGCTCATTATCAACAAATGGTTGACCGCTTTGGTGATTTGAAACCTCAGAATGACTTGTTATGAGATTGTAGCTCATTATCAGCAAGTGGTTGACCAATTCGGCAATTTGGAACCTCATAATGACTTGTTATGACATTGTAGCTCATTATCAACTAATGGTTGACCGATTTGATGTTTTAGAACCTCAGAATAGCTTGTTATGAGACTATATCTCATTAACAACAAATGGTTGACTGATTCACCGATATGGAACCATAGAATGGCTTGTTATGAGATTGTAGCTCATTATCAACAAATAGTTGACAAATTTACCGATCTAGAACCTAAGAATGGCTTGTTATGAGATTGTATCTCATTATCATTAAATGATTGACTGATTCGGTGAACTAGAACCTCAAAATGGCTTGTCATGAGATTGTGGCTCATTATCAACAAATGGTTGACCGATTCAGCGATCTGGAACCTGAGAATGACTTGCTATGAGATTGTACCTCATTATCAGCAAATGGTTGACCGATTCAGTGATATGGAACATGAGAATAGCTTGTTATGAGATTATAGCTCATTATCAACAAATAGTTGACCGATTCGCCGATTTGGAACCTTAGAACAACTTTTTATAGCTTCTAGCTCATTATTTGCAAATGGTTGACTGATTCGGTCATGTGGAATCTTAGAACTGCTTGTTATGAGATTGTAGCTCATTATTAGCAAATGGTTGACCGATTTGGTGATCTGGAACCTCATAATGTCTTGTTATGAGATTTTTAGCTCATTATTAGCAAATGGTTGACTAATTCTGTGATCTAGAATCTCAAAATGACTTGTTATGAGATTATAGCTCATTATCAACAAACAGTTGACCAATTCAGTGATTTGGAAGCTCACAACGGTGTGTTATGAGATAGTAGCTCATTATTAGCAAACAATTGACTGTTTTGGTGATCTAGAATCTCATAACGGCTTGTTATGAGATTGTAGCTCATTATCAGCAAATAGTTGACCGATTCACCAATCTAGAACCTCAGAATAACTTTTTATGAGCTTCTAGCTCACTATTTGCAAATGGTTGACCGATTCAGCGATGTGGAATCTTAGAAATGCTTGTTATGAGATTGTAGCTCATTATCAGCAAATAGTTGACTGATTCGGCGATTTGAAACCTCAGAATGGCTTGTTATGAGATTTTTAGCTCATTATCAGCAAATGATTGTCTGATTTTGTGATCTACAATCTCACTGTATGCCTCTCTCTCCAATTTCCCACAGCTTTCCAAGGGTGGGGGTTAGTAGCAAAGGTTCACAATTGAAATGCAAATCAAATACGCAATAGCTACTAAACGAATAACAGAAACGTGAGCAATAAAATGTACAAACAAGAGAAAGGAAGATAAACTAATGCAAACCCTTCGATGCTTGAAGCTTCTATTGTTTCTCTCTACTCCTTTCGAAATTTTGTTCTTGATGCTCAGTATTGGCGGGGCAGCGTCTATGACTTGAGAAGCATCGAGAATTTGATATTGAAATGGATGTGTGTGATCGCAAGATAGATTGAATGTTGACAGAGTAATGGCGCTTGAAATCCTGGATCCTTCAAATGGTTATGAAGGGTTTATTATATAGGAATTGGTGATGGAATGAATGGTTGAGATCAATCCCAGACATGGGGAGATGAATGGTTGAGATCAAAAGGAACAGGAGAGATCCTCAGTAAACTCCACCTCTTTATTTGGTTAAGAGGAGATAGAGTTTGGTTAACTGAGGAGCTAATTATGAGTTACCTTTTTGAACTGAAGAGGTGGGTGAAGTTACCCATGTGGATTTGAGAGATGGGTGGAGTAACCCATGTGATGTAATTGGAGTTATCTCTTTGAAGATAAATGAGTATTTAATTCATTTATTTATTAATTGTTTTCAACATGTGAGATAATTGAATTCTTTTTAATTAAGAATTGCTTTATTTGATGAAATTAAATTAATTTAATTGAAATTAATTTAATTTGGAGAATTTAATTAGTAAGTTTAAATATTTGATTTAAACTATAGGAAATTGAGTTTAATTAATCAATTAATGGTAATTAATCAATTAAAGCTTAATTAATTAAATAAAAATAATTATTTAATTAATTTTGAGAATTGGA
>MU225843.1:1974587-1985755 GCA_018584345.1 Thuja plicata
TCAGTTAGCTGCTTGATTTATCTTCTGTAATGTTACTTAACACTGGAAACTAATAATTTTCTGTGTTTGTTACTCTGTGCAGTTCATTGGGTGTATATTGCGATGTCGGAAGTCCAGGCCTGCTGGACTTGTGTACAGATTTCAGCTTTCTGAGGATGAGAGGTCAGTTCTCCGTGACCTTGGTTTATATTGGATCTGTTATATGCCTGAGATCACGACCAACAGGGGTCTGATCTCCGCTCTAGTAGAGCATTGGAATTTAGAGACATATACTTTCTGGTTGCCCACTAGAGAGTGTACGGTGACCCTGGAGGATGTGTATCGCATTCTGCAGCTTCCTATCTAGGGCGAGTTGGTAGATTACTCCACTCGCACTGGTGTTCCGGCATTATCAGAGCTTACTGGTTTGCCCCGAGATCAGCTCGATCTAGCTGGTCATTATGACATCCCCTGGTTGAGATTTGGACTGGGATTAGATAGACTGTCCACTCTCTTGGGTAGTTTGATATGTGGTCTTCTATGTCCTGATCGGCGGCAGCGTGGATTTGCCATGGGGTTTGGGAGTGTTCTTCAGAGTATGGTCTGGGACCATACTGTCTTTGCATGGGGCCCCTGTATGTTGGCCCATATGCATTTTCATATGATGTATGTTTCCTACCTTGATGGTAGGTCACTTGGGTGCGGCGCTACACTCCTGCAGATTTGGGCTTGGGAGCATATTGCAGTATGTCATCCTGTGGGTTCTCATGCTCTCTCAGCCGACAGGCCTTATGTTTTTATGTATGATGGTGCTATAGTGTAGATGCACATGGGTCACCTTTCTTATTGGAAATAGCAGTTGGATATGATCCCTTATTTCATCTGGCATCCATATAGAGATTGTCCTGTGTGGGATGGGGAGGATATCCATCTTCCATTTTGTCGGCAGTGGCAGTACCTGATAGGCCGTGTGAGTGATCATGTACACATGATCGATTTTCATAACACTGATAGGGTGTTATGACAGTTCGGAGAGAAATAGGATGTCTCTGATTCTTATGCTTATTTTACCCGACGTTCTCGAGATTTACGTGTATGGGGACCTGTAGTGTCATTAGATGCTGCCCGTACTAATTTTTTGGGATTGCTTCCTGTAGCATGGACCTGGCATTCTACCACTATCGACCCAGGTTTGTGTTTTGATATTCATGTTATGTACTTCCCTTCTGCTCTGTAGATTATGTTGTTTTCATTGTAGTTGAATATCTTGTATATATCTGCTCTTGTACTGATAGTCAAATTTTCTTTTGTAGGTACCACTCCATAGTATGATGCTTACTGGCTGCAGCATCACCCTATTGCTTTGACTGATGTGTTGCATCCTGTCCCTAGGACCATTATGCGGAGAGCTCGGTAGGTACGGCATGGCAGAGGAGGCCATGCTAGAGGCAGAGGAGGTGGTATAAGAGGGAGGGATGGTGGTGGGGATGGTGGGGATGGTGGAGGCGGGAGAGGTTGTGGTGATGGTGGGGGTGGTGGGGATGGTGGAGGCGGGAGAGGTGGTGGTGATGGTGGGGATGGTGAGAGAGGGAGAGGGGATGATGGAGGTGATGATCTCGGTCCTGGGGGATCTGGTGGCACTATTTGAGCAGGTGGCCAGAGTGGAGGATAGGCTAGATTTGGTCTTGGGACCATTTTAGAGGAGGAGGAGGCTGCAGAGGAGGAGGTTCCGCGGTTAGTGCGCAGGGTTCGTCGGAGGACTGCTGCATGTTTGGCACCCCAGGTGGAGAGGGTGGAGATTGAGGAGGTGGACGTGGAGCTGGCAGACATAGATGTGGAGGCTCTGGATGAGTGCAGTGTAGAGACAGGGTCCTCATATGGGAGTTCCTGGAGTAGGAGCTGCAGTGGTGGGGGGAAGTGAGGAGGATGCTGAGAGTGAGGAGGAGCCAGCCACTCGGAGAGGAGGTGGGGGACTAGGAGGCCCGAGTGGGGAGGGAGGGATGGATGTAGCGATGGGTGGGATGGATGATGATCCCTCTGAGGTGGAAAGACTCTCTGAGTAGGTCATGGATTTATAGAGGCATCTTTCCTTGGCCGATGTTTGCACTACAGTTTTGGAGGCCTGTGTCACAGCCGCAGAGGCTAGAGAGCGACAGGCTCGTACTGAGGTCCATACTTTTATTGACAGTGTACAAGATGTGTCCCATAGGGACATTTTGGACAGATATTATAGATCTGGGCATGAGGACCAACGAGAGATAGAGTATTGGAGGCGTCATTATGAGGGCGCCGTTCCTGCAGCAGAGAGAGTGGCTAGTTATACTGCCTCACAGAAATCCAGCAGGGCTCAACGGTCTCAGAGTAGTGGTTTTAGAGCTCCGTGGTCCTCTCATAGGACTGATACTGATATGCCTCCCCCTCATGCCCCTCCTGGCAAGGGTGGGGGTAGCTCTTGCTGATTCTCCACTTTGTACCATTTTTGTAGTGACCCATTGTAGACTCTGAGATGTACCATTTTTGTATCACGACACACTGATATATATATGATTCTTTTTGTTGGTTACCCTTGTGTTTCAGACTTGTGAATTTTCATTTGTACTGAGATGTTTTGATCTATATGAGATGCAACAGTGTTTTGATATGACGTGCAAATGCTTTACTTTCTATATGCACCTTCTATATGATTTTAGATGATGAGATGCATATGCCATGTGCTTCTAATATGTAGACTCATTTGTATGAATGATGTACTTTGTCTAATGATACTGACGTGTTATGTAGGATGGTGTAAATGAAATGCCTATGTGAATGAGATGTTTTATGGTTTTATCATGTATGCAAAAGTATCGTATATATTTTTTTTGTATTTTTTCGATGTACTTAATGAATGAATGCAATCTACTATGCACATATCTGAGTAATGCATGTGTTAGTTAGAAAGAAGTTAGTTTGGATAGAATTTTCTCTAAGATTGATCTGGTAGAATGGATGGATAGAAATGTTTCCTTTTTTTGCATTTTTTGTGGATAGATATGATCCGATAGAATGGATGAATGTCTCAAGTCACTGCCCCTATTCCAATAATTGTCATCATTGCATCTTTTTTTTGTATTTTATGATATTCCAGAAGAGTGTTGAATGATTCAGGTCACATACCACTTGGATACCCCCACGAACTCTTGATAGCAGAAGGAGTAGAGAGATTGAATAGAAAGAGACCCATAGTGCACCCAAATATTGACCATTTGGATTTAACTATGCTCCCTGTTTGAAAGGAAGAGACACAAAAGCACCCAAATATTGACTATCTGGGTACCGCTTGTCCTCTAAATTAATCTAAAACAAAGTAACCAAGATAGAACTCCTATGTCTCCAGAGTCCATCTGGATAACACACTAAGCTCTTGATTCCTAAAAAGGGAAAGACAAGCAAACAAGATAGAACTCCTACGCCCCTAGAGTCCATCTGGATAGCATCGTGAGCTCTTGTTTGCAAACATAAAGGGAAAGACAATAGAAACCAAGATAGAACTCCAACACAACTCAGAGTCCATCTGGATATTGCTGCGAGCTCTTGATTTCTATAAAGCAAACAAGTAAGCTAAAAGAGAATGAATGTCCAATTCTTTCCCAGGTTTAGTCTCAGATCGTGGAACTGCGTGGCTGCCAGATAAGTGACAGCGCCTACTGCATTTATCCTTAATCATCATGGCCCTGAAATCAAAGTGAACATTTTAACAGACAGCAATCAAAGGAAATGAGTCATGATCTATCATAGCTACTCTCCTCACATGGTGGATCCTGGAGTAGCTTAAGAACATAACCCCAAAATATAGACTGACATCTGACTGATTTGACTGACCTAGTCAACATTTTTTCTTGGTTCTTGGATGCAGTGGATCTCTTGATTGGTCAACTCTTTGGATAGGCTTGTTTGGCTTGTTTTGATTGATCGTGTTGGTAGCTGATTAGGCTGTGTCAGATGGGCCAAATGCTTGTTCGCAAAGCTCATGATTGTGACACTAATGATTGGATAGATTTGAATTGATTTGATCATATTGGCAGCTGATCAAGCTGTGGCAGATGTGCCCCATGCCTGGTCGCAAAGCTCATGATTGTGACAATATGTTTGATATATTTTGAAATGATCGATTTGGCAGCAGATCAAGCTGTGTCAGATGGGCCCAATGCTGAGTTGCAAAGCCGATGATTGTGACAATTGATTGACTGGGCATGCTTGCCCCTTTCTGTTTTGATAACCGAGTTGGTTTTATTGCTTGGGATTTTGCAATTTTTTTAATGTTTTTGATGAAGATTGATTTTCTCTTGATTTTGACATTTTTAGGATTTTTTATGAGTTTGTGAATTTTTAGGATTTTTAGAATTTTTAGAATCACCCCTTAGTCTGGTGGACCAATAAGTAACCATGGGTCATTTCCTTGTGCTTATGGCAGTTTGTACTAGTGGATAAAGCTTTGGATAGTCAGTCTTGTCTTTGAAGTGTGCTCAAGCTTTTTGGAACTCCTTGATGGTGAAGCCGGTTTGGACACTTGGCGCCTGTTTGCCAGGTTTTCACCAAGGTACCTACTCAATATCGCCTGATTGCCAGGTTTTCACTGAGAGAGCGATGTTGTTTTCTCTTTACTATTTTGTTTTTTTTTGTTGTTGCCAAGGCGCCTGATTGCCAGGTTTTCACCAAGGTAACTTTTGTATTTTTTTATTTTTTTTTTGGTATTTTCAGAGTATGTAGATAAATGCCTTAACCATAGAGACCTTTAAGGGTAGAACCTCTTTAGGTGCATTCTGTTGATGTAACCAGGGAGCTAATCTCCTTCTGGTGTTGCGAGTATGAATGCCCCACTTTGGGTAGAGCTGATAATGACATAGGGCCCTAACTAGTTAGGCTCAAATTTCCCAGGTTTGACTTATTCTGTTTGATTCTTCTGATTCTCCATGAGGACAAGGTCTCCTACCTCAAATGTTCGTGGCTTTACCTTTTTGTGATAGTTCCTTCTAAGGCGATTCTGATAGCCTTGTAAGTGGTCGAATGCATGTTGCCTTCTTTCATCTAGCAACTCTAGTTCACTGAGCCTTGCAACTCTATAGTCTTCGTCGGAAACCAGGTTCTTCAAAGATATTCTCAAGGATGGGATTTCCACTTCGAGGGGTAATACCACCTCTGTTCCATAGACTAGGGAGAAAGGAGTTGCCCCCGTTGATGTTTTCACACTAGTTCTGTATGCCCATAATGCAAGACTGAGCTGTAGATGCCAGTCTCTCCCTGAATCATTCATGGTTTTCTTTAGAATCTTCAAGATTGTTTTGTTCATAGATTTATCTTGTCCATTCCCTTGAGGGTAGTAAAATGAGGAGAAACCTTGCTTGATATGGAACTGTTCGCATAGGTCTTCAACATCCTTGTTTTGAAAAGGGGTACCATGATCTGTCAGGATTGTTTGGGGGATCCCGTATCGACAGATGATGTGATTGAGCATGAACATTGCTATCTATTTGCCTATGATGTAAGTGAGGGGAATCGCTTCCACCCACTTTGTGAAGTACTCTATTGCTACTATGATGTACTTGTGTCCATTTGCTAAAGAAGGTGTTATCTTGCCCACTAGGTCAAATCCCCACATTGAAAAGGGTAACGGTGAGGTGATGGGATTCAATTCTTGGGTTGGTGCATGGATGAGGTCTCCATGAATTTGACACTTTTTTCACCTTTGAACATGCTTATGTGCATCTGTCTCAATTGTTGGCCAGTAGTATCCCATGCGGATTATTTTCTTAGCTAAGTTGTTGCCACCTCCGTGGGTTCCACATATTCCTTCATGTACCTCATACAAATATTTCTGGGATTCCATGGAAGTGAGACAACATAATAAGGTTCCATCGAGACTTCGTCTGTATAGAGTAGTGGAGAGGATTGTATACCTAGAGGCTTGTCGTATGACGGCTTTTCTCTGGTTTCTAGACAGGTTTGGAGGTAAGACATTGTTTTGGAGATAGGTATAGAATTCTTGGTACCATGGGGATTCAGGACCAACAAGGACACACACTGATTCTATGATGGATGCTTGATGTGATGGCACCAGGAGTTGCTCCACTAGAAACTAGAATTTGGTATCGTTTCCTGGCATATCAATCAGTGATGCTATGGTCGCCATTGCATTTGCTGCTTTGTTCTGTGCTCTTGGGACTTGTTTGAAGAGAATATAATGAAACTTGGTGCGCAGTCATTCCATCTGTGCTCTGTAAGGTATGAGATTTTCATCTTTGGTCATGTAATCATTGTTAACTTGGCTAATGACTAACTGTGAATCATCAAAGACTTTCAGGTTCTTGATCCTCCATTGAATGGCTATCTTTAAACCGATGACCAATGCTTCATATTCTGCTATGTTGTTGGTGCATTGGAAGTTGAGTCTAAAAGACTTTGGTATTGTATCATTATCTGGAGTGATAAGCACTATCCCTGTCCCCGCTCCATGGTTTGTACATGATCCATCAAAATAAAGCTGCCATATCTCAATCACTGGTTGTAGTGTCATGATGGATTCGTCAGGAAAATCAGAGATGATTGGCTGGTGGTCTTGAATCGGTGCCTCTGCTAGTTGATCGGCGATCACTTGTCCTTTGATAGCCTTTCTGTCCACGTACTCAATATCAAATTTGCTTAAGATCATTACCCATTTTTCCAGTCTTCCAGTGAGCACTACTTTGCTTAATAGATATTTGAGAGGATCAATATGTGCAACCAATTTCGTTTGATGACTCAACATGTAGTGTCTTACTTTTGAGAAGCAAATACTACTGCCAGGCATGACTTCTCTATTGGGGTATAGTTTAGCTCATATCCAACCAATGTTTGGCTTAGATAGTATATGACCCTCTCCTTCCCTACATCATCATGTTATGCCAGAAGGACCCCTAATGTTGATTCTATTGTTGAAATGTATAGTAACAATGGCCTTCCTTGCACTGGTGGTACCAATATAGGAGTTTTAAGAAGGTAGCCCTTGAATATCTGAAATGCTTGTTCACATTGTTCTGTCCATATGAATTTGATATCTTTATGTAATAGATGTTGGAAAGGATGGCACTTGTCTTCCAGTTGAGCTATGAAGCGTCTTATTGATTGGAGCCTTCCTTGTAAGCCCCGTAGTTGTCTCAAGTTCGATGGTGGAGGCATGTCCAATATTGCCTTGACCTTTGCTAGATCCACCTCAATTCCTTTGTGCGATACTATGAACCCTAGTAATTTTCCTGCTGTGACACCGAATGCACACTTTTTCGAATTTAGTCAGACTTTGAATTCCTCCAATCTGTCAAAGATAGGTCCCAAAACTTTTAGATGATCCTTTCAAAGTAGGGATTTTGCTAGTATGTCATTGACATAATATTCCATTGTTTTATGAATGAGATCATGGAATATAGTGGTCATGGCCCTTTGATATGTTTCTCCAGCATTCTTTAAACCGAATGACATGACATTCCAACAGTAAGTTCCCCAAGGACATGTGAAAGCTATTTTGTGTTGGTCCTCTGGTGCTATCCTTATCTGGTTGTATCCTGAAAAGCCATCCATCAGTGATAGCATTTCATTCCCTGTAGTTAGGTCCACTATCATGTCGATGTTTGGTAAAGGAAAGTCATCTTTGGGACATGCTATGTTGAGATCCCAAAAATTTGTGCAAATCCGTATTTGTCCACTGTGCTTCGTAGCTGGTACCAGATTTGATATCCATTCTGCATATGGTATAGGTCTGATGAATTTAGCATCCAGGAGCTTCTTCAGTTCTGATTTAACTAATAATGCAACATGAGGATGCATCTTTCTTAGTTTCTGTTTGACAGGTTTTGCATTTGGTAACAATAGGAGATGGTGTAGTACCAACTCTGGATCTAATCCTGGCATATCTGAGTAAGACCATGCAAAATTGATCATTCTCTCCTTGAAGAAATTGATGAACTGTTCTCTTTCCTCAGGGGTGAGAGATAGTGCTAAATAAATGTTCTTTGGGTTCTTGTCATCCCCTAAGTTTACTTCTTTTGTCTCCTCAGCTAGTAGTGTCGATTTCTCTTCTGTTAGGGGGAGGAGTTCTCTCTTTCCATCTTCTAGCACCTCTGTGAGGTTTTTGCTGGAAGATACATCTTCTTTTATCTTTTTACTATTTTGTTCTTTTTTCTTTTGTGGACTGGAAAGAGGAGCTTCCTCCCCGAAGTATGCCGCTCTGTCTAGGTTGATACAGAATCCTGCCTTGTGATCCCCTGATGGAATGCCTTCTCTTAGCCCCATAAAATGAGCTATTGCTTTGTCATTTTCAAAGACATCAAGATCAGGTGGTCCTTGTTGATCCCACTCTATAAGTTCAGGGTGTACAAGACAGACACTTTCACTACTATAGGACTTAGGTTGACCGAATGGGACTGCAAATATGGTTCCTACAAAATTGGACTGTGATGAGGATGCACCACTTGAGGCCTGATGAATGATATGTTTATCTATACAGGGTTGTTCAGTGATGGTCAGTTGTTCAAACAGGTCTTCTAGGTTTATGATAATATCGACTTGACGGAATGAGTAAGGGATTGAGGGTTCAGAGTCATGAAGGGATTGCCACTCATACTTATTGGAGTCAGTCTCAAAGGAATTATCTTCTGATGTCTCACTTCCTTGGGTATCGTCGATTGCTAAGTGTAGGTTTATTTGAGATTGTGTGGATCCCTCTTCAGCGGGCAACAACTATGCTAATATGTTTCTTATTAGGACATGCTCATTGTTGTGCCCCCGGTTCATCTGTGCTATTTGCATGTGATTGACTTGGATGTCTTGAACCACAGGACTAGTGCTTTTCTGTCCATAGCCCAAACCTCTAGTGTTTCTTTGGGTTGGTGGGATAGGCATTTCATATATGCCCTGTCGCCTTGCCCCCAGTCTGGTTGTACCATCGTATCCAAACCTTTGTATAATTGTGTAACCATTGCCATAGTTTTCCAAAGGTAAGGGCGGTCAGACTATCTCAGGAGTGTCTCTGTATAACCATGCATTAATGTCTTGCTCAAAAGGATTCTCTTCCGCTATGTCCCCCCATCGGACAAAGGTTGTAGGTGGACATCTGAAAAGGATAGGTTGCTGAGTTTCTGTTGCAATGACAGGTGGTGGCATACCCTGATTTCTGGGACTTAAAGGCATGTGTGTGATTGTGAAAGCCTCTTCATACTTATATTCACCACATCCTTTGTCTGTGACAATTATCTTACTTGCTTTCTCCGTGATGTCTTTGAGGTCTATTTTTGAACTAGTTGAGACATTGGCATCTTGATGTATGACTATCTTACCTACTTCTCGTTTGAGATCTTTGGGATTTGATTCTGAAGAGGATGGGATACTTGCGTCTTGGATCGATGGTACTTGGTTATCCATGTTGATGTGGACCGCATTGCAATACTGGAAGGGATTTGGATCTCCTTCTATGATAATCTCCTCCCCTTGGTGAGGGAATTTGATGCATTGATGGTATGTTGATGGTATAGCTTGCATTTCATGTATCCACGGTCTCCCTAATAACATGTTGTACCCCAATTCAAGGTCTAGAATTTGGAAGGGTGTGTTTTTGACCACATGACCAATGCAAAAAGGTAGAATAATAATACCTTTAGAGGATCTTTCCTCTTCATCATATGCTCTGATATTTATCCTTCGAGTGACATCAATGCTTGATTCAGAATAGCCTATTTGCTTGATTAATTTTAGAGTACAAATGTTTAAACTAGCTCCACCATCAACAAGGACTCTACGGACATCGCTTTTATGGATTTGGACAAGCAAGTGTAAAGGATCATTGTGCAAGGGTTTATGCGGTGGCACATCACGGTCTGTGAATGTGGCATGCTTGTTGGCTGCTATATGATTGACCATTGTTTGGAAGCTTTTTGGTGTTATGTCCCTTGGGACTGCTGCATTTTGAAGTGCTTGGTCAAGTGCTACTTTATGTTGCTGGGATATGCGCAAAAGGTCAAACATGGATATCTGGGCAGGTGTGCACTTGAGTTGGTCTACTATGCTTGTTTGTGGATCCGAGTTAGCAATAGGATTGGCTGATGTAGTAGCTGTGGATGGTACTCCTTGTAAGATGACTCTAGCATGATGAGTGGTTACAGTGCAATCATTGCCTTGGTCTCTGATGGTGATTACAGCCACATGATTATCTGAAGGATTTAAGCAATTTATGACATTATCACTGTTGGCATATGTGTAGTTGACTTTATTGGTTTGTCCACCAGACCCGAAGGCTTTTCCCTTGTTGTGATCACGAAAGGTATCATTAAAGATGGTGTGATCAGTTGTGCCTTTAGCTTGAGTGTTCATCACATCAATGACCCCTGTGTCAATAAGGTCTTGGATAGCATGTTTCAATCGGTAGCAGTTGGCTGTTTTGTGCCCCTTGACCTGATGAAACTCATAGAAGTCTTTGTCATTGTACCACCTTGGTTTTTTTTCCTCTTGTTCAAAATCTCTGATCGCTAGGAGAGTGATGGTGTTGGATTGTATCAGCTTACATAAAGCAGATTCTATTGGTTCTCCCAATGGTGTGAAATCTCTTTGTTGGAATTGGAACCATGGTTTGTGTTGACTCTGTTGTTGATTGTTTGACACAGTGGCTGCTTGCACAGGGGGAGGTTGGTTCTGGACATATTCTTGTTGAGTTGGCCCTGTAGGGTTGTGGTTTACCATAGGTGCACCTTGCAGTGACACTTTAGGCTGTGCGTAGTTGACCATTTTTACATCAATGACACCATCACTAGTGACATTTTTGTTCTTGTTCCACCACTTTGCCTTTTCCATTGCATTCTTATTTGTATTTGTTTGGGTAGGGTCTGTAAGGATTCCTCTTTTGACCAAGTTCTGCTCACACCTAACTCCTCTTTCGATGAGTTGCATGAAGTTGGGTGCTAGCTTTAGTTCTATTGTGAATGACATATCTGGGATCAGACTATCGACAAACATGACTATCAAGTCTTGTTCGGGCATGTCATATGTAATACGGTTTGCCGTATTCCTCCATCTCTATAGGAATTTCACAAAGGACTCTCCATCTTTTTTCTTTATGTCACAAAGGTCCTTGATGCTGACCTTGCGCTCGATGTTATGATGGAAATGTGCGATGAACTTTTCAGCCAATT